>CM038634.1:8987515-9522515 GCA_021554675.1 Leuciscus idus
CAGTGTGCACCCGGCTTAAGACTAAATTAAAAATAGCTAACAAAATGAACACCAGTTGGTGGGCAGCCAATGAAGACCATAGACTGGCATTATACAAATGTGTTACAAACCTACTAGATATATTACGGAAGTGAAACTGGCATTTTACTGACGACTTTTTTCGGCAGTTCATAACCGTTTTTTAGGAGAAATCTTTATTTGTCATGCATGTTGATCTTTAAAACTCTGCAGACCTTTTACATTCGCAAACTGCTATCGTACACTTCATTAAAGGTAATATTCAAAGCATAATAATAGGGGCACTTTAAAGAAATATAAACTATAAACACCTTAAATTGATCAAAAGCGACAAAGACATTTATAATGTCTGATAGCTTATACATTAATGGTAGCTTATGTATTAATGTGTATCATAGGGGTGTAACGAAAAAAAAAAATCAAACCATACCGTTCTCCACCCACGGTTCGGCACACACTTGCAACGCAGTTAATCTTTGTTCAAACTAAACTCATTTAAGCCTTGCCAATTTAAACATTTAAGAGCCAGACGACTCGACTAGTGCTGTGAGAAGATTGTGTGTGCACTCATCTGTAAAAGAGATTTATCTGGTTAAATCAAGGGCAAATAAATAAATCTGAAGCGCACAAACCCGTGTCTCACACAGCATGCAAATATTGAGTCCTTTTTCAAGTCTTGCGCTTGAATTATCCTAGCAGACATAGTTGGTTAAGTCGAGGCATGTGTATCAGTATGTACTAGATCTGTGCTTTATATCTTAAAGTGACAGTAGGCTAATATTCCTACTGTCTGTGTTTTTAATGTTAATCAAACAACAAAGACAAAGAAAACACACTGCTCTAGATTGAATAGCTTTTGTAACTTTAATAAGGATTAATCTTTAATTTATACAGTCAAATATGCAATGTTATTTTACAATTTCTGTATCTGAAAACTAATGTTAGACCTACCTGAAAAACCTGAAAAGCAGTTTATTTTATTTGTATCTTTGCTCTATTGTATTTATTTGTGCTGTTTCTTGTAGTTAGATTATTTGTTCTTATTTTCTTTATTTTTATTTGACAATAGTCCTTTTTTCCCTGAACATAGCACATACTGAATCATACCGAAACCTCAACCCTAAAACTGTGATATGACCGAACCGTGAGTAATTTGAACCGTTATGTGTATCATAACCACCCTATTTAAAACACATTATAATAGTTTATTTATTAGAAACAATGAGCTGCAAATCTGTTATCAATCAGCTCATTCACGACACCCCCCCAATCCCCAAGCAATCCTGAACAATACAATTAAAAACAATTATAATCAGAACACGAATAAAACCTGTAGCTTTACCTGTTGTTTGAAACAGAGTCCTTAGGCGGCACTCGTGCCAGACCACTGACCCCTGCAGTGCGCGAGGGCTCTGAGTTGGCGCTGTTTGTCTGAGTCCCCAGCTTGCCCCAGGTCTTGGGATTCAAACTGGCCAGGAAAGAGGACTTGGGGGATTGTGTGGTTGTCGGACTCTTAGCTGTGGAGGAGATATTAAAATGACCAGATTAAAGTTCATGTGTAATGATGGATGCGTATTGTGTACTGAACATCATTCACAACACTCAAAACAAAACATGATGCCAAAAATTTGCTAAACCCACAAGGCACTTTAAACTGTATGAATGTCACTGCATTAAAGCTACACTACGGAACTTTTGGCCGTCTAGCAGTTGAGCATAAAACTTCAAGTTACTTGCAGCGAAACATTGTTTTGGTAATTATGCGAGTTGTCTTCAGCTCTACTATTCTGCACGGATAAATCTGATGGCTTGAGATGCACCAACCGCTGTACCAACGGTAATCGCCCTATCAGTGTTAATGTCACTATCAACATCAAAACTCTCCAAATAAGGAAAGATGGATATCCGAAAAATGTCTTAACATGTAAGGAGCTTGTATATCGCGTTTTGACTAGCTGAAATTAATTGTTTTTAAAATAATGTCACAAAAGTTTGTAACATTAGACAATGATTGATAATCATTCAGGCCGACCTGACCAGTGTAAAGTAGTCAGAGTATAAACGCTTATTACAGGCTTACCGTAATGATTCAGGATAAGACAAAAACACGGTTTGAAAAAAGGCATTCATGATGTACTCGCTCATTATATACATTTTGTAAATTCTGAACACAAAAAAGTTACGGACTGCAGCTTTAACAGTCGTCTTTATGAATGTTTTGAAGCATCAGATGTAATCAACACACTCGTTATTTGAGGCGACTTTCAAAAGGTGATTTACTCCATTTTGGTTGCTACCATAGACATTAGTGTTTATACTCCAACTATAAACTTATCTATAAACTTCTGTGATCATTTGAATATTTGTAACAGATACTGTGTGGTTGAAAAGAGTAAGTAAAGCTGTTTCATATATATTGACAACTGCTCTCTCTGGGTCAGCGACAGTGCAAACAGATTTGAATGTTCCGATGTGAAGTTTTTGTTAATTAGGAATAAGATCGCGGGGGTGTTTGAATCGAGATCGTTCAAAGATTAATCGTGCAGCTCTACTGTCTTTATACTCTCTCTGCGTTGATATCTGACGCAAAACGTATACGAGTAGCGCGAGGGCTTTTCAGTGCATTCATTAGGTGAGACATCGCTATTAAAGGATAAGCTCCCAGCACTTCGCACCAAAACAGTTTTCGAAACCTTAGGAATTTCGCACGGTTCCGGTATTTTTCAAAAACACTGATGGTTCTGGATAAGAACTGATTCTCGGTTCCGAACTCTAGTAACTGGTTTAGAAATTAGCAACATAGACATTGTTTTATTGCAAATGTGATGCTATGCTAAATATGTTGATTTATGTTTTATTACATGTACTGTTGTAGTGCCTTTTTGCTTGCAAACTCTTTTCAGTAAAAGGTTTAGATGCTGTGGCTTCAAGCTACTTCCACTGCTTATAGTAGTTGCCCGACCTTCTTTTGTTTATTTAGGGATATAAAGTAACATGGACGAATGATGAATGTATGCAGTTTCCCGGGAAATCTGTCCCGACAACTCCTAAATATAAACTATAATAGGCTTACCATAGTAACTTAGGGTAAGGCAAAAAACATGGTTTGGAAGACGGCTTTATGATGTACTTAAATAAATTGTTAATTTTGATCAAACAAAAAGTTACAAAGGGCCTATTTACACTAGGTCACTTCATGTGTTTTCTCTGATTAGATAGCTATCCGATAGTGAAAATACCACGCTTCAAGACGGTTTTAAGTCCAATCACTCAAACCACTTCAGGAGGTAGTTTGAGATGCATTCCAAACGAAAATGGATAAGAGTTCATGCACTTGGTTGTTGAAGCCACATTTTACTTCTCCCAAAATGGTGAAAAATAAAAAATGTGAGAGCATGTTATACCGGCTCCCGGGAGTCAGATGCAACATGCATCACAGATATAGTGTAGCTTTAAATAAAACGTATGCCCCCGGTTTCACAGACAAGGCTTGAGTCTAGTCCCAGAATAAAATGCATGTTTGTGCTGTTTAATTGAAAGCAACTTGCACTGACATCTCTTAAAATATGTCAGTGCCATTGTTTTGACTCAAGATGCACACCAGTAATGTTTTTTTCTAAGGCACGAAAAAAAAAAAGCTATTTAAATGTCCTAATTGAACTAAGGTCTAATCCTGGCTTAATCTAAGCCATGTCTGTGAAACCAGGCCCAAGTGTCCAAGTAGATTTTGGGGCCAATGTTTTAACACAAGGAGTGCTACTTACCCTGATTATCTACTTTGTCATCGTCTCTGGGTGGGGAGTACTTTGGACGCCTCGGTCCTCTTTTAGGAAGGCGTTTTCTTTTCAGAACATCACTCAACCTACTAGAGAAAAGAGGGATTTGTTTTTAAACTTTAATGGCAAGACATGTATCACCAGGCCTGCAAACTCTAGATCAGTAAGGGTGCGTGTCAAAGTGGCTCTATACCCTTGCGGACTGAGGTCCAGCGAGTCGTCCATGCTGTGCTGGAAACTGGGGGAGCCCAAGTCGGGTGTGACGTTAGAGGCAGCTGTAGTGGTTGCCGTGGTGATGGTGGTGGTGCAAAGACTAGCTGTGCCGCTGGTGCACGCTTTTGGAGGGCTGGTGAGGAACACCTCGGATTCAGCTAGGTTCTTTACCTGGTGCATCACACCTGAACAGAACAAGAGCAACAAAACACCAGTGTTGACAGTAATGTATTACTGTAATGAAATATTTTTTTCCCAGTGATAAACTTTTTGTAATCCTGTCATAGCTAGCTACTTCATTCTGTGGAGTAACTTCTATAGAACTTCGGTGTAAAATGTACTGTATTAAAACAAAAAAATTCAGTACCTTCGCGCCTGAAATAAACACTGAATACATCTGGTAGCTTCTGCATGAGGATTTCAGCCATTTGCAGAGAGCCCACTACAATCTTCAGGTCCTGACTCGACAGCATGGAAGCTATATGACTACAGACACAAGACACACATTTGCACATATTAGTTCAGAATTAGTCAACCTGCAAACCAAACAAGCACTCTTACAAGCTTCATAAGCTTCATAATCTTCACTCAAGTGGAAGAACTTTAAATTGTGAAAAGGAAAAAGATGCACACACTATGGCTGGGTGGTGTGACGATAACACGGTGGTAGAGATGTGTTTTGTACTGAGATGTGTTAGAGCTACTGTTTGTAGCTCAAACAGTAGAGCGTTGGCGCTTGCACCGCCAAGGTCATGGGTTTGATTCCCAAGGAAGCAAGAACTGATGAGAAATTAACTGAGAACTGATGAAATGCAATGCAAGTCGCTTTGGATAAATGTAAATGTAGTTTTCATACCACAGTAGATGGTACATGTGTGCAACTATCAGTGAGCAGGACTGCTTTACGTTATTTACACATGAGAGTTATAAGAAATGGAAAAATGCTTCCCAAAAAACGTAATACAAGCAAAAATTTGTTTTTAACCCTATAAAGTGTACTTTATCCTATTTGATACACAAAAGGCCCCTAAATGATCAGCATGATCAAAACTCCTGTTGAACACAATCTACTATATGCATCTGATAGTTTATACTTTTTTTTAGCAAGTAAAAGGCCTTTTAGGCCATATTTAGATTACATGGTTAAAATAACTAAAATCTTTGATTTTCCTCCCATGTGGCACAGATCGGAACCCCTTGCGCGTAGCAGGGAAAAAGCACATGGATTCCGATATTCTCAGTTCTGTTTAATTTTGATAATTTTTTTATGAACCATATCTTGATTCATATTATGTGATGTAAAATCACTTGGATCATGATATGATTTTGGTCCAATTCTCAGATGTGGCACTTCAGTCACTAACTGACCTAGACACAGCATGGTTGCGAAGTACGTCTTTAAGCAGGTCTGCATCTGCGAAGAAGATGATCCGGAGGATGGCTCTAAGGCACTTGTGTCTGACGGCAGGCCCGGCTGAGGAGCTGTACACCTCATAAAGGACCCCAAACAGAGTCTTTATGAAGCACTTGGCCAGCTCGGGGTCCTCTTTCATCAGTTGAGCGCGTGCGTCCTCTCGCCGCACCTCCAAGTGCCCTCCTGTGAAGACAGACACTGTTTTACAACATTTCACACTAAATGTATCTCACATAATTTAGTAATGAGTCACATTTATGGAAGCAAAGTTTGATTCCATGCTTATCTACAACTCCATTTTAAGTGTGCTTTACGGTTTACACTGGTCATAATTATTTTACATCAAAGGTCGACCGACCAAAAACCAGTCCGGACTTTGCATGGAGTTTGTTGTGACGTGACTATGCTTTGCACAGAAGAAGTGAATTTAAAACACGGCAGAGAAAAGTCACGGTATGCATCAAGTATGCGTTATTACATAGTTATTTAATCATTTAAGAGGTTAGAGGATAAAATTAGCTGTTTTAACGCGTTTCATATTTTAAAAAAAATGGACATATCTTTCATCTTAATTTGCCTTTTTTGTATAAGACATCACTTATGCTTTGTGCAGTTTAATAATGTTTCTGGGGTTGAGGGTGATCTATCGGTTACAATAAACATGAGCGCTCCAAAGAAAACGTGTTGTGAAGTAGATCTTGCTGTAACTTAATCAACTAATATCAACCATGTTAATGTGGAAAAATGCTAACTGGGTTTTTGCTTTTGCATTCATGTGAGAGATCTACAATGCAAATGGAAAATTACATTTAAAAAGTTGATTTTATTTTGTCAATTTTTTCTCTCTCCATTACATGGATTACATTATTAATTCATGTCACATGACAATAAAACTAATAAAAGCATCAGTGTCAGTAGTATTAGACATGTATTTAATGTAATGACAAAAGATTCTCATGGTTAAAGGGATACTCCACTTTTTTGGAAATAGGCTCATTTTACAACTCCCCCAGAGTTAAACAGTTGAGTTTTACCGTTTTCGAATCCATTCAGCCGATCTCCGGGTCTGGCGGTACCACTTTTAGCATAGCTTAGCATAGATCATTGAATCGGACAGTAATAATCAAGAAACTTTGCTGCCGTACCATGGGTGCAGCAGGCGTAATGATATGACGCAGCGCCTGAAAATAGTCCCCAGCTCGGTAACTTCCAACGTGACCGGGACTAAGTTTGTGGCGCTGCGTCATATCATTACGCCTGCTGCACCCATGGTTCGGCAGCAAAGTTTCTTGATTATTACGCAGGAATGAGAGTATAGTTCCTAGCCATATCAGCCTAGAAAATCGCAACTTTTCATTTTCCGTCGGTCTTAGTACACGATGTAACTACAGAAGAGTCAAGTTTTAAATAGGAAAAATATCGAAACTCTTTGGGTCATTTTTTTGAGAGAGATGCTAATGGTCCTGTCCGATTCAATGATCTATGCTAAGCTATGCTAAAAGTGGCACCGCCAAACCCGGTTTAACTCTGGGGGAGTTGTAAAATGAGCCTATTTCTCAAAAGTATCCCTTTAAGTCTTGTTAATTTTCTAATAATGTTCATCACTATTTTACATTAAGTGGAGCGTTTTGGTTCATATTGATTTTATTAAAACTATCAGCTATTAATCCGTTTTCAGACATATTATCCTGTTTTAGTTATTGGTATCGGAAAAAACTATCAACAACCTCTATTTCAAGTTTGCCGCAAATGCGGTTAAACAATCTGGAACATTTAATTAAGTGTGAGTGCGGCATGTGTACCTGTGTTGGGGTTGGCCAGAGGGTTGGGTTTCCTCTGAATGGCACGGGCAGTGCCAGTGTCTTCATTTATCTGCTGCATAGAGTTGAAGTCAATGGTGTAGACACGGCCGAGTGTCGACAGACTTATTTCATCTTCTCCATTCTGGTGTGCAGTCTGAAAAAGATCAATCACATGGTGATTCAGAATTATTAACTGGTCTTCTGAAACCCACATCTACCCACGAAACTACATCTGCACTGAATGTTGTTAGCTGAACATACCTCAATGATACGGCTGTCAATGCGGTTATACGGGTGCCACAGGCCTCTGTCATCTCTCCACTGCCAGATGGCGCCCTCTGTAGTCTGGGCACTCCCTTTCTTCAGCATGGCATCAACCGCAAAGATGCCCTCTCTGGGCAGACATGGCATCAGCTCACTACAGCAGAGAGATAAAACAGGGTGATCAAACACACTCAATACTCTGCTGAATTGCTAGCAAAGATGACAATTTTCATTTTGGGGTGAACTAATCCTTTAAGCTTCATAATAACTGTTCTCCAAACGGAGTCTTTTTTACTCCGAGCATGTCAATCAGATGCCACTGGCAGAGCCACACAGATCGAGGAGAGGTTTATGAAAACCGGACATACCAAATAAGTGAGGTGAGTTCATAAAGCTCCTGGGGGCTTCTGGGAACAAGGTCAATCTGTTCTTGACAGCTCCCATTGGATGCTCCACAGAGCAGGAAACGCAGGGTCTCTGCAATATCTATGAACAAGCAAAACACACAGTCACTCAATGTACATTTACATGTGTTCGTAAAACAGGCCACATGCCTTCCCATCCAGTGCTGAACTTGGTGTAGAAAAAAAAACTGCTCTGAAGTACCACATTCTTTCCTGTGCTGGTGTTCTTGTCTTTTTGGTAACAGGCAGCAGGGCAGGACATGTGTGTGTGTATGTGAGTGACTTACTCTGTTTCATGAGCTGCACAGCCAGGCATGGGCAATTGGAGCACATGAGAGAGAACATGCGCACTACCATGATGAACATGCCAGAGCTGAGCACGGGTGGAGTGAGAACCAGCAGCTGCTGGATGTTGGTCAGCAGGTCCCGGGACGCCACTTGCTGTAACAGGTTCTGGGACAGTGACACAGGGGAGCGGTTAATGAGGTCATCATGAAGGGACAAATATATTTATCAATTTAAGTGACGGTCAATTCACAAATAAGTCATTTTGAGTTTGCTTAGTTTGAAGCGATTCACAAACATTTCTAAATCATGACAATTCAATGTATCAAAAATATTTTGATCACTTTTTGCCAGCATGGTCTAGAGCTGCTGTCTGCAAAATTTTGTGGAGATCCGATGAACAGTCTAGTACTTGGGAAAAAAAATGTTCCAGACAATTGAAAACAGCGGGACAAAATTCACAGATGGATATGAAATCGAAGATACATTTTGTAGTACTTGAATAAAGGACTTAAAGTATTCTATTCAAGGGAATATGTTTTTCTAATTGAATAAAAAACCCACAAGCTGCTCATTTATGAAACATTTCAATAATCAATGTCATTCTTACAACATAAAAAAAAAAAAATTGTTCAGACAGGTTTTTTTAGGTTTATAATATTTGCTGTGCTTGTGTGCGAGTAATGATCTTACCTCCTCATGCTGAAAGTTGTCCACCAGCCTTGCAAAACAGAGACAAGTGCTTTCAACAGATTTTTTATCCTGTAAAACAAAAGTCATAATAAAAATGCTGATTCATCTGAGGTAGCCAGTGCTGAATTATTGTTACACCCAAAATCTGCCAACAGAGTGTCAACCAGGTGTGAATCACACCAGTAACACCGTGGCAAACATAACGCTTACGTCCTTGCAAGTGTTTATGTTTGTGTTATAGATCCAGACATGACGTCTGTTCATCTGCTGTTATAAATATGAATGAGTTGTCTGCTGTGTCTTTCAGCTCATCACCTGGTGTGTGAGTCTCTGAGTGAGCAGGGGCAGAGAGTCAGCGACAAAGTGAAACTCGTCCGGCGTGATGCTCTGGCAGCAGTTAGCAGCGATGGCTAATGCGTTCCTCTGAGCATTGATGCTGAAGAACTCCAAGTAAAGCAAACAGTCAGCCAGACCTCCCTATAAAGAGACATTTTCAAAAAACAGCACAGCCTCAGTCAGTGGTGTGTCATTTTTCATAATAAAATAAGATGGGGTCAATAGAACAGATTTAACATTCAAAGCCATTATAAAACAGACAATGCTTATATAAAGGCTAATTAGATCAACTGGCTGAAGTGTTTTTGTGGTTATTAAATTTAATTCAATATAATTGGTGTCTTATTGAATGAAAGTGTGTTCATTTTGCCAGATATTTTTATTTATTTAGTCTTAGCCATGTCAAAAATACTTTTTAGTTGTCAGTCAACCTTGTCCTGTTTTTGTTTAGTCAAGTTTTAGTCGACTAAATGTCTGGGCATTTTAGTCTAGTTTTAGTCACTGAAAACTTATTCACAATTTCATAATGCTGCATAATTAAATAATTATTTTGCTTGAAATTATAAATCACAATGACTGCTGTCATTTCAGAATATTTGTTTTTACATTTATTGCACTTATATCACCCTTAAGCACAAATCTTGCACGCATAGTTTATTTTACCTCATTTAGTTACACGATTTATCATAGGCTACTGATCATATTAACACACTCTCTACATTATGAATACTGGTAAAACAAGAAACTTCTCTCAAATTAAAACAGTGAAATTCCTAGTAATTCCAAATTACACTAATGTTTTTCTGTTCAAACAACAGCAAAAAAGACTTTGCATTCACACAGAGTAAGTGCATTTATTCAGGAACCACAATCCAAACAATAGTTGAGATCCATGTTTGGATTTATTACAGCTCACCACTAAAAAGGTTTGATCGCAGCAAACAGCGCAAGCGCACCAAGAAGAAACACGGACTGGCTGTATGACACTTTCATTTGAGCAAAATATCTTAATGGAAATCGCTAAACTCATGCTTACATTTGTTGGTGTTTTCAGTGCTTCTTCCGCAGTGTAGTGTGAGCATAGTTGCCAGATTGCAAAGATTAAGTAAAACACAGGGCAGAAAATGCATCCTTTTAAGAGAAAAGCTCTGTCTGGGGGATTTAAAATCTTGACATCTGGCAACCGCAAGCACAAAAGCTTGTAGACTTAAAAACAGTCTGTAATCTTTTGTCTCCTCTTTTTTTTTAAACTAAAATGAAGAGAATTTGGTAAAGTTTTTATTTTTTAACAACATTTTACCCCAATATTCCATGTCGATATAGTCAGAGTTATCATTTAATGACGCTGGTCTCGTTTTCGTCCTTGTTTTGTCTTAGTCATGGAAAAAAGGTCATTGACTTACATTTTGGGTCATAGATTTTGATAACGAAATTAACACTAGGTTGAAACAGCATTTAAGTAAGAAGAAACCATCAGTACTCACAGCCTGTAAGATGGCTTTGCTGTGTCTCCGTGACAACATCTCCAGGGCGGTCAATGCTTGCTCTGCCACATCAATAAACTGAATTACCTGAAGCTGTAAACACAAGGGGAAAAATTATTTGAGACAACAAGCACAAAAGATGCCACTTCTAAACATAACCTTTTCATGACGGTCTAACTTATTCACATGTGAAATGTCCCACTCCAATCAAGTCGGTGAACACAGAATAGGTGTTGCTCTGATATGTGAGCATGCAAAAAAATTTGAGGGAGGCAAAACGATGTTACATGTGTATAAATTTATACTGCTTTTTTTGTTGTTGTTTTTTAAATACGTTTTTCCTTTATATAACCCCTTTAATTATGTTATCTACATACTGGGCAGCCAAGGTTTTAAAGAAACAATTAGGTGCCATTTACCTTTTCCAGGAAGACTGGGATGGCGTCTACCACCACAGCCGAAGAGCGTGGCAAAGCCTCCATCATGTAGGTGAGGGCGCGAGATGCATGATTCATCTGCAGAAATGTCACACATGGTGAACAGCTATTACATTATTCTCAAATTTTAAGTGTCAAAATTGAACAACTGAATATTGAAAATGTAATGGATGAAATGATTGTCAGGTGATAGATTCACTGCAGTTTGCCCTGATAGGCTTGCACAATGTTCTACCTCTGCCTAAACACATGTACCCACTCACAGAAGTTTCTAATACTCACAATATCAAAATTATGCTCCATCTGTAACAGTGTGATCTGCAAAGAGAAGACAAGAGGGGAACAGGACATATGGGTAAGAATAGAAAGGCAAGAGTGGATGCTTGACTCCCGACACAGGAGGTTGGTTATCTCTCTCAAATTATAAATTTCAGAAAGCATAAATCTAAGGCCTTTTAAAACCTTTTCTAAGACCTGAACAAATAAAATGAATACCATATGGGTGAGGCAAACATCCTAAATCGTAAAATAACTAAAAACAGAAACAGAATAATAATAAAAAATAAAAAAATAAAAAATCTAATTTAAGATTTTAATTTGGCAGTCAACCAATCATAAATTCAAATAGTACGGCCTAGGCCAAATGGAGTTACTTGTCAGAGATTCGTGTTTTGTCCGTCATTAAAACAGTTGCATCTGAGGCAGTAAGTGCATCGCATCACGTCTTCATCAACTTACAGTTTACAAAGGTTATTGTAGCTATGTGGGCACTCAGTTTTTACAGTCGTTTAATATATTTGGCAAAAAGCTTGTGTTATAAAAGACGAGGTGTTACGCACAGGCTGTATTGACTATGACTAAACGGCAAATACCAGACTAAGACACTCTTCTCAAATACATAAAACATTAGCCTTTACACACATCATGTTTTGATTAAAGAAAACACTGTACTTTTTCAAGGAACCAATTTTTTTATTTACCCGTGCACTGCAAAACGAGCAGAGACGGTCTCCAAAATGTGTGCAGCACTCCAAGTGCCTTGGCCTCGTATGATTTGAGCAAGTTCAACTATCCCACATCCAAAGAGCACCAAGATACGAACTTCCACATCCAAAGAGCACCAAGATACAAACTTTATACACCAGTAGCACTGTGGTGGGTGGAGCTATTGTATGAGGTTTTGCCGACAGTTTGAAGATCCACTCTAGTTACGAGTTTTAGTCACAAGCTCTCAGTATTAGTTTAAATTCAAGCTCTAGTACAAAGTATAGAAAAAAAAAGGACACTTTATTAACTGGTATTTTTTCTGATCAAACCGCTTTCAGAACGATAATTTTACAGAAGGAACACATGAACCGAAACGTTAAAATACTGATTCTGCTTGCAGTGAACCGATTTTTTTTTTTTTTTAAGTCCAAGTGAAGAAATTATTATACAAAAGTATTGTAATTTCCCTAACGTAATCTAAAGTGAATTAAATATACGTCAGGGATGGGCTGGGGGAAGGGAGGGTGGGTTTCAGTTGGCATTCACCCAGGCCCCTAGAGGAACATAGGTCCACCACCAATAGACTCACACAATCCTGTGAAACTGACTTTAAGGCTTTTTAAGGACCTGCAGCGACCCAGCAACCACTATCTGGGCATTATTATTTGGCGATTTGAAGAATTTTTTCACTCTGTCTAATTGGGTGTTCTTGGCCAGAATAAACTACAGTGTGGACTAGGCTTTAGTCCAGGTGAATTTCTTTATGCAGGTATACTCACCAGGGCAGGTACGACGCTCTTGACAGGGAATCCTCCCAGCGTCTCCTCGTTACCCATCACTAGCAGCTGGCACATCTCTATAGCAGCCTGGAGTTGCTGGGATTCGTCACCTGTAGCCTGCAGCCCCTGCAGCAGCTGCTGTGCCTTTGAGCCTGCAAGCGCAGAGGAAGACAGAAAACGGACCCCTTGAGCAGAAGAAATACTTAATCATCCCACAAAAATTTTAAACATCAGTCAAGGTCACTCACTAGCTCCACTCCCAATGGTCCTATGAAACAGCTGAGACATACGGGGTCCAAAGGGACCAAACAGGTGAGGAGGAAGGCCCCTGGCCTCCAACAGAGCTGTGGAGAGAGCGAAACATGAAACCTCACACACACACAACTAGATGTTTGTGTTTTATTATGCTTTGATCAGTCTTGGTCAATGAAACTGCTGAGGTTTGTTAACAAAGGTTTTTATTTTTGTCGATAACGAAGATAAGAAAATTGTGCATCGTGACGATAATTAAGCGATTTTAAATAAAACAGTTGATTAAACTACGACAAGTAAACAAACAACACCGCGAGATACTTACAAAGCACTAACACAATTTTTTCCAAAACTACAATGTAAATACAATGTTGTAAATACTCCAATAGCATCTATAATCTAATAATCATCTATTCAATGTTGAGATTTGTGCAAAACATAACACTAACATAACACTAAGAACACATTGTTTTTCTTATCACTGAACATATAATTACTTTATCTTCACGAACTGTATTTCTTGAAAGTTAATGAAATAAAAATAGAGCAAACATGCCTTGCAGTCTTCCCATTTCAGAATCATCTGATTCACTCTCTCCAGAGGTGGTCATGCCAACAGCTCCAGCTACTGAGCTAGATGCTTCACAGCAGAGACAGAATGAATATAAGTGACCGATGTAGAATAAAACATACGTTTTCATGCCTGTGTTAAGGTACTGTCAGTGTGTTCTTAACATACACATCACAGTATCAAACAATATATAATAAAATCTTAGGGGACTGCTGCTCTCTTACCTGACGCCCCTTGGGGCGTTTCCTCTGTGCGCGCGGCCGATGAATTGGCCCCATCCTGGTTGTTGTCAGAGTCGGCCATTTTCTCCTGTCGGCGAGCTTCGGCTGTCCCGCGCTTGCCCAGGCCTGAGCCTCGCCGACTAGAAAGGTGTAAAAATACAACAATGTAAGGGAAAGCCCAATATTCTGAATCAAATTTGTATATGAATACATACTACACTAAAACGATACCAAACGATCAAAAATGCTTTACTTGAATAAAATGTCCATAATCATATAGTACAGGGTTTGACAGTGTTGGTATAATATATATATATATATATATATATATATATATATATATATATATATATATATATATATACACACACACACACACACACACACACACACACACACACACAGAGAGAGAGTTGTAATTGAAATTTTTCAACCCCCATTATTACTCAGATTTATTGGCAAAATTTACAGACTTTCAGCTGTTTCAGCTTCTGGCAGTGTTTCTGATGAGTCTTAGCCCATTCCTCATGAACAATTGCCTCCAGTTCAGGGAAAGACAAATCTTTACAAATATAAAGGTTGAAATACACTACATGACCAAACAGACAACATTGTCTTTGAGTTCCCAAACATTCATAAACAAATCTCTTTTGTAAGACAATACACAACATTGGACCAGATTTCTCATGAGGATGAACTGGAAGTTCCAGTTATGCAAGTAACTGAACAGGAACACCCATCTGCAGTTACCACAAAATACAGCTGAGGGGATAGAGGGGGCTGATAATGGTTCTAGTAAATCTAACAAGTAAATGAACAGGATTAATATGGAGGAACCAACTACTCATGTATTGTCATCTCTGTATCAGATCCAGACACAATAGTCCTTAGTCAGGGGAGTGTCATATATAATTTTTTTGGTGGGAATGAAAAGTGTTTTCTTGTTTTTTTACTGTGTTCAAGTAGCACATGCATTCTTCACCTGCGTGTAAGGAAATAACAGTCTATTTCAGCAGGTGGTAGTAGTCTATACTCATCATTCAAAAAGGGAAAGCAACACTACAACTGTGGATATACAAAATGTTAACAAATCAGAGCTTGATTACCATTTTGAATATGAATCATGTTGATCACGTAGGCCTACTTCATTACAGACGGCCTTGTTGTTATGAAAATATTAGCATATTGGGATGCCCAGATAAGATCATTAAAAAAATTAGAACATCCTTCTGTGAGTGCCCTCTTGACTGTCATCCGCTCACGTTCATTACTTTTGCTTTTTTTATTTTGTGCTAGTTCACTAAGCTGGACAGTCAATCAGAGTGATCCATCTCACCAATTGGCTTGATTTATTAGTATGTGCATGTTCTAGATCAGTAGACTGTTCTGGATTGAAAAGGCTGGTGGTTCAGTACCTGGTGCTGGCGCAAGAGCCCGTGGTCTTTTGACGTGTGCTCCTCCGACAGCTGGGGAGCTCTGCTGGGGGAGACTCACTACGCTTCTTAGTGGACTTCCTCAAACCTAGAGACAGAAACATACAGCATTACACTCACAATAATCAGAACGAAGGGGAAAGAGAGCGATAGTTAAAGGATAGCAAGCCGTAAATTCAGACATCCCTCCTGCATATTGATAGTGGCTCACTGACACCCGCAAATTATATACGAAATCCCGGAAATTGAGTGGGTGAGAGAGAAGCCCCGTTTTCAACTGGTATTAAGATGCGTTTACGGCAATCTGAACACAAGTGGTCAGCCAAGACATTACAGTTCACACACGGTACTCAATTGCGTCTTCGGTGACCATTTGGGTTCTGATTTCATCGAGGGCCTCATCTTATTTCATGACACTAGCCTACATCACTTTCAGCGCACAGATACTATTGAATGAACACGTGTTGTTACGCGGCTTACGCAAATTAATATAATATTAATGTAATGTGTATGTGTATATATAAATAAAATATAAAATGTCGGCATTGGAGAGTATGTAAAATGGTATCACTTAGGGCTGGGCGATAAAACGATAACGATATGTCTCGCGATAGACGTAATCAATATCAATAAAAAATGCGTTCGATATTTTTTTTTCTTCGTCGGAAGAAACCAGAGGTTGCAAAGCAAGTTTGGTTGCATGAACAAAAGCACTCACTCTCTGGTAACCTAGCAACGTAGGAAGTGACATGCTAACAGCCAGTCTGGTGTTGGATTCTTCAATAACAGAACCGGCGTGGAGTGGTAAGTGGAAAATGAGTGCCGCAGCGAGCGAGGAAATTGTTGATAAAACAGGAAAATTCAGCTCGCCAGTATGGCACTTTTTTTTATTTTATGGTCTGACTACTGTCAGACTTAATGTCATCTGCAAATTATGCAAGACTGTCGTCGGTTTCGCTATGTTTATATTTAACACTTTGCACTATTGTTTTACACTTTAAGCATTTCTTACATATTCTTTAATTGTGCACCTAATGTTAAGAGATAATTGTTAAGTGTTCATTGTGATTTTAGACTTATGTTTACATTTTAATTATTTGAGTGTTTTCCATGGTTGTGTTGACATTTCTGCCTTTATAACTGAGGGGATTATAATCAGAGGAAGGTTAAGTTTAAAATAAAAATGTTTAAATGTAATATATTTTTCTCCTGGTCCTTATTTTAAATGGGTGAAAAAAAAAAAAAAATCAATAATTATCGATATCGACCGATATGAAACACTTATATCGTGATACAGTTTTCAGCCATATTGCCCAGCCCTAGTATCACTCGCCGCTACCTCCTGGAAATGAGTTTTTGCAGGGTGGGATGTCTGTAAATTAAAAGCCAGTCACTGAGAGAAGATCACAGGAGAACACTGCGTTTAATCATACAGAGAACAGTACTCCATTCCTCAGCAGGCTGCAATGATAAATCAAAGAACGGAATTAATCCTTTATTTACTCCAGAAGATGCTGTATATTTGACAGTTTGTGTCCAATTATCATTACTTTAAATTTGCACACATTTAAACACATCCAAACTTTGCTTAAAAAAATTAAAATAAAAAAAAAGCTCTTCTGACATGCATGTCTTTTTTGATGTAATAATTGGAAAAAACAGCAATTATGCTACCAGTAGCTCCAGTGAAATCACTGGTGGCTTTCTCCAGTTCTGAATGTGGCAACTGCGCATGAGCTGAAGCGTTGTTTGAAACAGATGTAATGTAGGGCTGGGTGAAAATATTTCTCATTTTGCTGTCCCAATGCTTAAGAAAATCCAGAGAACCGATCTTTCCAAAAGCCCTTATGGACACTGTTCAGCGCAGCTGTGTGAACACAAATAAACCGCAGCAGACGTGACTGAATAGGAGTGCGTGTTTTAATTCCATTCAAAATATCATAAGTTACCGATTGATTATTTTGCAATCCTGACATAAATTAAGAAATGACTGTCATGGATCTGAGTTTAATCATAAACAGTGGTCAAATATCAAAGCTGTAGTCTTAAAGGAACACGCCGACTTTTTGGGACTTATAGTTTGGGACCTATAGTTCCCAGTATGTATACGGTTAGAAGATGGCTGTGTCTCATGTGACCTTGTTATTTGTACACGCTGTGACTATACAAATCACAACATGTAAATAGGAAAATGTTGGCGTTATTTTGGCACTTATTGGGAGCAGTATGCTAGCAGGAGCCGTTTACCTAGACGGAGTTACGGCACGCACGGAGATGAAAAGGGTATGTATGGACTTATCTAACTCTGGGGGATACGGTGAATAAGCTAAAGTCCCAAAAAGTCAGCGTGTTCCTTTAAATCTTTCTAATGATACACAGTTTGTCCAAATCAAGTAAGAGTGTGATGTTTTAACGTGCAGTGAACGTTGAACAAAAATTATCTGCTGCAGGTTAAGGAGTTAATGTGCCGTGACAGATCTCTGTAGCACCTCAGATCAAGCGAAGCAGTCCTGCGAAGTGCATGTGAACGGATCATCTCTTGGCGAGTAGTGTCAGAAGCAGTGGAGTAAAGACTTTCCACAGAAACCAGCACATTCTGCACATCATCTCATTAGCACTGTGTGTAAAATGAGTCACATCGTACCATCTACACTTAACGATAGCATAAGCTCCTCATCAGCCACAGTCATATGCTCTCTTTCTGATTAAGCCAGAAACATGTGTGCTGCCTATGCAAGTAGCATCTTAAGGCATAATCCTAAAATAACTTCGTTTGACCAAATTTTAAATGCCTATTTACACAGACAAATGTCAGTGACAAACATTTTAATTTGAATGAGGGTCTGTTCAGAACGACACAAACATTATTGTGCTGTCAATGCAACAGATTTGTGTTTTTTTTGTTTTCTTTTTTTACAGAGATGTGTTCTAATTAGGGCTGGGTAAAAAAAAAAAAAAACTCAATTTTAATTGATTCACATTTTGAAGAACCGATACTGATTCTTAAAGGGTCATATGATGCGATTGTTTTCCTTTTGTTTTGTGTGTGTTATGTAGCTTTTTTGTGCATGTATAAGATCTGCAGAGTTACAAAGCTCAAAATGACAAACCTAAAGAGATATTCTTTATAAAAGTTAAGGCTCAGCCACGCCTTCCTAAAACGCTTCATTCAAACACACCCCCACAGATCTACATCAGTGTGAGGGGGCAGAGTTTCATAACACCGCCCAAAGTATACGCAAAGAAACAAGGCGTGACATTTATTCTCTCTGTATTATTGTTGCCACTGGCGCCGCCATATCGTGGAGATGCTGTGGTTTTCGTTGCGAAAGCCAAAATACTTTGTTTGGCCTTCCAAAAGAGGACACAATTAGAAAAGTGGTTAAGCTTTATTTACGACACTGTTCCAGAACAGTCCAACTAAAATCTTCGACTGTGTGCTGCGCATTTTTCGGAGGACTGTTTCCAGAAACTGGGAGAGTAGCTACAAGGCCGGCTGTGCACAAAAGTTGATTCTAGAAAGTGGGCCAATTCCATCTTTGCATGTATATTCTGGCGCTTCTGACTCACAGACACATCCTGTAAGTATGTTTTCATATTTTAGGAATTTGCTACTGACTATTCAAACGCGAGTTTTGAGCAGTATAGAGTAGCGCTTGCTTGTTGTTTCTACGATCACAAATGCAGACATAGTTTTATGTTTACATAGTGTTCTCATGCCTGTTACGCGACACGTAAAAATACAGAATAAGTCATTATAATCAGTAACTATGTCCCCAATGAAATAAAACCCTACCAATCTGATACAATCCGGTCCAGTCACACTGGCAAATTTGATCGATCAGCCTGGTCATCTGCATTTTCCGGATCAGATTCGGGCTCGAATTGGTAAGGTTACATTATCACCTGTCATTATTGCTTTGGAAGCTGATGTTCCAAATATGGTAAGGGGGTGTGACTTCTGTCACACGCTTAAGGTTTTTGGGCCAATCACAATGCAATGGATCGCTGGCCAATCAGAGCACAATGCGCTTTTCAGAAAGGTGGGGCACAGAGGTGCAACAATAATGTTCAGTATGTGTAAAATAATGACTTTTTTTAAAACCTAAAACCACATTAACACATTGCATTAAACCAAATACACAAAATAATGTTATTTTTAGAACCATCATATGACCCCTTTAAATCCCAAGAATCGATCTTTCAGTCTATTCTGGGAAACCAAACAATAAATTCCATTTTGGCACTCTTAAATGTTCCGTTCAAGCAAAGCGGCAGTGCAGACTCAGAGTGCATGTGAACTGATCATTTCTTCTGCTTTACTACTTTATTTTAGCACAAAATAAACATGAATGAACTTCAGACGGTACAGGGCTCCAGACTAACATTTGAGAGCAGTGGCACCGGTGCCACTAAGTTTGACAGAACGGATTTGGTAGCTATGGGGGAAAATGTATCAAGTTAATTTAATCATAAAACCACTATTCTTTTGCATTAATAAGTGCAGTTACTATTAATATTACATGTTTGTTTATTGGAAATGTAAGAGTAAAGTTTCAATTGAATTAACTGAGCTTGAATTAATATGCAGATAAAATTAACAACAGTAGCATGCAAAAACCAATTTTTTTATGTTTTACACTTATTAAAACTTGAACTGACTGACAGCTTCAGTGATTATAAAAGGAGCGTTTTGCACTTGTTTTCAATGTAATTCAGTCTTTGAGACTTTGTGACTTCCTACTTTTCCCATATATTAGGGTGTGAAAATGGCTAATAAGTCTAATGAATTTTAAATTTATTGAAAAGGATAGCCCTTTCAGATTTAACATCTCATTTTCGAGGGGGTCCCTCATGCCCGCAAAATTGCGGATATTCAATAAGTTCTCCTCTGCCGCCATCTACTGGTTATAATGATAATTTCATGTCTTTTTTAAATAAAAGTGCTTGTTTGCCATAAAGTGTTAACCTTTTAGTTTTACAAAAATCACAATACAAAATTTATTTAAAATTGGATAATACTTAGAGGTTTGAAGTGCTGGAAAAAGTGCTTGAATTTCACTCTCAAAAGGTTGTACTGGGATGAAAAAAGAAAAGAAAAAAAACCCAAAAAAAAGATACACATTTGACTATTTCTGCCACAATACCATGGTTACAGTTAGCTGTACTAAATTAAACTAAGGATTTTTTCTACTGGACAGTGGTTGAAATTTTTACTTGCCCTGCCAAAATTTTGGCATTAAAAGTATTAAAAGTAATAAATAAATTAAATTAAATTAAATTAAATTAAATTAAATTAAATTAAATTAAATTAAATTAAATTAAATTAAATTAAATTAAATTAAATTAAATAGACCTAGTTGTCATTTTAGTTGTTTTTGATCCATGTAACCTTCAGTACACGTACACACACCCCTTCCATAAAATAATCTTTCATAAAAGTTCGGAAGGGTTGAAGCAAATTACAAGGACATTCGCAGGCTTCACTGCACAGGATATGCACTGTGAGAAACATGCTTTGCTTGATGGTACGCTTGCAGTGTGTGGTCTCGCCCGCTGGTATTTCTTACAAATGCTATATGAAGGCATCATTTATGTCGTTTGGAATGCAGTGGGCTTATATATTAAAAATATGAAACTCGCTAACAGCTGCTTTCTATTTAAAACACTTGCGCGCTCTTTGTGAAGAGCGATCGCCCATGCAGCAGTGTGCGTGCAAGTGATTAAATAGGTGTGTGGTGGGCGTTCTGGCGCAATATGGCTGCCGTCGCATCATCCAGGTGGATGCTGCACATTGGTGGTGGTTGAGGAGATTCCCCCCTTCCAAGTAAAAGCGCTTTGAGTACCTAGAAAAAGCGCTATATAAATGTAACGAATTATTAATTAAGTATACTTGCGTCTCAAAATGCTTCATTGACGCAAAATGAATGTAAACACGGTCAGTTAGGTCTTAAGGAATTTAACAGACAGGACAAAAGCATTATATTTCAAAAGAGATCACTGCATTATTTTTAGCCAATTAAATCTCCCTCTAACTGATGTCAACAGTTATAATAAAACGGTAGTTAAGCTGAGATAGAGCAAAAAACAATTGAATGGAAAACGTTCAGATCCTTTTAAATACTGAATGCAATATTTTTTATTGCTTGTAATGTTTCTTTGTTCCTCTTTATTATTCAACTACTACTTGCTTTTGTTTTGAAGCTATATTAGTTTATACATTTAAAATTCTTAACATTCAATCGTTTTAATTCGTTTTTAAACAAACATTTCAACAAGTTTGCTGCCTATTGCCTTGGACGCAGTGCAAAATTACACTGGCAGCATTGAAGCACACTGACAGAAGACAATATCTTTTATTTGACAGACAATCTATTGTTTGCACAACATCTTAAGTGTGTAAAATATTAACACTGTGAACCAAACAACGTGAAAGTATTAATCTGTTTGGCCAGTTGGCCAGATCTGGTGAACAACACAAAATTTAGTCTGACGACAATATCTTTTTTCAGTTTTATTTTTAGTTCAAATAAATCAAAATCAAAGTGAAATCAAGCCATTTCACTATGTGCGAGAAACCTGTGATCATTTAACTGCACATCTGTTGAATTCTATATTAATATGCACTATCGTTGCTTAGCAACCATTAACAACCAAGAGTTATACAAGACCCGAGTGGCACAATGCATCAAAACTAAACTTTGAAGCGGTTTCAATTTCAAAAGCTCATCTGATATGTACCGTCATAACACTCAGCCTGCTTGATATAGAAAGAAAGTGAAGGAAAAATGAAAGACAAAACCTTTAAAAGACCTCTGACAGTGCTTTCCCTGTAAAGTCAGATGAACCCTAACACTGAGGGTCTATTCTGGGCAAAGTTCTGCCCCCTGCCCTTTGGCAGCATGCCCTCCCATGACTCTTCATGTCTTTCCATAATCAACCCAGCCTGACCTGTCTACACAGGATGACCTCTCTTACTCAAGATAAACACCTCCAACGAGCCTTCACAGAACACTTTACAGCAACCATTAGTGGATAAATCAGGGACAAGACAAACATCTAACCGATACGTGATCCTAAACATCCAACCAATAGTACAAGCCTAGATATTATCTATGCATGCCAGCGTGCTGACCCACCTCTGGGCATTATGATATTTCAAAGCTCTGCTAGGCTCATCCGCACAGAAAATAACTACTATACCAAAAGCCCTTCCTACCTCAGCATACATCCAGCCGCGACTCTTGTCCATACAATACTGTAAGGCAGCAGGAGGCTGGTATTTTTAGCCCAGGACACTGGCACTGAACTGGACTGAAATCTGAGCCAGCTCCCTCTGCCATGACCAAAGCTTCATCCGCTATTACTGGGGCAAGAAATGATCACCATCACAACGATCACGCCATTACTGAAGACATTGATTTGTGAAGGCTGGGTTGCTCAGGATATTAGCCCTCAGGTCAAGGATCAGATGAAATTACAGTAGAAATACCAGCAATTTACCATGCCTGTGAGGTTGAATATAATGAAAACGGTCAAGAACACACAAGTTATATTTCACCCCAAAATAAAAAAATTAAAAAAAATTAGAAAAAAATTGACAAAATGATCATTTGGTTTCCACTACAAATTTGGTGGGAAGATATGATATTTTTTTTGGCCTGAAACATCAATTTATCTCTCTATTTTCCTTTTGATTTTGGCCTGAAATATGACCCAGATTCAGAAAGGAATAAAACAAAAGTACTTGAGAATCATATTTAACCTCAAAACATAAACCAAGTATGCTTTGTGTGTTTGACTTCAAGATTGCCAAGAGTAAATAGAATGTGTGTGTGCTTGTTGGTGGGTCTATGGGAAAGACTAATGACCTCATAGTGTGAGTGCTTAACAGGATCAAAAGCAGTGTAATTAGCATAATGTGTAAAATCCTCCAAATATTCTTGGTTGAATTATTCTCATGTCACTCTACATGTCGGTCAACGCCTACAGCGTCCATTGCAGAAGACCTAGATCAGATCTGTCATGGAAAAGCTTGTGTCATTGCCTCACTTCCAGCAGGTGTCTGAATACTGAAGTCCACTTCTAGCACCATTGCAGCTGGTGTTCTACATGTGCAGCTCTGATGAAACTGAAGCCTAGATGTAGAATGTAGGCTGTTCAAGACTGTGCACACATTGACATCTAGATAAAAGAGCCCAGCCCTGATTTTACAGCTACACAAACGCTCAATACACCACCTGATTCAATTAGTGTTGTCAGAAGTCCTGGCACTTCGGTACCAAGGCGATACTGATAAAAAAAAAAAAAAGATTAATACCAGCTTTTCTGCAGGACCAATAGAAATAGTAAACTCAATTAGGCATGCATATAAGCGGCTGCTTTCAAATGCTCCTGTGCTTATAAGTATGCATGCTCTGTGAAAATTAGTTTTTTAAAGTGTTGAGCATTGTAGTCATTCAAAACTCCTTTAAAGCAATGTTTGTTTATTTAATTAAAAATATGCTGTTTTAAAGCATTTATTTAAAATATCTTTTATTAAAGGCACATACTGTGCAAGTTTCGCCGCTAGAGGTCACACTTATTCAAAACAATAACAAAGACATAGCTTGATGGCGGCGTGAATGAGTGTGGAATCATGGGAGTTGTCTTCACCTCCAGAGCCGAAGGAAAGCAATCCGACGGGACTCAAGTTCATGGATGAGCTAATGCTCTAAAATGCAGTATTAAAATAAGACTAATCGTGTTTAGCTATTTAAAAATAATTGGTTTTCTGTTGATAAACGTAACCAAACAGTTGCTCACCAGTCTAATAAAATGCATAATATATTAAAGCATCTTTGGGGTTTCCGTAAATCCAGGGTAACACAGATGATGTCATTGACAGGCGACGCATTGAACTAGTTAAAAATTCGGATTTCTCTGGATTTAAACCTTGTTGGAAATACTTGGGATAACTCAAGTACACAAATCAACAAAATATCATTGTTTTAGTGGTTGTTGAATATTTTAATCCAAAAATCTTACATATTGTGGCTTTAGTAATTCAATATTTTTATTTTCAAATAGTTAAATAAAATAGTTCCAGTGGATTTTTCTATGGTACCAAAACTGGTACCGTAAAATTTAACTAGTGCTGTCATGAGACCAAAATGTCAGTAGTCTGTACCAGTCTCAATAAGATCGCCTAGACACACCAACCTTCAGACTATTTAGTCTCCTATTTTGTCAGAACTTGAGAACCCCACACCATGAATTGCCTGAAAACGTTAGTTTTTTTTTTTATCTACATTACACTATATAATGTGTATATGTGCACTTGTTGGTGGGTCTATGGGAAAGACTTGTGGTCTCAGTGTGAGTGCTTAACAGGATCAACGTGTTTTGAACCTGGAAAAGCTCTTTAAAAATACAGAAGTAAATGACTGGAAACTCTCTGTATAGCAGTTTGGGCACTCACTTGCTAGTTTGGCCTGCAGTCCGGAGGGCCCAGGCTTGGAGGAGGTCTCAGCCTTGGCCGATCCCGGCAGGGACAGTTTGGGCTTTGGCAGGTTGACTTTGGAATTGAATCGGGACGTCCAGTCAAACTTGGAGGAGCCGGCAGCCTTGTTTTGCTCTTTATCCCGGCTGCTCCTACGGGGGGAAGGGGAGGACGCGGAACGCGACCGCCGCGCTTTGCTCTGGTCCTTGCCCTGCTTTAGCCGGGCGCCCTGAGGGGCACAGCTGTTGGCGCCTGTGGCGGCTGAGGAGGAAGAGGAAGAGGAGGATGAGGAAGAGGCACAGGAAGAGGAGGAGTCAGTCACGGTGCTACACCCAGCTTTGGCTGAGGCGGCCGATTTGGACGCCAGCTTGGTGGGTTTGGCTGCCCGGCTGGCCTCGCTGCGGGGTGGCAGGGGGGCTGCCGCGCTGCTCGAGCTGGGGAGGGAGGAGGAGGAAGAGGAAGAGAACGACAACGAAGAGGCGTCTGCCTTCTTGCGCTTTTGAGAGGGGGTGCTCGAGACCCCACTGGGGCCAGGGTAGGACGCGGTCTTCTTGCTCAGGGCTCTGGCAGGAGCCGGCTCGGCTGCTAACCGTCTCTTTTTGGACTTGGTGCTGACAGACGCTGGAGCCTTCTTCGGCTCTGTAACTTCAGATGAGGTTGTGGGGGCCGATGGCCCACTGGCTGAACTTTCCGAAAGGTGGCTGGACACTGCTTTGGGCCGCTTGGCCGGGCTGGGCGAAAAGGTGATGTTGAGATCTGTTGCGGAGCTGCGTTTGAGACCTCGGGTGCTGCTGCCCTCCCTTTTCCCTTGCTGGCCTGAAGTTCCTGCTGCTTCTAAATCTGGATCTGGGATCGAGTGTGAACCCACGGATAGAGAGAGGCTGTTCCTGTAAAAACAAACAGAAAAAGGGGAAGGACTTGAGTACCCAAGAAGAAGCAGTATGCACATGGTGAACTTACGTCACAAAAGACCCACAACGCAATAGGAGGAAAAAGGGATACCTTCGAGAGGCGTGGCCGCGGGCGGAGCCGACGGCAGAGCTGGGCGGGGCTTTGGAAGCCTTAGAATTAGATCTTCTACTTTCAGGTGGGGAATTTGCTTTTTGGTTTACTTGCTCTTGCTGCAACCTGGAGTGGTTGGGAATTAAACAGCAGAGAGCAGTGTGGGATGGATGGGCAGTAGATGAGGAACACCTCAAATTCAATTTCACAAGCTGACTACTCTTCCAGCCCTACTCTCAGCACTTCCTACACACCCGTCAGCCCAATGGTGAAGACAAACAGCAATCATTACAAGTTTCTAGCTAGACATTTCTCAAGTTAAGAGCATCAACCTTGTTGAGTTTGGCAGCTAAACTATAAGCCATTTGGCTGAGCCACTGAAAGATATAAAGTTATGAATATAAACTTATTCGAAAGAAGAGACAAAAAGAAACCCCACATGTGTCTGTGTATCAGGCCTAAAAGAGAGACACCGTCAGTTATTCCAACACTGCTATCCAGGAAAGGTGCTGTGCTGCTACTGAATCACACAGCATAGTGGAACAAGAAATTCTATTCTATTCAAGTTGTGAGACTGCAGTCTGAATCGAATGTGACTAGAGACAGACTGGGCACCCCTAAATAACCTACATATATTTCTATTGCTGGTATCGAGTAACCAGAATAGTTTGCTTCACGAAAAAATTTATTCTTATGTGCTGGTTCTGTCTTGAGATTGAGTTAGATTACACTATAATTCAAAAGTTTAGGGTCAGAGCCCAGTAGCAAGAAAGTCCTTAAGTTAAGAAAGCCCTTAGCTATAAGGTTAAGGGTACCCTTAGTGAAACATGGGTTGCGAGAAGTGTTCATTAGTGGTGTCACGATACCAAAATCATGACTTCGATACCAGACAAAAATACCTCGATACCGATACTGAATCGATACCACGGGAAAAAAACTAAAACAGTAAAAGTAATTGAAAATTATGACAGAACTTACAATTCTTTGCTTTATTTAAAAAAAAATATATATATAATAATAAAAAACCTTAACTCACTTGACCAGCACGTTCCTGCCCTGCTTTTTGACCATTCCCTCCCCTTTATAAATAAAATAATAATAATTACATGCCAGTGTGTACGTCCTTACAGAGATGCAACATTGACATTATCATCAATCATGTTAACATTCGCTAACCAAAGCCTTATTTCAAGATGAGTCATAAAAAAAATATATATATATATAAAAAAAATTTTTTTATAATTATAATAGATTTATTTTATTTTATATTTGTTATTAAAAATAAGCAAAAAAGAAAATGACAAACAAAATGACATACTAGAAGAGACAAATAAAATAAACAGTGCTTAATTTCTTTTTTGAATGCTACTGTTAAAAGACTGTGGCTGAAAAGTCTTCACTCTATAAATTAACTATAGACTGATACTTAATAAATAGATTACATATATTTAGTCAAGCATTGGTGGATTGTCTATTTTCTTTTGTTGTTTGTAGGGGTGACCCCGAATAGTCGAAGATTCGATGCTTCGATTGGAGGAGCCTGATTCGACTACCGATCTCACAGTCGAATCTTCGCAGAAGTGTTATGAAACGAGGATCATGCCACTTTGGCTATATGAGGGCGCTCAATGTCTGATTTCAGATAGAACTGGGCGATTCCACAGTTTCTGTCCACAAGGGGTGTAATGAACAATATAGATTGAATAATACCCAATTGTTGTAATTTTTTTATTTTTAGTTCACTATTTTGTTAAAGATAGATGTAAGAAATAATAAAGTTACTTTTATCCCACTAAGCCTTGGAATTATCGTGTAATGAGACTTTATTTTATTTCCGTCCCCACAAATTGCGGATGTCATGGTGGGACATTCAGGCGCATAACATTTATTTTGGTGTGTCTTCTACAAAATACTAGTACTAACACTGAAAGTATAATTCCCTTAATCCACCACGATGCAATGGAAACATTTACTAACGTTCGTTACACTTTCTGTCCAAGCAGTTACGCACGTTAAACTATGATTCTAAAGGAAGCAGAGATATAATTCAGAGATATAATCAGTAGCAAAACGATAAAAACATCTTGTGTGGGTTAAATTCTCATATGCGTTGCTACATGATAAATCGGGATAAAACGGGGGCCGAGATTTTCTGTCCAAAAATCATAACGCTCGTACATTTTATTCTGACGCTGAATTTCCATCTCCTAATGTTAGGTCACGGTCGCTCTGCGTGGAAGGACGAGTTAACAGGATTTCATGGATTTCGACGAATGTGGGTAAGTTTGTGGATTCTGTCCAAAAGTTTACGAACGTTAAAATGATACGAACGTGGTAAACTTTGGTTAAGTAAACATTAAATAGGATCATTGTGGTGAGAAAGGATAAAAGAGTGTGCGAGTCGGATGATTGCGAGTGGTTTCGGACCGAAAGCGTCGTGTTCATCGTGAAAGAGCATGCATGAATGGTGGTTTTACATTTTGACAGATTCTGCACATCTTGTTCGTAAATTAGACGGAAATGTTCAGTCTGTCCAACTTCGAACGTTGTTTTCTGCGTATTTTTTGACTCATCCTCAACTGCCTTCCATTTACTTCTGCAGTAAATTAATTGTCCTTTAGTTAACAAATATTCAGGGTTACTTTGCATAAAGAGTTATTGGTGCAATTCAGCAGAATTACTAATTTTATCTGTCCACGTTACAAATGTTATTTCATTCACGATATATGATCTTTAAATTTGATAGTATGATAACAGGTTATTTTAATGTGTTATGAACTTGTTCTATTCTTTGCCAGTTTTCATGAAATGGTATTATTTTGTGTTACAGAGGCAATCTTGCAGGATTGTTTTTTTTTTTTTTCGTCCACGTTACGCACGTTATAACTTTGCACACTTGTAGGAGTTCCTTTGTCTTCTACATTTGGCAAATAAATTTGAAAAATATACCTGTGGTATTTTTTAGTAATTTTGCTGGCTTTCAGTTTATGAACATACCAGACTCAAAAATGCACCTTTAAGTTTATAGAACAGATAATATTAGATGGCTACCCTGCCTGCATGGAAGTCCTATTACCAGTTTTGTGAACCATACACAACGCATGACTCATAACTATACCAAATTAGGAACAAAGCAAAACATGAACTGGGATTCAACCAGAATTTTATTAAGATGAATTGGATAAAGTACACTTTCTGCTTGAACTTACACTGTTTTTCCGTCCATGTTACATACGTTAAATATTACATCAACTAAGTTTACTAGTTTACCATTGCCAGATTTATCCTGCCTTTCACACAGCTGTACCCCAGGTTTTCTCAGGATGTTAACCTGAGGACAATGGCTTTCTCCATGAAGATTGATTTTGCAGGCTGTTTGTCCTTGCAGTTATGCCTAAACTGTGGAATCGCCCAACTACCGGTTTTCTGTCAATACGTTAATATTCAGCCTATTATGATAATGCTGTATATAAAAATGTGCAAAGAAAGAAGCTTTTAATAAATATTTTTTAACGTGCGTGAATAAATCCAAACACCCCGTGACAGATTTAAGTTTCACTTTCAATCCGTGACCGACAGAGGAGCATCTTGGCGGCAAGGATTTAAATCTTTAACAATGTCTGGGATAAGAAAATCTAAAGTGTGGATGTACACCATCAGAAAGGATATTCTCCAAGGATGGATTTAGCATCAGGAAAACCATGATCGCACTTCTGCCGGCCAACGTTAACAAGTTGGTTTTCCACAGGACATTCTAAAATGCTTAATGTGAAAAAAGCTTTTAAAACGCTTAAAAGGCACTTTAACGTGGCTTAATGTACGCAGTACACACTTTATTAAGAAACCATACTATGTGCAGATAAGCAGATGAACCCAGAATATGAACGCAATGCGTTCCTCCTATAGTAAAGCGTTTTCATATTTTAATTGAACTATTTTAGGAGATTAAGTCGTTAAACGTTTTTCACGTTACGTGTTTTAGAATGTATTTTATCCGCGCGCACAATTTGAAAAGACTCCAACGGACACAGACAGAGTGAAAGACTGGATTTGTTCTCTCGATAAGGTATGGTACAAGTGATTTAAAAACTTTTCAGCCGGTTCTAATTTGATTTTTGGATGCTGTGAACATTTTTAGCTAAAAAGACTGCCACTCCAGTTTAGCATTTATTGTTGTTTCTGCAGTTAAAAAGACAAAGTAGAAAATTCTGGCTACTATCATTATTTTAATAATTCTTTATTTTAATTTTATTTATTGATCTGTCAGGGTTATCTAATCTAACTATTTGTGGGTTGTGTTTTGAATATGTTCCCCTGCACTTTAGGCATTTTGCACACATTTGCTCCTCATCTTGTGACTTGATTCTGCTTCATTTCGTTTTGTATTTTTATTTATAAGAAAGGTATATTCTGTTCTAATTTAATTCAGTAAATTAATTGTTTATTTTTTCGGTGCATCGATGTTGTGCTGTACTTAGAGCCTGCTCGCACAGGTAATTTAGCCGATTTAATTTGATTTGCATGTGAAATGTAAATCATGTCTGCAGTGTGGCCTTTCTGGAGTTATGTTATTTCTTAGTTTTATTGATCCAAAATGTTTTTATACATATTCTTCAATATCTTTGTGTGATTTTCTGTACATCGCGGCTTTGAAATGTTAAAGCCCCGCCCCCATACACATGATTCGACTTAGTCGACTATAGGCAAGACTTGACGATTCTGATTCGACTATGAAAATCCATAGTCGGGGACACCCCTAGTTGTTTGATTAACAATCAGACAGAATATTTGGCCGCAGGTCTGGCCCTTTAAGACCTGCAAGAACACATACGATTTATTTTTACAAATGCTTTACGGTCACTTAAGACATACCCGACAGTGTTTACGTGAATGCTCACCAGGACGTGCATTTTTACATAGAATTTTGACGATTCAAACCTATTAGTCAGCGAAAGAGAACCAAAGTCGTGATCGCATGCTGTGTGAAAGGCGTGCGCGCACGCTTCAGGTCTGAGCTCAGCACCGCGAGCACGTCCCGGGCTTTATTTTCTCATGCATGCATTCTTTGTCAAGCGCTGCACGGATATTTTACTGTTCTGCTTCTGTTGTTTAGTGAATGTAAACAATGGAAGCAGAGCTCTGCACACAGGTCCTGACTCCGGCTGTCACACATTGACGCAAATAAAGAAATACTGCTCTTATAGTGCTGTCACTCTTAAAGTACCGGTACTAATAAAATTTCATATTGTACCGTTGTTAATAGCAGGGTATTGCGATACCTTTCTATTACCGGTATATTGTGCAACACTAGTGTTCACTTAAGGAACTTTAAGGCTGTCATTAAGTATTTTCCCTTAATTACTTGAGTTTCCTTAAGTTCTGTTATGCGTTGCAACAAAGTCCTTAGTAACCCTTTAGCCCTAAAAAAGGGATCAGGGATCAAAACAGGTCCCTTAAGTCATCTGCTGAACTCAAACACGGATGGAAAATTGCATTTAAATTGAGCAGGAGGAAGTACCAATGTATATTTCCAAAATAAGCCTGTTGAAAGTATGGCGTGAAACAGTACGGGTTAAAATAAAATTGAATGAACACCGTTCTCATATATTCGTCACTTTCACTATGCCAGGCTTTTGTGCGTGCAAGAGTGACTGATTATAGCGGCAGGCTAGGGTGTTGTTCCCCTTTGTTCTTGGTCTGGTTTAGATTTCTTGTAGCCTACTGTAAAGCCGGTTAGCAGACAAGACTAGGCGTCAAGCCGCGTGCGTCACTTCTATGACAAAAATCTGTGGATCTGATCCAAGTTGCGTTGACGCGAGAGTACAATAACAATGAGTTAGATCATGTAATTTAATGGAAAACTATGTGAGTGGTGCTTCAGGATTTTGAGCATCCACCGGTGTCGTATAGAAACAATGCACTTGAACTTTAGGATGCTCTGTGTCGTCCGTCAGACCGCCTTTAATAATCTCCATAACTTCGTTATTGTAGTACAGCTGTCTAGTTTAGTAAATGTTAAACTTGTTCAAAAGTCATTGGTCCGTTATGTTCTGTTTATTGTGGGAGTTTTCGTAACTATAGCAACTACTACTCCATTGCCGTGTTTTGCCAGAAACTATCGCGAAATGCTTAGTATAAACACTGAGGGGTAAGGGTGACAGTTAAGACGTTTGTTGCAATGCTCTTAAAGAAATCCCTTTCCTCAGGGATTTTTTCCCAAATAAGGGATACCTTTAAGTAAAACCCACTTATGAGGTTTCATGCAACCAGGCCCAGAAAAAGTGACAGTAAAGACATTTATAACATTATATTATAAAAAATATTAAGTAGAACAACTGTTTTCAACATTGATAAGACATGTTTGAGCATCAAATCAGCATATTAGAAAGGTGTATGAAGGATCACGCAACACTAAAAGACTGAAGAGTAAGAGTAATTCAGCTTTGCCATCACAGGAATAAATTACACTTCAAATATACTAAAACAGTTATTTTAAATTGTAAGAATATTCCACAATATTACTTTTTTATTATTGTATTTTGAATCAAATAAATGTAGCCTTGGTGAGCACAAGAGATCCCAAACTTTTGAACAGTAGTGTTAAATTAGCTCAATTACTGGCTGGATGTTTATATGACAGTGTAGTTAATGATACACAAACACACCCAAGATTTTTTTGTAATTACATTTCTTAGCAACAGTCACACTAGAAAAAAAGAAAATGCTAAGGAAAAATGTAATTAAAACCATTAAGGAACCATTAAAGATGCACACAGTAATGTTTTATATTGCACTGGTTAACATGGTTGTCACATTGGACTTAATACATATTTGATATTGAAAAATAGTGATGCATCACATAGTAGGAACAATTTAAGTTACTGTTCCCAATTTTTATTTATTTATCTGACATTATTAATTTATGAACCAAGTGAAAGTGTCCAAAAAAAGAGCCTTAAGATAAAAAGAATAGCATTGGAAAGGTTGTGTGACCTCAACATGGCACCTGCTGCACACATTCTGTAGGAAAAACTGCTCTAGATACAGACAGGTAGATAAAGGTACACGTACAGACCTAACCTAAGTCTGCAAAACAGTTTTACATACAGATTGCCTATTGCACACTCACCTTCCTGCAAGTGTGTGGTCTATTGGCTGGGCCGCGGCTGTGTTCCTCTGTGAACGGCGCAGTGACCCCCCTGGATTGGAATTAGGCCGGTTGGACATTGGCACCTCTCTCCTGAAGGGACATACCCTTTCTAGACACTACCATTCACTGGTAGAGAGTTAAAAAGAGAGAAAAAAGGAAGGTTAGTTGAGCTATGCTATAAATACAAATTTATGAAACATAGATTCATTATATAAATACGGGTATATGCGGGGTCTAAAATGTTTTGAGCTTGTCCACTTTGGACCACTTTCAGAGGTAGTCAAAAAAGCACTCAACCGTGATCGTATTTTACCTTAAAACAACAATTCAAGTTGAACAACAAATCAAGGAAGGAATTTAACTATTTAAGATAGCCCGTCGGGCAGGGTGGTGATACAATTTGCGCTTTTGCGAGCCCTGCAACCAAAAGATCAATTCATCTCTACACTATCTGGTCAAAACAACCAGGACCAGATGCATCTTTCAAATCACAGATATGTACCACAGCACATCCATGGCACAATCACTTGTCACAGATCAATAACCTTACTCACATCTCATATTAACATACATCACAGCACCAAAGCACAAATGATCCATGAATAAACCAAGAACGTGACAGAGGGGTAAGCAGGAGCCAGAGAATCAATAGGACAAAAGCTTTATATGGAGACGCTGAAGGAGAAAAGGACAAATGCTCAGGAAAACCAAACACTAATATAAATTACTTCTACACTGACCGACCAATCAGATCTGCATTTGGTGTCCATTTCCTTAGTAATGCTTGGCATCATCAAGCTTGAGGCAATTTTGAAGACGACAGCATGTTGGCCTGCATCTAACACGCAGTGAGATAAGACACATCCTGAGCACAGACAGAAAATAGCTGCAGGGGGCCTTGGTGTCCCTCCTCAGTTCAGTGGTAATGAACAACACTAACCATCAATCACTACGACACCGCAGAGACACACCATCCCACCACACCTTTATCCTGTGTGTATGCGAGATGGCGTCCAACAGCACCATCACTTAAGTGGGGTGCATGATTATAAGAGATAATCTAAATGAAAGACTATGACAAATGGCGTCATTGGACTCTAATGGGAATGAAAGCCCAAGGCTATATCTACTCATGAAGTCACTTCACTTCTAAGACAAACGACAGACCCAAAATCCATGAAGAATGTTTAGATCCAATTTGAGCCTCAGATGTGTTGAAACATTTTAACTTGTGACTAGACAGTATGTCATGTATTCTAATCAAAACGATGTGCTTGAGGTCACTATTAATGATTTGTCCAACTTTATCCATAACACCAAATTCCAGAGAATGTCACAAAAAAATGTAAGAAATATTTATAGTGTTTAATAGTTCCATAGAAGCTCATACATATTCCCGTCATTTGTTATATGTGACCCTGGATAACAAAACCAGTCCACAAGTAGCACGGGTATATTTGTGTAATACATTGTATGGGTCAAAATTATCGATTTTTCTTTTATGCCAAAAATCATTAGGATATTAAGTAAAGATCATGTTCCATGAAGATATTTTGTAAATTTCCTACCGCAAATATATAAAACATTTATTTTTGTGAGTGAATGCAGCACAATGACAAACATACATGGAGAACTTTAAAGGTGACTTTCTCAATATTTTGATTCTTTTACACCCTCAGATTCCAGATTTTCAAACGGTTGCATCTCGGCCAAATATTGTCCTATCCCGAAAGACCACACATCAATGGAAAGCTTATTTATTCAGAATAAAATGACCCATGTGACTGGTTTTGTGGTCAAGGGTCACATATCTGGGTCACTATTCATACATCCCACCAAACTTAAGCAACGACTATGCTGTTCTAAATCCAACTTGGGTTAGTGGGTTGATGAAAAGCTGATAATTAATTTAAATCAAAACTAAAAAAAAATAACTAAAAAATAGGGTTGAAAACCGCAATATGATTTTATTTTGTCTGATGCTCTGCGTGTTTATGAGAAAAGCGCTGCACTGGGTTCAATTACATGCGAGCAGTTCATGCATTTTCATGCTGCAGCTCTACTCCACATAAACTCCATCTCTGCATGTCGCTAATGAGCATTTGGGAAAGCAACATACGGTATGATCATTAGAATTTCGCACATTTGCATAATTTCCAACATTTCTGTAACTTTTATAAAGCAAATAGTCTATTTCTATTGGCAGCAGAGAGTGGCCTCATTATCAGCTTTTCCACTGTCGAGCAAGTGCAAGCCAAGGCTAACAACGTGCCAGGCAAGGGGCAATAGCCTCAGATCTCGGATTTAAAAAGATCTATAAATTTTTCACGAAATGATGCGATCTGAGGAAGTCTGACTTTGAGTGGTCTCTCCCGTCTCTGTCCTTTCAGTCAGAACACAGGAGTTGAGATTTACAGGAGAATATGATTTAACCGGAATACATATACACAATTAAAATCATACATGATTTGATTAAGTTCAAGCAGTCTGGAATTTTCCATTAATGTGTATATTTATTAACACAGTGGTTAACATAAGTAGCCTTTAAATTTGCATAAATATATTTCAGCCTCATACTGTGATCAGAATCCCAATCGGATCGCAAACAGAAGTTATTATTTCAAGCTGGTGTCTAAAGGTGACTTGAGCTAAAAATAGTTTAAATGTCTTAAATGTTGAGGTTAGCTGGTAGCCTAATATGAAAACATGGGAAATGAGTAGCTCTCCTGACTCAGATAAACTCCGCCTTTGTTCATGACCACTCCTCAAGCCCCAGCTGGCCCGTTTTGGACCAAGGTATTCCACGGGCCAAAAACCTCTGGCCTTTGGCCCAGAGGAAGCCCGGATCAAGACCCGGAAGCGACAGTGGAAACGCGACTGGCCCTGGCACGTACTAGCTTCCATTCCGACACGACTTTTGTTATTTTTTCTTGATGTCGCAGCAGCAGCAAGAGACATTTTCAGCATTTCAGAGATTAAATGCTTATTAATTCGCAACAGCAATATATGCCTAGCCTGGATGCCAGCCGAACTTAGCCCCGCCCACAACATTTTTAGGTTGGGAAGTTCGGTCTGGACTTGATCTGTTGTGGAGCAATTATGCTCGAACCAGAGCTGTTCGGACCAATCAAATTGTCAGGGCGGGCTTTATATGATGGATAAATGATCAACAGTAACGTAATCATCCACGTCACCAAAGAGCGCTTGGGTTGAATTAGTTTACAACAAAGATGACCGCTGCTGGAGAATTGAGATTTCACCAGTTCACACTCTAAGTCAGATAGAATAAATGCATATTTGGCGGGCTGTCCGAGGAGAGGCTCCGGGCTCGGTATTCGGCCCGAACCCAAAGCTCCCCCCGTATTCCTGGCTGTGGAAGAACAAGCCAAGAGTGAGTGGAGGGATGCTGAAAACTGTCAAGGAATGTTAGGTGAGTTGACAGAGTGAATAAATATATGCTTCCTCTCATGCTGATAGGGTAGACATGGTAATTGTTTGTTGACAAGTTGATTGGATTGATTATTTGAACGTGCTCCTCCTGAACTTTGTTTATGAAACATCATGTGTAGATTCCGCCATCGCGCCTGTTATAGAAGATATCGACAGCGCATTCATTTTAAAAGAGGAACAGAGAACCGCTATCAAGGCATTTGTCGATCGAAAAGATGAATGAACAACATACGTCACTTACTCCGTTGCTCTGATTGGTTGTAGGTCTATCCAATTTTCTTTTCTGGTTCGGTTGAAACACGCCCCTTAATCACAGCCTAATGGACCAGTATCAGACTCATATTCTGACTAGAATCTGAGTATGACGACGTCAGGCTAATATATGACAATGTCCAGAGTAGAATTTTTTTGCCAAGTCATCCATCCCATTCTATAGATAATTAAAAAATAAAACACTAAGTAAAGCTCATAACTGCAACATGTTTTTAAAGTGCCCCTATAGTGCTACATTAAAGGTTCCTAATATTAATTTTATTTTTGAGGTCTCCTACAATAGGTTTAATGCATCCAAGGTCAAAAAACACTTTCATTTTCTCATAACATACATTGCAGCATCACCTCTTTTCTCAGTGCCTGAAAGGGCTTGATCAAGGATGCAGTCACTCTAAACCCCTCCTTTCCGAGAGACTATTCTGCTCTGTATGGTCAGATGGCCCAGTCTGTTGTAATTGGTCTACTGCTTACAGCACGTGTTGGAAACAAAACAGAATCAATTCTTTCTTTTAGGAGACAATATATGTATTTGTCATGCACTTTGATCTTTAGACCTTTTAAATTCACAAACAGCTATATTACACCCTGCATGAAATGCAGTTTTTATCTTCGAAAAAGCATAATGGGGCACTTTAAATTATTTAAATATTTGCTTAATCTTGCTTAATATTTACTTAAACTAAATATTTTATGTCAAAGAGATTAAGCTGACAAAAAAAGTTTGGGAATCCCCAACCTAAATGAGTATAAAAAATAAAAGCATGAAGGTCCACCCCTAACTCCACCCATAAACATCCATCACTGGGGCGTAAGCAGTTCGTATGAAAAAGTACGATTGAGATTGTACAAATTCATAAATTAGCCACCAATTCGCTAAAACTTAAAATACTGCCATGAGATGGCATTGGAATCCCTGTTCTAAACTGACTGTCCAATTAAAAACACTCAATATTCAGACAAGAGTTACACACAAGACACTTATTCTCCACTACAGTATCGATTATTAAGCATAACATTCATATGACCTAAAGCTGCACGATTATGGATAAATTGAGAATCAAGTTTTTTGTGTGTAAAATGAAGATTGTGATTCTCCCACGATTCTGAAGGAAAAAAAACATTGGACAACTACACAAAATAACATGCAAACTAAAGGTTGTGACAAAATGTTTATTGCCGTGCTATATTTAAAAAATATATTAATTTGAACAAAATAAAAAATAATGTCCTCATTCATAAAGACTCGTTTTGTTATTGGATGAATCAACGTTTGTGAATAAATCTTTTAAATGAATGATTCAATGACAAACACTTTGTCATGGCAGCTGCTCTCTCCGGATCAACGGCAGCGCAAATGCAGATTTGAGAGTTGCAGTGTGATGATCGTACTTTCAAAGGTTAAAACCACAGTCCCTATTCTCCTAAAATCTTTGATTTAAAAACAGTTTCACATCGCAAGTGTCAGCGGAGCATGATGGCCGACCCTCTCATTCATTAACATAGGCAACAAAAATACATGCGGTTCACACTCCACTGACGCTTGCAATGTGAAACAGGCGTAATAGACAGTGGAATCGTTGTCATTAAGAATTAGATTGTGTGGTATTTGAATCGAGTTTGCGATCTTTTAATGGCTAATCGTGTAGCTCTAATAGGAACTGTTATTATAAATCACAATTCACAACCCATCTAAATAATCTATAGCAACACCCTAAGAACAAGCCAGAACATAAAACCAATCAGTTTCACCACACAAAGGCTAAATAATGCTGGCTAAATTTTGCAAATGAAAACCATGAGCCATAAAATTTCAAAATGAAACTCCACATCAGAGTAATGTGGTTACTTTTAATCAAAAGTTATTGAAAACAAAGCTTCATTTGAAGCCCCCAACAATTTTATATGGTGGAATGTGTTGAAATTAGTCTATTTACAAATGATGAGTTTGAAACATGAACTCATTAAAACGCCATATTTTTCTACGGTTTTCAAATCAAAACTCAAAATGATATGCATACAAGCCACCAGAAAAGCTGGCAAGCAGCTTGTATGATAAAGGTGTTGATATGCAAAGCGAAATCTGTTTCTAACCTTTATCTGAGGACACGGTTTAAAAATTTACACATTGTTCATTATGCATAACTTGTGTAAGACCTGAAAATGAAAGTGTTATTCTCAGAAACAATGCTAAGAAACTGTTATTCAAAACGCTATCAAAATTCTAATACAATAATAAAAAACTACTCAAGCAATGGGGTATATAATTTTGTGAATGACGGGTGTTTATACACCAGAAACCCTGCTGAGCTTTGAGCGGAAATCTGTGGGTGTTGATTTTGACAAGTGCTGCTATGAAAATCTTTTGCAACCTATACATAACCGGATATTTTCATGATTGACATTCAAATGGAATTAAATGATCACTTTTAGCAGGAGCACACCTACATCTACAATATGAAATGTTTGGAGGAAAAGTGAGAATATACTGAGAGCTGGAACTAATGATTACTTTTCCAAACATTTAATCAAACGTTAAATCTAACAGTCTAATAAAATAGTTAACAAAATGAAAGTGGAATGAAACCACGCTAATCGTTTAATGCTGCATGGACTGTTTATCAGCTCGGAGCAATAATAGTGCAGCACAAGCTTAGAACAGGTTTACACGCAGGCGACCTCAAGACACCATTACTTCACTGTGCTAGGAGATCCAGTAAGCGTTCAAAGCATTTGAATTCACCACAGAATCGCTGCGAGAACTAATGGGAAGTAACCAAATTCAGCACAGAATTCTCTGTTATAAAATACAGCTATCAGGATCAAACACTGACATGGAAACCAGGAGAAACATTGTGCCAAACATTTTAAGGTTTTTTGAATCCACAAATCATCAGCATTAACCATAGATTTAATGTAGTAACGCTAACTGTAACTGTGGTATTGTGGCAGAAAGAGTCTTTTTTTTCCTCATTATTCATCTCAGGGTTCATACAATCTTTTTAAAGTGAAATTCAAGCACTTTGAGGGCTTTCCAAGTGCTACACACTTTTTCCAGCACTTCAAAGCTCTAAATATGATGAATTTATGTTATTTTAAATCTGATGATTTGTACAACTAAAAGTTTAGAAATTTAGGAAAACGAAAACTACGTCAAACAAACATTTATCGTAAAAAATTTAATATTAAAAAAACGACATCAAATTACCACTATAACCAGTAGATGGCAACAGAGGAGCAGTTATTGACTGATTAACCATTTCCACTCCCTAATATTTAGAAAAAGGTAGGAAGTCACTAGCCTGACTACGTCAGACTTCGTACTTCCGCTCAATTTCATTTCGCTTCTGTACTCAGTCTGAGACCGCGTCATAGCTTTCCGTTTTCCTCCGGCGTGAAAACAGCCGGCCAATCAACGAACAGAGGGCGGGCTGAGAGCCGTGACGTAGACGCTGATTGTACCGTGGATGCGTAGATTTACTTCACATAATCTGCAAAAGTCGTTCACAGCCATGTTCACTCCGGTATTTCGCTCGATGGTTTTGTTTTCGCATCATACATGTGTTTACAGTGGAAGTTAGATGCGGCTGAGCATTCGCATTACACACGCCATAACCAAACGTTATGTGATTGGCTTACGGGTAACCAATGATTTTAAGCTTCAGACTAGCGCCCCCAGGCGGTAAAGAAAACGTTTTTCTATTACGGAACTCCAGACTCTTTCTACGAAGCAAAGCGAAGTAGCAGAGTCTGGTATTACCAGGCTAGGAAGTCACAAAGTCTCATGGAAAAACAAAAACTTCTCTTCAAATTGTGACTGAATTAGCCTAACACAGAAAACAAGTAAAGAATGCTCTTTTTATAATAACTGAGGCAGTCAGTCAGTTCAGTATGATTTCGGATGAGTGGACAAATCTTCTCATAGCGAACTTTCTCCGTCTTGCGCTCGAATGTTTAAATTGGCAAAGGCATAAAAGAGTTTAGTTTAAACACAGATAGAAATGTGTGCTGTTCAGGTCTCTCCTGTGCTTGCACATTATCAATCCCTAGGTGATGACAGCGTAAATGACTGGTCATATAGAGCAAACGGCTCTCGCATTGAACAAAGTTTAGGGGAAGCCAGAATGCGTATCTATCGACAGAAACATACATTAGCCTAACTCCTTCAGTCTTTGTTGTTTTTTTTTACATTTAGATGCGTTTGTGTCGTCAGATTTGAGATGAACCACGGTGCAAGTGTGTGCCGAACCGTGGGTGAAGAACGGTATGGTTCGGTTCTTTACAGAGAACCGTAACACCCCCAATATAGACTGATAATATGCAAAAAATTGTATTGTGATAATTTTGCCCTATTGCCCAGCCCTACTGATTAGAGGTTCATGACTATTGAAGAACTTTTGTGGTATAAAATAAAAGCCTACATTGCAACATTTGTTTAGTGTAGGAAGTTGTGAGATGGGGGGCAGGGGTTTACACTCTTAGCCTGGATACATTTTACTCAGGGCAAATGTCATTTTAAATATGCTCCAGGCACTAAAAATGGATCCTTGCAGGAGAGTGAAATTTAAGTGGAAGTTAAGGCAATTAAAAAGTTCTCCTTTTTCATTTCTAGAAGTGGTGAGGATGAGACATACAAATGGACAAATGCATACAGATACGCAAGCAAAAACATTTCTTAAAGAAAATTTTGTGGTAGTCCAATTCTGTTGAACAATTTTCAAAGTGCCTATGCACACAAATTATCACAATCACACATTCTTGTCTTGTTTCTTAAAAACTCTACAAACTAAGTTCACACTGCAAAGACAGGCATAATAACCTAAATAAACACTCCTGTTGTCTTAATTTAGGAATTTAGAGAGAAATGGCTGCCAAAGTTTGCTGTCAAACTGTCAATTAACTTGCTGAAGGTATCATGTAATCATTGCAGTGCAATCAAAGGCAATATTTTACAAGCAACAGGCCCGGAGACTCAGACGTAACAAACTTAACTTCCCCAAGGACTTTACTGTTTATTCTATTATTACACAATCACGTTGAAGAACAGAGTGACAGACCACGGGTAGCAAACAATGACGTAATGATCACCAATAAATTAAGTAATCATTACATCCATTTTGTGTGGTACACATCACGATTACCATTTTTTTGGTTTCCTGTATCATTTTATAATTTTACCGGCCTGTTACACAAATGTGTTACATCTAATGGTAGTTTCATCAACCCTCTACAATGAGAGAAAATCCCTCGCATATGCGCAACAAAAAAATGGGTCTCATTCACTAATAACTGCATGGATTATTTCTTATTTGTACGCACAGGAGAACTTCTCACGAAAAACCTCTGCCTAATTCACACAAACATTTGTACGCACATGAATTTGTTCTTAACCTTGTTCTTAACCTTTTTCTGATGTTAGTGAATTTGGAGTATTCTAAATGAGCAGCCGCGTGCACACGGTTAGTAATTTGCATATAATACGTACAAACCATCTCTATATAAGAGCTTTCCACACACTTTCCTTTCAGCCTTTCGTCACTCTCGTCAAACTTGCCGCTGTCTGCAGACGCGCCAATGCCAAGTGTGCCATTCTCCCCAGTTCTCACAATAAACACCTTTTATACAGACTCAGATTACAGACCTCTCATTAGCCAGCTGTACAATACGCGTATAACTGCATTATTCAGAGACACCTCGCAGCTTTTCTTACTCTTTATCTGTATATAGGGGTGTGACGATAACCGCATCACCGCAATATCGCGTTAATGAGATGCCTACCGCGGTGTGAGGTCATCACCGCACTTTTTTTTATTTTATTTTTTTTAAAGTTACAGGAGTGCATATGGTGTGTGATATGAACTATAAACACATTAATATTTGCTTATAATTTACTGTATTCTGCGAGTCCCATGTTCAAGTGCTTCTGGAGAAAAAAAACGCTTCCTGCGCAAGGGAGGGACAGTCCATTAAACATATGGGGGATTTATTTTTTGGTGTGTTTCTGATTATTATTAATTAACTGCTAGGTTTCAGTACTTGTGATGTTTACAGATAATGTTCAATTAAATACAAACAAACACAGGCATAAAAGACAAGCATAACGTAAACAGTTGGAGTTAGATTTTAATTGCAAGTAGCGATCTCTCTTATGTGGTATAGGCAATAACAGTTGACGGCGCTAGCCGAATGACATTATTAAAAAAATAGCCACGAATCTAGTGCCTAAGCCAAATACTGTGTCGCCTTTGAGGCAGGTGACAATTAAGGGGAATCCGGTGAATTTGGACAAGGCAATATGCCGTATTTGTCGCACAAAAGTATCCGTCTCGCGAGGAAATACCACTAACTTAAGACCACATCTTAGAAAAATTAACCATCCTGTGGCGTTTGCTGGACTTAAGTGCAGCACACCTACCTTAGGTCGGCGACACACTGGCTGCGTGGCGTGTCCGTTTTTATTTCGGCTTCCATGTTAACAGGTTAGAGCTTGCACACTGCCTGCGTGAGACACGCGTCTCAGTTGCGGCACGAGCCACGCGGAAAACCCGTGCATGCTAGAAATAGAACCGACGCCTATTTTTCACGCAAGCCTGTTGGAAGCGTTTCCTGGCAAAATAGAATAGGAAAAATTTTTGTATGTCATTTTGACATGAATACATATTAATAAATTACATTTTGATGTTTGAAAGTTTAGGTTTTGACATAAATGCAGATATAAATGTAATTAAAAAAAATATTATCGATTTTCAAATATTGCACCTGTCAATACAGAACGAAATATTCTGTAGCCTATTTTGCCATCAATACTGCCGACGCTGTCTTTGCTGTTATATATTTATGTTTAACATTAAGTATAGGCCTTCCACAACTCTCTCCCCATATGTCGAATATATCACCAATGAGGCTTATATGTCACCTAGCAGCAGCAGCGCTGTTTCTGGTGTGCAAAGACATAGAAAAAGCCACGCAGCTGACACGCAACAGAAACGCCACACTCACACCACGCAGCCAGTGTGTCGCCGGCCTTAATTAATAGTTAATTATTAATATTTAGAATGTAATATAAATGTTAATTTGTTTATTTGTTAATAAAGAATACTGCTTTATGTTATTCATTTCCATTGTCATTTACAAGCTACATGCGTTCTTGATCGCGTCTGCAGTGTGTGATGCAGCCGCGGGTGATTTTTTTTTTGCTTTTTTTTTTGGGTGGGTGGGGGGTCGGTTAACCGCCAAACCGCGAGATTTGTTGCTTCTTTACCGCGGTAAGAAAAAATCCCATACCGTCACAGCCCTATCTGTATATGATGGAATGTATTTAAGATGAAATTAAATTGTATTTAATAATTTTTGTATATAATTTTATATATGAATTAGTACAATTAATGCAACATTTCAATGGAATTTGAGTCATGTTTGGATGAAATATAACTTCTTAACATGATTATAAGGCTGTACAGAGTAAATGCTTTTATCGTACGTGTGGTTTCAGTTTTTTCGGAATAAATTTTCATCATGAAATTTTGGCTGAATGGTTTTTTTTTTTCTTAAAATCATTCATTCGCACATTTCACGCACAAATTTGTGCATACGGATGCTTAGTGAATGAGACCCATTGTCTTTAAATCACCTGTGACTGTGCTAAATAAAATTTGTTTGCCTCTAACTCAGATATATTTTGCTGCCTGCTGAGCTCTACGCACCGTCGCTTGGCTGAGAGCGCCCTCTGTCACTGTCTCTCACGTGCATATGAGAGAAAGAAAGATGCCACATAAGGAGAATTGACGCACTAGAACCAAACGCAGGGCTCGACAATAAGGACTGCACAATGGCCAAGAGTTGACAGAATGGGCTCTGTCCTGATCGGGCCAGTGCTGCATCGACATGAAAATGTATAATTTGCACGTTTTTAAGCCTTGCCAATTTTAATCATTCAAGCGCAAGAAGACATGAAAGAAATCAATTCGGCACTCACGCTGTGTGAGAAGTATTGTGCGCACACATTGGACTTGCGCGCACAGAAAGACGCGTCTGACAGCATGTAAATACTGAATAGCGTTCTCTTTCACGTCTTGTGCTTGAATGGACAATTTCACACAAAATTATATCAAAATGCCCGTCTTGGTGAGGATCCTAGTAAACAGTCGGTAATGTCTTAAGTGAATGTAAACAGTCGAGAAAGACAACGCATGTGTATCAGTTGATTGGATCCATGCATTATGTCTTAAAGTAACAGCAGTCAAAAACAACAAACAAAGACTCAGTGTAAAACAAATCTATCACTGCTCTTGACTGAATAACATTTGTAACTTTAACAAAGATTAATCTAGATTGCGTTTATACAGTGAAGACTGCAGTGTTAATTTACATTTCAATACTTTATTCAATTTCTGCAAGTAAACTGTATATAACTACTGTTAGATCTACCTAAAAAACTACTTGCTTGTAGTTTGATTATTGGTTCTTTTTACAGACTGTCTTTAATAATGTTTGAAAATTATTTTTTTTACTTACATAGAATTTGCTCATTTGCATTGTTTTCACATTCCATGTAAAAAGTCAGGCGAGTAAAATAGAAAATGTACTAGCCAATGGCGACTCAAGTATCTGTGTGTCCCTATAGGGTTGTTTATTATTTTTCAAAAAAAGGGGGAAACTGTCTGAACAAGCTGTTGCTACTCAAAAACACTAATTGTATCTAAATATTCAGTGGTCTTAAATACGACTCTCCCTACAATTTTGCTTGCTTGGCACTACCGCTGGGAGGAGAAAATAATGGTTTTAATTACTTCACCCCAGTTATAACTGACACAAGATCAGCTCAAGTAAACTAAAAATGGTCCTGAAGTCTGCCGAGAGACAGTATAAAGCAGCAAGAGGAACCCTGTCATACAGGAGATACTGTCCTGTCCTTCAATGTGTCCAAAATGAATAAATACTTTGACTTTTCATTTAGATTTTTCCCATTTATCCATTAGGAATGGATTGGATCATGAAAATGGTTTCGGAGGTGATTAGATTAGAGAGGGTTTGAAAAATAAGTCAAAAAGGAAATTTGTTTCAGAGGTGGAGCAAGTCATCACATTCTAATGAAAGATAAACATTTTTTCTTTTAAATAATGCACTCTGATGAATCATTCACAGTTTCCTTACACAAAACCAGGAACTGTATAAAGGAAATGAGGTCAATTTTGATTTTATGTTGACTTTAACTGGGTGTTCATTTCGAATATATTAAAAATGGTAATTACCTATAGTGTACACTGCTTTCCTTAGTCAGTGGGAAGACCATTTAAACTCTGGCAGAACCATCCTTTCTTCACAGCAAGCTTGTTCATCTTCATACTGAACCACTTAAATGTTATCCACATACAACAAATCTAAACGCTACACTTGAAGCAAAAAATCTGAATAATGTAAACAAAACACCCTCCCCTTCCCAAGCCATATATTCTGGATGTCAAGAAACTTAACTGCCAAACCAAGATTGTCAACTTCCTGTTTAACCCCAATCTTCACCACACCTGTCCCACACTGGACTCATCTTGTTAGCGTGAAGGTAACGGCAAGCGCTATGCGAACTTACCGGCCGTGTGCAAATGCCTCAACCAGCAGCCTAGGGCGACAAGAACGTGGACAATAATGGGTGAAGGAAGGAGGAGGGGAAGAGTGAAAAAAAAAAAAGTTGATTTTAGTCAAATGTGTTATTCCATTAAATGATGACAACGTAAAATCAGAGATGAATTAAATTACAACTGTAGACTAAGGTGGCAGCCATTTTGTTCAGTAATATAATCAAAACTTGATGTCAAATGTCATTCTTTGATATGCAAGACATTTTAGAAACACTAAAACTGACTGTAATATCATAAGAAAAAGGATGAGAAATACTGAATGAATAGGCTATAGGCTACTTAATCACACTCTATATAACCCCTATATGACTTTAGATGAGATTATAAAATGAGGCTCTAACCACATTCAGCTACACTGACAGAGATAGAACACATTTTAACTTATTAAACTATGCTTGTTTCATGCATTACAACCATAATTGTGCCTCTCCTACTCACTCAAATGAAAAAGGTACAAATTATGCTCACTAATTAGGCATTGTATTGTACAAACATCCCACAGATTAAGTATGCTGCTTTTCTATATATGAGGATTATAGATAATTTTGTTGTTGTTTAACGTTCCATTCAAGTGTGCGTCATTAATATAAATAGAGTATACCCATTTCTTTAATAAAATAATATACACATACAAACGAAATGAACGTCCGAAAAGAGATCGTGACGCATAAAAACGGTGTCTAGGTCGTCAGCTCGCGAAGTTTTTAATGACAGCCGTTAACATTCAAATATGATGGATTTTGACAGAAAATATTATGTTGTTTTGTTCAAACGAGCCTAAAGGCCTTCCTTCTCACAACGACACCACCATTAAAGCTAACGTTACTTCAGCAAGCTAAGCAACGTCCACGACATTCAAACTACTAAACGTCAAATATACAACACAAACATTTACAGAACCGAACAGGAAAAGCGCTAATTTCGACCATAACGCCAAACATGTCAAACATACCCTGTGCAGTGAGCACACTACTGAGACTTCTAACGTTACTTCCCTAAAGAGAGGGTGAACTGTTGTCGACGATTAGCAGTGGAATTCCTTCGTATGACCATACGAACAAAACAAACCCATCGCTAGATCCGATCAAGCGCAGTTTGCTGACTGGGAATTGTGCTGCTGTGTGTATTTGGACTGTTGACATGAAAATACGACATGATTATGAAGGCCGTTCTCAGCACAGGCCTGAGCCGATCCTTTTGTTTATTTTGCCCAGTCCATGAAACAAACTCCAATCAGCCTAGACCAGCGTGCTGCCCTTACACAACCAAACCACACACAATTTCACCTCACAAAAACAAACACGAGTTTAGTTAGTTATAAATAAACAAAATACAGCATGATAAGTTGATTTTCGCACTCCAAGGCCTTAACGTTACACACCGGTCTCGCGTTTTGTGGCCCTGCAGAGGCGCTTTTGCGAATTCAAAACATCTGCGGTGGTTCTATAAAAATGCTTGGACATTCAAAACTACGTTGCCACGGTTGTTGTAAGGCACCACAGTGAACAACACACGATGGGGAGAGAATTTAAGTGAAGTTAACGAAGTCCAGGTGATAATCACGATCAGCTAATGCTAGCCCTCACGCTAGCCATGCTAAGTTAAATAAAACACTCAAAACCATCAGCGTATCTAGCCACTCACAAATTAACACATTTTTAAGACTGACAAACAGCTTGAACTAGTTTTAAGCGTTTGATAAGAAAAGGGCACGGTTTTGTGTTAAGCTGTCTTTGGTGCTAACTGTTAGCACGGCTAACCGATGCTAATCTGTTGAAGGGACGAAGCGTGACAAGCGATTAACAACAAATAACAGGCATTAATTACAACATCACAAAAAAACATAGTATAATGTGAACATTCAATACAATAGCACTAAAAAGAGGAAGACTGTACCGTTGCTGTCAGTATTTGGCCTACATATGGCAAAGCTAAAGAGCAAAGCCGGTCTCCTGTCGACGTGTATGCGGGCAAGATCAGGTCAAAGTGACTGAAGACGTAAACAAACTACCAGCACCAGCTACACTAATCAACAATCACCTGAACACGACTGGATACAACAGACAAATCAACACTTGTGATGCATCGAAACTTCCTCATTTAAATTAGACGTTTTGTGACATTACTAACAAATAAAGGAGAAATAGAGAGAAACGTGAAATCATTTCTCGTTACCTTCTAACGTTAGTTCGTGGGCCAGAATATTATTTATCTTAACAGATCTCTAAACTGGTCCATCCCTTAAAAAACTAAGAAAATCACCAGAAAATGAGTCGTCATATACATTGTGCTACTCAAATGCAGGTCTCATCTTTATGGTTATAATGTCCCGAATATTTCTTTCAAAGGGGATGTAAACGAGTCTCAATTAGCTCACGATATCTCTCCAAAGTTATTAAAAAAGATTCGAGTGGCTTATTGTCTATACCATAAAACCAATGCCAAAAAGTGAATATATAACACTAATACATAAACAGAAACAAACAAGGGAAACATGAAAAGGGCTCGAGGGATGACAACTGGAAACCATTTTTTTCTTTCGTCTGGCTTTTCTCACTCATATTACACGGCTGCTGATTCACACGAAGGGCTCCGATGCGCATAGGACGTAAGACGATCCCCGGACATTGAAGTTACATATATATATATGTATATTTTTGGTGTTATTGTAATTACCTATTTGTTCCAGTGTTGTAGTAGCTGTTAGACACAGTGCAGCAGCAGCAGCTTTACCTTCATCAGCTGAGCGACCTGCGAACTGCCGCATCACATCCGCTCCCACAGCGTTTCGTGCTTCCGCAACGCACTACTTCCAACACTAAAGAACAACGATTATGCCAGCAACCGGCGCGCCGAAGCCTTATCAACCACCGCAACTACGAGAATAACGTTCATTGGAGCTATTGCGAACGGGTTGTGTCACCATTAACCCCGCGCTTTATGAGTGTATCACTAGTGCATCAGAAACGTACGTCAAGATTTCAGAATATCAATCCGCCGGGTCGTGACCCCTCCAACACCACCATCTTAAAAAACCGTTCACCCTTACATCATTTTGTGTTAACTATTTTTTAAATGATTTTAGACATATGTGTTTCTGTCAAGCCAGATGTGAATATGTAAAATAATAAAAAAAATTAAAATAAACATTTCTATAGAAAAAGTATCGGTTTTTTGTGTACCAGTTGTCATGGTAACAGATAAGCGTCCAAATATGGCATCTCTGCTGGATGAAATTCTGTTTGAAACTGCTGGACAAGGTCCACCTCCCTCTAAAGACTACTACCAATTTTGTATCACACAAAAAGAGGTATTTAACAGTAGCCTACACAAAATGATAATTAAATTGAGATAAATATTTAAATGTGGTGGTGAATTTTTGCATTAGGTTACCTGAATAGAAAAAACAGCATATTGTCTGCCATGTCTGAAAAGCAAAATTTATTATCCTGTTAAAGTCGGCATGAAACAGAAGTTGCAATTGTCTTTTCTTCCCTGTATTGTGATGTACATATCGGAGCAAAACGGCTTCTCGAAAAAGAAAAATGTAGGGCGGGACTTGATTTTGTCCATCAGGAATTGATTGTGGTTTGATATTGGTCAATCTCATGTGAGTGACAGGTTGTCCCGCCCTCGTGCCAGTGGTGACGTCATCAGAGAAGAGATGTATCTGCAAGAGGGAGGAAAAATCATTGTGATTAAAGATAACAAGGGCACATGAATTTAAAATTAAAAAAATGTGCACGGATGAATCATTTATAATCATTATGTCAATATTCCATAAAAATAAGAATGTAAAATCTTTAACTTTAACTAATATCAGTCATACTAAGATAACAAAACTAAAAAAAAGATAAATGTTTATATAGTCATATTAAGCGTTTCTTAACTCTTTATTACCAACAGCTTATATGGAGGTGGTGGAAGATTTCAGTCCGATCTGAATTCAGAGGGACAGGACCTGGAGAGATAAAAATGTTCCACCATGACTTTTTGAATGATTCAAAGTTTCAGGGTACCGATCCAGTCTGAGTTATTCTCCAGCTTTACATTTAAATATGTGATCCAACTTGCAATCATGATTTGTGAATGCTATTCCTGATTTTAGAGCAGTTAGCTGTGGTGTTTGGCACCAGGATTCTGGAGTACACTTTGGCTTTGTGTCAAGGGCATTTTGACTACCTGGAACGCTTACCTGACCGGCTGCTCCTTAAAATCCTTTCCTACATGTCCATTCAGGACATTGGCTGTCTCAGCCAAACCTCAGACAGGTTTAAGAAGGTTAGAACAATACTCTGTCCCTTTCTCTGTTTTTTTTTTTAGTTTTTTTTTTAGCTAAATGAAGGTTTCATGTCTATCAAATTATATTTTACATTGTAAACATTTTGAATCTGTTTTATTATTACTGATCATTGCTAAAGAAAACATCACTATTACTATTGCTCATCCCCCCTAACACTAAATAGCCTATTAAAGGGATAGTTCACCCAAAAATGAAAAGTGACTCCCTCATAGGGATAGTTACTCCCTCATGTTGTTCCAAACCCATAAGACTTTCGTTTATCTATAGAACACAAATTAAGCTCTTTTTGATGAAATCTGAGAGCTTTTTGTCCCTCCGTTTACAGCTATGCAACTGACACTTTGACGCTTCAAAAAGTTCATAAAGAGATCGTAAAACTAATCCATATGAATTGAGCGTTTTAGTCCAATTTTTCTGAAGAAACTCAATCGCTTTACATGATGAACAGATTTAATTTAGGCTTTTATTCACATATAAACATTGATCAGTGAACGTAAACAGAAGCTCAACTAAACCTGCTTGACATTCAAGAACAAACCTCATTGGTTCTTGCAGAAGCTCAGACGTGCTGCGTAACACGAGAATGAACCTCATTGGTTCTTGAGGAAGCTCAAATGTGTGTAACATGAGAATGAATCTCATTGGTTCTTGCGGAAGCTCAAACGTGGTGCGTAACGACAATGAATCTCATACGTGCTGCGTAACATGAGAATGAATCTCATTGGTTCTTGAGGAAGCGTAAACGTGCTGCGTAACGACAATGAATCTCATTGGTTCTTGAGGAAGCTCAAACGTGCTGCGTAACATGAGAATGAACCTCATTGGTTCTTGCAGAAGCTCAAACGTGCTGTGTAACAAGAATGAATCTCATTGGTTCTTGAGGAAGCTCAAACGTGCTGCATAACATGAGAATGAACCTCATTGGTTCTTGCAGAAGCTCAAGCATGCTGCTTAAGATGAGAATGAACCTCGTTTGTTCTTGAGGAAGCTCAAACGTGCTGTGTAACACAAGAATGAATCTCATTGGTTCTTGAGGAAGCTCAAACGTGCTGCGTAACATGAGAATGAATCTCATTGGTTCTTGAGGAAGCTCAAATGTGCTGCGTAACATGAGAATGAATCTCATTGGTTCTTGAGGAAGCTCAAACGTGCTGCGTAACATGAGAATGAATCTCATTGGTTCTTGCGGAAGCTCAAACGTGCTGCGTAACATGAGAATGAATCTCATTGGTTCTTGAGGAAGCTCAAACGTGCTGCGTAACATGAGAATGAATCTCATTGGTTCTTGCAGAAGCTCAAACGTGCTGCATAACATGAGAATGAATCTCATTGGTTCTTGAGGAAGCTTAAACGTGCTGCGTAACATGAGAATGAATCTCATTGGTTCTTGAGGAAGCGTAAACGTGCTGCGTAACATGAGAATGAATCTCATTGGTTCTTGAGGAAGCTCAAACGTGCTGCGTAACACGAGAATTAATCTCATTTGGTTCTTGAGGAAGCTCAAACGTGCTGCATAACATGAGAATGAACCTCATTGGTTCTTGCAGAAGCTCAAATGTGCTGTGTAACACAAGAATGAATCTCATTGGTTCTTGAGGAAGCTCAAACGTGCTGCATAACATGAGAATGAACCTCATTGGTTCTTGAGGAAGCTCAAACGTGCTGCGTAACATGAGAATGAATCTCATTGGTTCTTGAGGAAGCTCAAACGTGCTGCGTAACATGAGAATAAATCTCATTGGTTCTTGAGGAAGCTCAAACGTGCTGCGTAACATGAGAATGAACCTCATTGGTTCTTGAGGAAGCTCAAACGTGCTGCGTAACATGAGAATGAATCTCATTGGTTCTTGAGGAAGCTCAAACGTGCTGCGTAACATGAGAATGAATCTCATTGGTTCTTGAGGAAGCTCAAACGTGCTGCGTAACATGAGAATGAATCTCATTGGTTCTTGCGGAAGCTCAAACGTGCTGCGTAACGAGAATGAATCTCATTGGTTCTTGAGGAAGCTCAAACGTGCTGCGTAACATGAGAATGAATCTCATTGGTTCTTGCGGAAGCTCAAACGTGCTGCGTAACATGAGAATAAATCTCATTGGTTCTTGAGGAAGCTTAAACGTGCTGCGTAACATGAGAATGAATCTCATTGTTTCTTGAGGAAGCGTAAACGTGCTGCGTAACATGAGAATGAATCTCATTGGTTCTTGCGGAAGCTCAAAAGTAATGCGTAACATGAGAATGAATCTCATTGGTTCTTGCAGAAGCTCAGACGTGCTGCGTAATATGAGAATTAACCTCATTGGTTCTTGCGGAAGCTCAAATGTGCTACGTAACACGAGAATGAATCTCATTAGTTCTTGAGGAAGCTTAAAAGTGCTGCGTAGCATGATAATGAATCTCATTGGTTCTTGCAGAAGCTCAAATGTGCTGCGTAACATGAGAATGAATCTCATTGGTTCTTGAGGAAGCGTAAACGTGCTGCGTAACATGAGATTGAATCTCATTGGTTCTTGCAGAAGCTCAAATGTGCTACGTAACACGAGAATGAATCTCATTAGTTCTTGAGGAAGCGTAAATGTGCTGCGTAACATGAGAATGAATCTCATTGGTTCTTGAGGAAGCGTAAATGTGCTGCGTAACATGAGAATGAACCTCATTGGTTCTTGAGGAAGCGTAAACGTGCTGCGTAACATGAGAATGAATCTCATTGGTTCTTGAGGAAGCGTAAATGTGCTGCGTAACATGAGAATGAACCTCATTGGTTCTTGAGGAAGCGTAAACGTGCTGCGTAACATGAGAATGAATCTCATTGTTTCTTGAGGAAGCGTAAACGTGCTGCGTAACATGAGAATGAATCTCATTGGTTCTTGCAGAAGCTCAAATGTGCTGCGTAACATGAGAATGAATCTCATTGGTTCTTGAGGAAGCGTAAAAGTGCTGCGTAACATGAGAATGAATCTCATTAGTTCTTGAGGGAGCTTAAAAGTGCTGCGTAACATGAGAATGAATCTCATTGGTTCTTGCAGAAGCTCAAATGTGCTGCGTAACATGAGAATGAATCTCATTGGTTCTTGAGGAAGCGTAAACGTGCTGCGTAACATGAGAATGAATCTCATTAGTTCTTGAGGGAGCTTAAAAGTGCTGCGTAACATGAGAATGAATCTCATTGGTTCTTGCAGAAGCTCAAACGTGCTGCGTAACATGAGAATGAATCTCATTAGTTCTTGAGGAAGCTTAAAAGTGCTGCGTAACATGAGAATGAATCTCATTGGTTCTTGCAGAAGCTCAAATGTGCTGCGTAACATGAGAATGAATCTCATTGGTTCTTGAGGAAGCTCAAATGTGCTGCGTAACATGAGAATGAATCTCACTGGTTCTTGAGGAAGCGTAAACGTGCTGCGTAACATGAGAATGAATCTCATTGGTTCTTGAGGAAGCTCAAACATGCTGCATAACACGAGAATTAACCTCATTGGTTCTTGAGGAAGCTCAAACGTGCTGCGTAACATGAGAATGAATCTCACTGGTTCTTGAGGAAGCGTAAACGTGCTGCGTAACATGAGAATGAATCTCACTGGTTCTTGAGGAAGCGTAAACGTGCTGCGTAACATGAGAATGAATCTCATTGGTTCTTGAGGAAGCTCAAACATGCTGCATAACACGAGAATTAACCTCATTGGTTCTCGCACATCAAGCACATCATGCTTGAGCTTCATATAACACCACTGATGTGTGAGTTGATGGATTATATGTGAATAAAAGCCTAAATTAAAACTATTCATCATATAAAGCAATCGTGTCTCTTCTCAATCGTGGGTGAACTAACCCTTTAAACTTTGTGCTACAGAAATGATAGAGTGTGATATGTGTTTTATGTAAATGTTCATGTGTGTCCAGATATGTAACTCAGAGGAGATCTGGAAGCAGACTGTGATGGCTCATTGTGATATGATTTCTGAAGACATGGAAATGCTGGCGAAAGCCATGGGTTGGAAGAACATCTTCTTTAAGTTTTATTACAAACAAGAACATGGCAACATGGCCTGACCTGCAGAGGAAGAAGATAAAGCCAATCCTGCATCTCCATGAGCTATTAAATACAACTCTCAATCAACAAGACAATTAAGACGATCTCAAAGTGTGCATGAATTTACTACTTCTGTATTTTAATGCTTGCAGTTATTGATTAAAGACAAGTTTATGAAACATTCAAATTAAATCCTATGCTGAGTGGCAAAATATTAAAGCATTACTTTGAAATTATTAATGTATGCAATACATAATTATATTTTGTATTAGTAATTCGTGTAATTGGTTATTCGTCTTTTTGTTTAGAACATGATCGAATTATTCACCCAGTATAACAGCACGTCTCTGATTGACTGTTTGGCTCTTTTCATTAACTGCAGTGTGGAAAGTGACCAGCAGATGGCGCGCGTTAATAAAGTGACTGCATGTGCAAAACCAATGCAACATACTTTCACTGTATGGTCGAAATAAATCACTCAATTTGATAAATTCCTTGCTTTAATTCCTTAATTCCTTTCCTTGAAACGGAAAGTCTTGAGTATTTTTTTAATTTATTTTGTAGATTGCCTAGTTAAGGAATGTTCTTTATTTAGTTTTAAAAATAAGATATACAACATTCAAAGGTGGTTAATTTGGTATAGACACATACAGCTAAATAAAAATACAATTCACTGAACTCACATTGTCCCTGAGACATGATGACACACCATATGGGTTAAGTTGTCACAATAGAAGCTGGTGTTTATTAACGTTGATTTGAGAATAAATATATTTAATTTTCACTTAAGTAAAAATATTTGTATAGAAATATTTATAGGTCTATTATATTTATTATAATAATATAGGTCATTTAACGGCTTTTCAGCACTGCGAAAACCATATGAAACATAAAGGCCTGGTTTCACAAACAGGGCTTAAATTAAGCCAGAATTTGGCCTTAGCTCAAATAGGGCATTTAAGTAGCTTTTATAAATGTGCCTTAAAAATGACTGGTGTGCATCTTGAGACAAAATAATGGCACTGAGATATTTTAGGATATGTCATTGCAAGTTGCTTTCAGTTAAAACTGTTCAAACATACATTTTAGTCTGCGACTAGGTTTAAGCCTGGTCTGTGAAAGAGTATTTTTTTTTTTTTTGCAGCTTGAATCACTCAGCCAGTAAGTGGTGACACGTGACTGTCTTACTGAGTGATTTGTTGAACAATTCTCTTCAACCATTCAAAAACGAAACAGCACTCGGAGTCGCAGCGGTTGTTGTAAGTTACTTATTAATAATGTCTTATTTATCAAACCATGTTTAAAAGTAATCATATGCACAGTGCAGTAGTACTGAATATTTGCAGGGCTATGTTTACAGCCAAATCTGTCGTGTTGATTAAAGTTATCACTCATTATCGTGTGATAAATTGCAACACGTGACAGATTTGCCATTTGCCTTTTCGGTTAAAATTTCTGGTAAAATCTTCATTATATAGCCTCTTCTCTGCCAATTATGTGTTTGTTTTTTTTATTATGTGTTTTTTTCTTTTTTATCACTTGTTTACCCAGCAGTTATAAAAAAATTATAATATGATAGCCTACTGGGGAATCTAAGACCGTTTTGGACTGAGTGTCTGAGTGTTTGAAACTATGGTTTGAAACCGCCAGCATACAAAACTAGTGACACTCATTTGGTAACTAGAGTCAAAATTAGTAAATTACTTAAAACCCTTGTTTTGCTGGTTGTCTTTTTAGTCGGGTTGCCTTGTCACACATGTACTTAATCATAAGCAACTCTTAATCATTCAGCGTGAGACTCAAGCAATTGGCCCTTTTCACACGCTCTCAGGCAGCCACTCACACAGAGAAAAATTGCAAACCAAAGAGGACACCGACAGGCAAGAGTCAGACAGAGCAGGTTACTATTGATATGAAACAAATTCTCAGCTCTCAGATTCTGTCAATTTTATTACCAAATTCAAACAATAAATAGACTACCGTTTTGGCGATTTTAAATGTGACAGATTGCTGTAGCGCCTCAGTTCAAGCGGCACGTGAACCGATAATCTATATTTACTAGCCTACTAGTTCATAGTAAATAAACACGAATGATCAATAGGTATGTTGAAAGATACAGTACAACTTACTGAACCGATGCCTCATACATAATATCGACCAAACAGTGTTTTTCAACCGTGGAAAGAGGTCAATAAAATAGCTGGAGTAGGCTACCTCACATAGGTTATACATTTACCTCAGGGAAGCCATTAAATGACCATAGCACGTAAGTTGGCTAGAAAAATGTGTAGCCTATTTTATAATGTGTTTAGTATTGGTATAAATGAGTCATTTGCTAAATATGTGCACTATATTACATATTTATTATATTTTTTACGTATATCATTAAAATATTATAAAGTTGTTGTTGTAATAAAAACCGCATTAGGCCTAGCCTATATTTAATTTGAGTTGTTATTTTTAACCTTTAGTTATACCAGCGGACAGGGCTCTCTGTAGCCCATGTTTACAGCATTAGGTGAGATTTTCTTTCTTGAGGAAAATTAACATGTATCTACTGTACCTACTACGTATCGAAATTGAATCAAGATCGGAATACAACCACAAGAATTAAATTGAAATTGTAAGATTTGTATCAAGCAATAATAAAAGCAGTAACCTATACCAATTATTGCACCATGCTGTCACTAAACTTAATACAATTACGTTTAGTTAGGCTACCAAATGTTTTGAAAATCACAATAGCCTTATTGTTTGTGATTCAAGTTTTTCAGATACATTTTTCTCTAATTTATTATAAATCTGACTCTTGTCTTAAATGAATCATTTCTGGTTCTGGGTATTTGACTGTAAATCCCCTTACAGTTAATGGGGTTTACGTACCTCTGCTTCGCGTCGGGGTCCTCATCACCCTGTCGGGGGTTATTTTGAGAGAACAACCGGCTGGATGTACATTATCCCTTACTTGACCCTATAATGGGTCGTATTGTCACACTACTGTATATAGGGTAATTGTCACAACAGAACATGCTGATTGCCAATGATTTGAGAAGAATGGCCTAGTTTTCAACCATCTATAAAGAACCCTCAGAGAGAAACAGGAGACATTTTATTACAGGTAAGAAAACTAAATTTTTACATATTCTGAAGTAAGTGTAAGTGGTTCTGCCTGTGCAAAACCTAATATTAAAGTTGCTGTAGATTTGATGGCAGCAGATCTGAATGCAAACTTCAGGACGGGGTTTATTTGGACTAAATGATTAGACAAGTTCAGTCACCAGAAAAGAGAAGTTTCATTACAAGATCTAATTATATATATATATATAAAAAAAAATGTATATACATCACAGTAGGGAAGAAAAGACTATTGCAACTTCCATTTCATGCCTCCTTTAAGTTGCCTTTTGGATCTTCCAAGTTTGGATAACCTTGACTTATTATGTGGGGACAGAAACCTTTCAGGTTTCATTAAAAATATCTTCATTCGTGGTTCAAAGATTAACCAAAGTCCTTTGGGTTTGGGTATGTAAATGGTGACAGATTTTCATTTTTGGGTGAACTATCACTGTAAAGTTAAAGATTTGTTTAAAGAATTTTTACAATAGTAATACTGATACTTGCCTTAGCAAACACCACTCATAACAGAATACTAAATGATAGTAACAGAATTAAATTAATATTTTGTGCTCGTCCTGACAGAATGATAAATAGTATCCACTATCCAGAGCTTGTAACCGTTTCAAAACCGTTTGAGAGGAAGTCTAGCTTTCCCTCTTTTTCTTTCCGTTGCTTCTCCCTCCCTTTTCCAACCCCTCCCTCTCATCTCTCTCTCTCTCTCTAGGGCCAGGACAGCAGCTTGATGACGCAGCATTGACAGAGGCCTGTGGAACGATTGCTGGGCTGAGAGAATAACAGAGAGGCGCTGCTTTGGCCGGCCTTGACACTCAAACACACACACACACACACACACACACACACACACACACACACACACACACAACGGCACAAAGGAAGTACTGCTGAGAGAGAAAGCAGCTGATCTGGCCCTGAGGAGAAACTGTGTTGCCGAGTCTCTATTCGTCGCTCTCCTCACAACCATGGCAGAACAAACTGATCTCACCCTGGGCCAGACTGTTTACATCTACAGCTGCTCAAATATGGAAGAGGAGGAGGAATAGATCAGGTATATATCAGCCCCGCTCACTCAGAACTCTCTCTTTCGCTGTCTTACTCACTCTACTAACACACTGAGAGATTGTCCATTAATGCTGACTAAAAAGAGGCATTAAAATGTACGCTGTGCTTTCCACTTTGGGCCAGACGATTGAGTGTCCACGAGCGAGATTAGTGTGCGTTTGTGTGTGCAAGCTTGTTTTGAGCATATACTGTGGGAATCCATCCAGACAGTCGTTTGAGTGCATTTCTCTTGATTGCATTCCAATAAAGGCGGGCCTTACTGTAATAGTGACATCATAATCTTGTAAATGGCATAAAACTAAATGTTTCCTGCACTATAACATGATTATTGATATAACTGTGGAATTTTTTAATAGTGACAAGATGAAATATTGTAAAATTATAATAAAAAACATGCATACTAAAAATTGCAGGACTGGGGATTCTGCATGATGACCACCAGGGGGCACAACACTGTAGTTCCTCGCACAGGCACACATTTAACCGTACCAACAGGGACCAGAGCAAAGACGATCTCGATTATGAGGAGCGGAATGAACAAACGTCAGGTTGGTAAAGGGATTTTAATCTTACTGCGTCATTTAAAGAGTTAGAATTTAATGAGTCACTTGATAGCAGAAAATGTAGAACTGTAACCTGCCCTCTTGCTTTTGTTCCAGCAAGACAACAAAATTATTGTGGTTATACGTATGTGATGTTCTTGTTTGATTTTCATTTGTCTGTCTTTGATGTATTCACACTTGAGCTGAATAGCTCCCTCCTACCATTTTGTTTCATGAGCGGCAAAGTTTCCATCTATAATTCATTACGAAACACAATAGCCCACATATTGACCTAGGCCTCATCTTGATAGTCAGAGCGATTTGTATTAGTGTTCTGTTTGTTTTCTTTCGCTTTTTCATGTTATACTTCAGGCCATTTTGGCCTTGAGTGGAAGATTGATGCAATGAGCTCACTTTGGACCGTGGTTTTACATAGCATAGAGTAGGCCTCACTTTGACAGGCCTCAGATGTATTAGCATCTTTGATACTTTCAGGGCCACAGCCTGCTAGACGTATTATATAGTGACAAAAAGCAAAAGTACTTCAGCTATGCAGCACTTGTTTGCTAACGGTTCACTGCTTACTTGGTATGACTCAGTGATGACTAAACTCCTTACACCTCTGGGTTATTTAGAAGCGGTATCGCATTGCAGAAGAATTCATTGCAACCTTTTTGTTTTTCCAGAGGGTAATCACTTGTACAATGTAATAGTCTCAAACTTTCAGTTTTTGTTAGGGGTTAGGGTAATAGCAGCTGAAACTGGAATAGAAATGTTATAATTTATGGTCCACTACACTATTATCTCTAAAATTCTTAACCTCTCATGTAAATATACAGGGAACGGAGAAATATTGCCACCCTTGATCAAGAAGACACCCACACATCTTTTAATTTGTAAGTTTATTACAATTAAGTAAGATTAAAATACATATTACAGATATAAATTGTAAAAATATTGGAATACATTTCATTATTTTACACATAACCATAAAACTGTACACAAAAACAAAGTACAATAATGTAACAATTGAATATAGCAAAAGCAATATTATATTCATATATTAATATTAATGATAATAAATAATATATGTTGTATTTATACACTCCAAGAAAAGTTTGTGAAAATGCATCCCAATATACTGTTAATGGGAAGGAATTTTCTGTATTGATTTCTCACTGGTGTTTTACATATAGCCTATTTTTAATTACGCTTTGCATTATATTTGGTTTTTGGGTCCGTAAACTTAATGGAAAAGGTACTGGTAATTTTCTGCCAAAATATTATTCGTTTTTCTTACAGTGTATTAATTGTTTATTATATAACTATTTATTTTTATTTTTAGAATATATATATATATATATATTAACATGGAGGGGTTTTATATTCCAGGGGACCTACTCTTTTTAACCAATGAATTTCTATTCTCTTTCCAGATAAAGATTTTTTACATATAATTTTACAATCCTTGCAATTAATATATTAACATAATTAGATATAATTATTTGTATTACTTGTATATAGATATATTAACTTTTTAAGTCCAATAAGACAAAAAAAAATTATTTGTAATGTTTATCCCATTTGGATCCAGTTATTAGTTCCAAAGCAGTTACGCTCACTGCAATATAGCATGCAAAATGTAGATTCAGTATAGGTACAGTTTTAATCTAAATTATTCAACCCTCATTGCAAATCAGGTTTATTGGCAAAATTTACAGACTTCAGCTGTTTGCAATGAACAAATCAAACAAAAGTAATTGAAATAGCTCAACACAAGAAAGTTTCTAGTGTTTTCCCCTAATTCAACTGAAAATGCAACTTTTAATGACTTCTGCTGTCTCAAAATTATTCAACCCCCTGAATAACTATTTACTTATAGTTACACAACAGCTCACAACTGCACAAATATGCAAAACAGGTGTTGTCTCAAGCACACCTGATGCAACTAATCAAGGGCTTCATTAGTTGCACCATGTGTGCTTGAGCTAGAACACCTAAAATATATGAACTGGCTAGGTTTGTTGAGTGTCACGTTTGACTGCATGTTAGAAATATGGCTAAGTCAAAAGAATGGTCCAAAAAGAGAAGATATCAATACCTTCACAAACAAGGAACATGATTAAAAAAAAAATAAAAAAAAATAGCAAAGGCACTAAATGTTCCTAGAGACACCGTTAGAAGCATGGTTTGCATGTTCAAAGTTAAAGGAACAGTGGTTACACGACCTGGACAGGGTAAAAAAAAAGAAAAGAAAAAAAGGCTATCAACGGTTGCAACCAGAAGGCATGTTCAGAAAAACCCTCAAGTGTCTGCAAAAGACCCGCAGCAAGACTTGGTGGCAACAGGCACTGAGCTTTCAGCTTGCATAGAAAGGCGTGTACTAAACGCATGCCAAAACTCCCAAGAAGTACAAGAGCACAAGAAAAGTCGGCTCCAATTTGCTCAAAATCATATAAATAAGCCACAGAAGATTTGGGATTCTGTTCTGTGGAGCGATGAAACAAAACTGGATCTGTATGTCTGGAAGAAGAATGAAGTATATGCTGAAAAGAACACTGGATCTGTATGTCTGGAAGAAGAATGAAGCATATGCTGAAAAGAACACTATGTCTACAGTTAAGCATGTTGGGGGCTCGGTGATGCTCTGGGGCTGCTTTGCATCCTCTGCCACTGGACACCTGCAGCGTGTCGAAGGCAAGATGGATTCATTGAAGTATCATTGGATTTATCAGGAAATCCTAGGAGAAAACATCATGCCGTCAGAGAGGAAGCTGAAGCTTGGGCGTCATTGGACCTTCCAACAGGACAATGATCCCAAGCATACCTCAAATTCCACCAAGGCTTGGTTGCAGAAGAAATCCTGGAAGATTCTGCAGTGGCCATCAGTCAACCCATAGAAAATGTCTGGTGGGATTTGAAGGCGGCGGTTGCAGCACGCAAACCCAAGAATATTACTGAACTGGAGGCCATTGCTCATGAGAAGTGGGCTAAGATTTCTCAGAAACGCTGCCAGAAGCTGGTGTCTGGTTATACATCTCGTTTGCAGCAGGTCATAACAGCAAAAGGGGGTTCTACTAAGTACTAAAGATGTTTGGCATGAAGGGTTGAATAATTTTGAGACTGCAGAAGTCATTAAAAGTTGCATTTTCAGTTGAATTTTAGGAAACCACTTGAAACATTTGTTGAATTGAGATATTTCAATTATTTTGATTCGTTCATTGGAAACAGCTGAAAGTCTGTAAATTTTGCCAATAAAACTGATTTGCAATGGGGGTCGAATCATTTCAATTACAACTGTACTTCAATGATCTTGTAGCTGAAGTTGATAAATATCCATGACTTTAATTATAAGTATTTTCCAGGACTGTGGGAACACTGATATCATGTATGAAATTTGTTTAGACATATTACGGCAATCCAAAAATTGGATATTCCTAATTATGTATAAGCAGACAGTGAGAGGTTGTGGACTGCATGGAGAGATCAATGATCAGTCTAGCTTCTGATTCTTATTTCACCATCAGTGGTTCACTTATAAAACAACCTAAGAGCTGAACACAGGCCAGGCCACTAGTGAATGCAGCCTTTGTTACAGGAGCTTGTCTTCCTGGCACCCAGGTAATCAGCACTCAGCCTTGTTTCCAGAAATAACCGCTGGTATCTGGGCATTAGGTTCACATGATGCACTGCGAGCCGAAGGAGGCGGTCTTCCGCAAGCTTTAAAGAGACACTTCACCGACTTTAAAAGAAGTTCTGGTACATTTAACTCAGATGTAAGCAAGAGCTTATTTGACTGAAAACTAAATAAATATAGCATAAATATAGTGGAATAAGCCCTTCTTCATGATGCCATCTACAGATGCCACCCACTTCTGGGAATTTTTGTTCTCATTTAAATGTGGAAATAGTTTTCAGATCTTTAGAAATTTAACCCCTAAGAAAAATAGAATTCTACCATATTTTTAGGTCACTAATGAAAGTAAGTTTCATCAGGTTTTGGTTCAGCTGAAGTGCTGCAGCAAAAGAGGGACAAATAAATACTAAGACATAAGAAACATGTTCAATTCAACTTACACTTTACACAAAATAGAAGCTTTTTCACCCGTGGTCTCAGAGCTCAGATTACAAGGAACTGTATTTCTGTTCAATGTCCATTATAATTGAATTATGGACATTAAATAGTTGAAGTGTGTATAATCTCCTGTTTAATAGTGTTTGGGAACATTTCAAATTCTGTTTGATAACTGGGTAGAATATACACTAGTAGTGCATTCAATATTTTTTGTAAAAAAAAATAAATAATTATAATATATTAGTGTGATTAGAATATGTTGGAAAATAAGGAGAAGCCTTAGAGAAAATAAATATTGTAAGAAAAAAAAAGCATAACAAATTAAATAACCATAAGTATTCAAAGAATTCGTGTGCAGTATTTATTTGCAGTCCTCACCCTGAATAAAGACATACCCAGTTTGGGCTATAAAATTTAATAACCTGCAGATGGAATTTGAAGTTGCTCCTCCTATTTTTCCCTGTCCATTTTCTCCCATTCTCTCCCTCCCATCTCCTCCCTCTCTCGTGTTCTCTGCAGAACAGCCGCATCCCTTTGCATCAATCAGCAGCCATGTTGAAGGTGATCTCACAGTCCCCACCACCTTTCCACTTTCTTCCGAGCTCTCGTTCTCTCTTCAGAGCTCTTGCGCACTCACTCACTCTCTGTCCACGGCGGTTTTTCAACCTTTCGCTGAAACCCCTCTCTAGTTGCCTGCCATGTTCCTTCGTCCTCACCTTATCTCAAATCACCATTTCTGCTTACTCATGCGCTCTCTCATCCTCTCTTTCTCCTCGGCTGCTCGCCCTCCTTCTGTTTGATTTCAGAAATGAGCGTTTGAGAAGCAGACTGTGCCGTCTCTCTCTTGCTCATTCTCTTTCTCTCACACCCACCCACCACCTCCACAAAGATGCACATATAAAAATGTTGCAGCACTGATAGCGGTAAAGCTTAGCCACAACAGCAAACAGCCACGTTCAGATGTGCAGAAACACATTCCGGACCAGAGAAAAGCATGTTTCATAAGGTGGGCGAGGGACAGGCAGAGAACACAAACGTGTGTGCCTGTGCATCAAAAAGCATCGCTGTTCATGATCTTTTTTTGGAGGGGTGGGGGCAGCGAGGCTCATCTAAAATAGCAGCAACCAGACCGCCGTTATTTATTCTACGTGATGGAAAATGTCAGACTCTGCCTCGCGCCAGGTGCCATTTTTGTTTTGACACTGGTGGTTGCATTGTTGCATCCTCCTCACATGCACGGCATGCGAGCGCTTCTCACACATTAACGTGTGCTGATCCGTTTTTTCCGCGCTCTCTCGTTCCTGCTGCCCTTTTGCAGTGGTTAATGAAGTTGCAGTCCTTGCTAGCACGCCGCATCTCTTATCCGCTGCTAATAATGCACAGACAGCAGTGGAGCTGCCCTGCCCGACTATTTATAAACTCCACAGTGGGCGAATAGACCCTGGTGGCCAGCTAGCGAGCGTACGGAAGGAACGAGACCTATAGCAGGGTGCAGTGGAGCAGACTGATGCCCCCTGCCACCTCTGGACTGGGCGTCTCATGCAGAGAGGGCACTGGGACTAGGGTGAACGAAAAAGAGAGAGAGTGTGAGAGTGAGAGAGAGAGAGAGAGCGAGCAGGATAGACTTATAGGAGAGACTGCGATCGCAGCAGAGAGCAGCAAGCGACGAGTTGAATCAAAAAAAAAAAAGCTGTAACACTTTCGCCTGCAAACGAAACCTCTTTTTCCAGCCATCAGTGGATCGCAGGAACTGTAGAGGAAGGCGTGAGCGATGTTTTCCGCTCTCCATCCACTGAAACGCTTTCTCTGATTAACTGAAATAAAGGTACGTTCAGCATGCTTTTCCCCTCCAGTTTCAAACAGACATAGTCGAGCGCTTTTTTACAGAGCAGCGCATGAAGACTTGTGTGGTTTTATCTGTAAGAATGAAAGCTAATGTTTTCGCTCTTTATTTGACTGGACATTTCATACTCATAGGCAAATGTTTCTCTTATTTTGTACAGAACGGTTTGAGGGAAGGTGGGGGATTTTAATTTTTCCGCCATTTCGCTTATCCGGTATGGTAAGTCACGTTAAGGGTGTGGCAGGTGATACATCCACGGACAACAAATGTATTGTACGCCTATATAAAATGCCTGAATGTTGAAGAAACCTTTAACGGCCCAAGCAACAAATAGCGAGCCTAAATGTTTTGTTTTTTAATGTAAAAGGGCCCTTCAACTCAAATTCGCATTGGCATCCAGCTCTTCGAGCCTAGGGGATGTGATTTTGACTGCGTACTAGTCCACTGAACTCACACACCAATGCAGATAATGGTGATCCCAGGCCATTGTCCGCAGCTAAATGCTACCGGGGCTTCCCAACATGGCGCAGTCTGTAAGAATGAACCGTTTTTCTCTGGACAGAAAGCACAACTGCCTGCTCAGCCGCCATTCATACAAATCCCAATAAGTGCTGCGCCACAGCATGTTGCCGTGACAACGGAGGCCTGTCAGACAGGGAACAGGCGGATGTTTTCCCAGCGATTAAGAGAGGTCTGTCTCTCCCGCTCAGCGCAATCACAAACAGTCCAGATCAAAATAGATCCTCAGCAGCAGCATAGCAATAAAAGCTGGCATGATGTTACATCCAGACTGTGTTGTTTAATGCAGAGTAAAGGTACAGGCTGAGTAATACTGCTGTGTCATGTTTTTGATGATCAGAGGCAGATATGTCTTCTTTGTGGTTCTGTTGTTTCCTTTCTCTTTATGAGTAACGCATAATGCATCAGGGTGACCACAGAACAACCTGAGGAAATGATCTTCTAAACTAGTTTGTCTGTTCAGAAACTGAGCTCTGACCATGGCTTTGCTTGTCAATCATTTTAATATGTAATATTAATGTCTCAGAATTTAGATTCTAAAATCCAAAATTGTTAGTCCAAACAAGATCGACCTCTACAGTCTAATAGAACATTTACAGGCAGCCATTTTACTTTATACCAAGATGCTTTTTGTCGTGGTTTCAAAATGGCTGCTCTGTTGAAAGAAAAAAACTCTCAACAGAGGCACGCAAAATTTTACCTTCTCGCCAGAATCATGTACATTACTGAAAAAATAACGCATGCACATTGCAGAGCATCTAGTCCGTGTACGTACTAGAACATGGTCAGTTTACTACAAGTGCTCCAATGGAAACTAATCTACTAACAATGGCAAAGCGTAATCTTTTTTTTTACTTGATGGGAACATACAGAAAATGCAAAGTTAGCAATGACTGTCATCTGTGCAAGTGTCTGAAAAGCAATTCTGCAATTTGGCAAATAAAAAGGTCATTTGACGCCCAAGTGTTTCATTTTAGGCTCCCACACAAGTAAATGCCTAAAAACTACATTGCAGTGATTCATTTAAAGAACAATGTGATTTGGACATTCCATCACCGTCACATAGACAAAACTAGGGCCTCGTACACAAAAAGAGTAAGAGAGGAGAAAATAGTGCAAATGAGAGACAAAAGACGTAAACAATCCATATGAAAAACTGTATTCACTTTGAGCTTTGTGCCTTCAAACAATATGTTGTGCTTTGCTAGTACATTGGCCATGAGTGTTGCTGCATCTGACATATTTCCACTTTGCAGTGGCAGGTCACTCTTCCTCGTGGGGAGCAGATGAACTGGAAATAGATAGTGAGAAGCAGAAATAGGTCAGTTTGCTAGGATGGATATTCAAAAGCTTTTGTGCTCCTCTACCAGCAGGGAGATGGAGAATCTGACCTTTGTTCATTTCCTCATTGTGCCGCTATGTAGTTTAGCCAACTAATGAGTCAAACGAGTGTCATGCACTGGGTCGTTGACAGAAAATGAAGGACAAAAAATAAATAAATTAGCCAAATCTTCATTACTTTTTCAGACAAATGCATTAACTAAAGACAAACACATTAAAGTCAATGAAAATTAACGATTCATGAATTAAATATGTTAGGTACAGTGATAAATTAATGCTTGTATTTATTTCTAATAATTTTTCATATACACTATAACACACTGTTTAGCGCTTTTACTGTGATTTACTTGCTTGTGTTTTGCCACATCTATATCTGCCAGGGCCGGCTGATCTCTAGAGATTGCATTTTAATGCAGTATTTGCCACCTTTCCCTGTTACATCTGGTTGCAGCTGTCCCTTTTTCACTCTTCACATTTCATCTTCCCACTCTCTGACAGCTGGCATATAAACAAGTAAATAATTAATTAATAAAATGCATTTTCTCATTATATTATACAATATTGAAACGTTTTTTCCTGAAATATTATGAAAATTGAAGTTTAAATAAAAACTCCAAGGTAGGCTACTGCTTATAAATCATTATGTACAAACATTGACAATACAAGACACATCTGTTATTATTCTTAGGGATTTTGTGTTGTTTTTTAATGTTTTGTTTTTGCTTATCCATGACTTCTATTTTGAAATCATCTTGTTCTTGCGAGTCTTTAGTCTCAGCTGTGTTTTGCTCCCTCATTAGTTCTTGTGTGTTCTGTATATTGCTCCTGTGTTTGCCTGGTCTGCTGTTGCCTTCAAGTGCACTTGGTAAGATCTTGCGTCAGAGTAAGGAAATCATAATTATGGCATGTTATGTATTCAAGTCTGCAGACATAGCCAAAAAGTACAAGATGTTATTATAGGTAGAAGATTTTGTAGGTATATTTTTTTTAGGTATATTTTTTTCAAAATATAATAGCTCGAAGCTATCTTGTGTGACAGAGGTGCAATTATACACAATACGTCCAGGATATAACTTAAAACTATGATTCATTTAGGCCTATATCCAGAATTATTTATCTGTATTTTATATATATATATATATATATATATATATATATTTGTTTCATAATTTTTTCAAGTCAAAACAGGTCATGTTATGTATTGTTTTTGTTTTCTGTATTCTTTGCTTTAAAGGGATACTCCACCCCAAAATAAAAATGGTCAACATTTACTCATCCTTGTATTGTTCAAAACCTGTATGACTTAATTTCATGTGTAGAACATAAAAGAAGATATTTTTGAGAAATGTGAGAAGTGGTTTTTTTTTCTCCATATACTTGGAAGTCAATGGTCTCCAATGTTGTTTGGTTCCTAATGTTTTCATCATCTTTTGTGTTCAGCAGAAGAAAAAGTCGTACAGGTTTGCAACAGGCTTGGGTAAATGAAGAAAAAAATGTTCATTTATAAGTAGAGTATCGGAAAGAGCAATCTGTTCAGGAACATACAGAAACTTGAAGGTGAAATAACACTAATAAACAATCACAATATAAGCCTTTGGGATCTGGCCTATCAGGTGGCATAAGTATTCTCATTACAGCAGAAGGGGCCAAGTTAAGCCTCCCCACGGCTAAAGCAACCTTATCTGTCTTATTAATAATAATTTGGTCACATAGATGAGCGCTCTATGAAGGTTAAGCAGCGTCAGCATAAACTTTAATAATCATGAGTTAGGCCAGGTAAACTTATCTCTATTAGTGTCCCTGGGATCATTTTCATTGAGAGAACCATACGTGGCAATATGTTACCAAAGAGCCATTGTCAACAGAAGCACAGCAGACATGCCACTGACAAACAGTCCATTAGTTTAATTTAGCTTCACCTGTTCCCGTGCCCCCTAATGCTTGGAGTTCTGGGTTACAGTTGATGTTTCCTGCCAGCAATTCATTAATTATAACTTTATTTTGAGTAATATATTTTACTTTGTGGAAGTGCCGGTTAGAGGACAGCACTTTCCCAGCCATGGATCCTTTCTCACTTCCTCCAGCAGATAATGGGATCATAGTGTGGCTCTCAACACATGCATTAATGCAAAGAGCAATGATGAGCAATAAGTCACCACTCTTATCCTTCATTATCCAGTGAACTAAGCTGTCCTAAAAATAAATGCCAAATGGAGATGGAAGTGCATATAGGTCAGTGGCAAAATATTTATTTAAATATTAAATCATACTTTTTAAGGATTGTAACCTATTTATGCAAATTGTTGCATTCTTCATGTGCATTTCTTTGTTTTTCTGTGCAGTTACTTCTGTTTTATGTTCTATGTATGTGTACTTACCTTGCACAAAGTATGCTTCTGTATTCTGTAATCTTGAGCACAAAAATATGGTAGAATAAAGACTGGTATAGCAGTGTGCAAACATCCTCAATAATAAATCTCTACTAGCTTTCACCTCATTTCCTTGCATCAAAACAACATCATATGTCTTTGCACTATATAACTGATGTGGTCATTATGAATATTTGGGTATAAGAACTGCATATATTACAGTTTTGGTTATAAGGTAACTGCATCTGCTTACCACTGTACATTATGTACTAGCTTCACTTGATTACTGTTTAACAGACATGATAGTGACCTAAGTGGCGTTGAGTTTATGAGTTGAGTCATGCTGCCATCTAGTGGTTTGATGTGATTAGATTACAAATCTAATCTTATTATAGTCAACAAATAATTACACTTCTCATTTTGTGGTTTAAAATGTCTCCTTTCTGCTTGTTATTTAAGTAATGGTTAAATTTCACGTTAAACCAATACACAAAAATGTATATTTGTTTAACATTTAAAGAGATGGTTCACCTCCCCCAAAAAAATATGATGTCACCATTTACTCACCCACATGTTATTCCAAACCTGTAGGTATTTCCTTCTTCTGTGGAACACAAAGGAGTTTCTTCTTTTGTGGTCTGCCAAAGAAAAAAAAAGCAGGTTCAGAACAGCAAGAAAATGAATTTTCATTTTTGGGAGAAGTCATTCAGCCTGGGCTAAATTTAGTGGCATGATCAGTGATGATCTGTGAACAGTGACTTGTCCATTAAGTACGTTGAATACCTCATCCAGTTATTTTTCCTTTCCCTACCCCCGGTAAAAACAAAGGTCATATGCTGTCATCTCAAAAGTAGCCATAATTTTCACAGATTTAAAAGATTGTTTTTTTGTGTTTTTTTTTTTTTTTTTTTTACTTTCTGTCTCTTCTCTGCAGATGACTGTGGTCAACCCCAGCACTCTTGGTCTGGTGGACAATTCCCACCCCCAAACTGTCCTCAGTCATCTTAGTGAACAGCGTTCTCAAGGCCTATTCTGTGATGTAATAATCGTTGTGGAGGATGTCAAATTCCGCGCTCACCGCAACATACTGGCTGCCACAAGTGGATATTTTCGTAATGCTTTCAAAACGCCTGATGTCTACACATCCAGCCAGGTGCTGGAGTTAACAGACCTAAAATCTGAGGTCTTTGCTAGCATTCTAAACTTTATCTACAATGCCAGAGTGGAGTCAAGTAGTACAGAGGACAGCAGGTCTCTGGTGGCAGCTGGAAAGCGTTTAGGAATTCCCTTTCTGGAGAAATTGCTTGACTTTGAAAGGCAGAGCTCTGGTCTCTTGCAAGGTAAAGCCTCTGCAAGCTGCGGAAGATCAAACAGTCAGTCAAAGTTGGCAGACACATGCACACTGAAAAAAGAGACACTCAAGCCTGAGGAGTTAGACTGCTCCAAGGGCCCAAGGATCACCAATGCTTTCTCTATTACTGAGGCTGGGGCAGTAAACAACCCATTCTCTACACTGGATCACCGTAACAAAGTTATTGAGGAAGTGCATTCTCCTTCCAGCTCCCAAGATACAAGCATATCACCCACAGAGAGTGAGCCTGCCCATGCTCTAACAGAGCACTCGTATGCAGTGAGCCAGGGGCAAGAATCTAAAGAGGTTAGCCAGGGGAACGATAACGGAACAATCATGCCTGCCGTTCCTCCAGCTAAGCCCGTGGTTAACAATAGACTTGGACCTATAAAGAAGCGTCGTATACATGGTAACGGTATTCCATCTCTCTCAATTGAGCCAGGTGCAACTATGCCCACTATTACTGGCACATCTGCAGTGGAAAATGCTACTGTTGAACCATTATCTTCCTCCCAGTTATCCTCAGATGCAGCACCAGTGATACATTCCAGCCTTGATCTCTTGCCACCACTTGACGTTACACCCTCTCAGGATGCAGAGCCACCCTGCCTCAGTCCTCAGAATACACCCAGTGTCCCCGCCTTCTGCTGCCAGCAATGCCCTGAAACCTTTAATGACTCTACGCTTCTCACCCTCCACATGCAAATACACAAAAGATTTGTCAGTCATTTGTTTTGCAAGTACTGCCATAAAAAGTTTATGCATCTGAAAAGATTGCGCAATCATGAGCAGGTTTGTGTGAAATCTCTAAAAGGTCCATCTGAGTTAGAGACAAATAATAAAGACTCTTTGAGAGTCCCAGTCTCTAATGGTACACCTAATGAAAATACAGCACAACTCTCTTCACCTCCACTAGATCTCCATATCCCTTTAAGTTTAGACCCCACATTGACTAGTCCCCCTGAGCTGTCTCAGGATCAAGTTAATGGGACCTTAAAAACAAGTAGCACTTCAAGGACATATAAATGTTCTGTATGCAAACGGGCTTATGTGACCATTTCCAGCCTAAAAAGACATGAGAATGTACACTCATGGCATAGAGCCTATCCTTGTCACTACTGCAACAAAGTTTTCGCTCTGGCTGAGTACCGCACAAAGCACGAGATTTGGCATACTGGGGAACGCCGGTACCAGTGCATCTTCTGCTTGGAGACCTTCTTGACTTATTACATCCTCAAGAATCACCAGAAGTCCTTTCATGGCATCGATCCACAGCTGGCTGTCAATAAAAAATCAGCAAATGGTGGATTCAAGGGTAGTGTCTACCCCATAAAGCTCTACAGGCTTCTCCCAATGAAGTTTAGAAAGAAACGTTATAAGTCATACAGTCAGACATACTCTGAAGGGTTCGAGGGCAATGATGATTCCTACAGTGAACCACTGGGCAGCTGTTCCCCCCACACACTTTTTGACTCTGCAGTACCTACAACTAATTCAGATGTTGTTAATGGTCAATCATTATTTTCAATGCCAGTGACATTCATGGCCACTCCGAAAATGATGGCATCAGAAACTCCTCGCATCAGCTTTGAAAAACCGTGTGACCAAAACATAGGATTTCCTATGTCATCTGAGATAGACCATCCTTCAAAACACCTCTCCACTGATTTCAAGAAACAGTCTGGATTTGATGGCAAAGGGACACCGCTCTTCAGCCACAGATTTACTGATTCTTCACAAGTGATAGAGAAAAACAAAGGGACCTCTCTCATTACAAATGGAAGCGACAGAGATTCGTCAACAGAGAAAAACACAGAAAACAGCACAGACATACTTCCATTCCTCAACATACCACCTGTCTGCTCTTTCGAAGGGTTGAGCAGGCTGAGTGAACTGTCAGCAGCAGCACAAACCATTGAGGACATGGCTAATCAGCTGCTACAAGCAAGACCCGAGAGCATAACACCGGATCAGCCACCTAGTGGAAAGACAGAAACGTACATTGCTAAGCCTGCATGTCCAGGCCCATCCGTTGACAACCAAGTCCTTCCCCTCTGCCAAATAACAGTGAAGATTGGCAACGAGGCAATTGTTCGACGAAAAATAAAAGGCTCAAAGCTATTTCCAAAAAAGAGGAAAAGGAAAAGCTGGAGACAAGAGGGCATAGGTCAAAATAGCCCTGCAGAGGAGAGTATTGGAAGTCCAAGTCTGCGACTGAGAACAGAAGTCACAACATCAGTCACAAAAAATGAATCATATGATGACCCAAATGATCCTGAAAGTGACAAACTATGGCGACCCTATTACTCATATAAACCTAAAAAGAGGGGTAAGAAACTGAAACGCAAACGAACAAGGATGAAACATGTGAGATGCTACACGAGACCATTGTCACCTGAAGCCAACGAAGACTTCAGAGAGACACCGTTCTGTCCAGATGAGAGGATCTCAGCAGACAACTATGGGGTCAGGAGGGAGCCAAGGCTTAGCAGCCAAAAGGAAGCTTTCTCCTGCCACAGCTGTGAGAGCTCTTTCTCTAGCCAGACCTCCCTCAGCATGCACATCATCAGCTGCCATCAGCCACGCTGCAGAATATGTGGTAAACAAAGTCCCCCTGAATCCAGCACAGCTGGGCCCACTGCAGAGGATAGTGGTGACTTTATCTGCAAGAGCTGCACTGAGGATGGCTCCTGTTTCAGCTCGGATGTGGCATCCCACAGTCTGAGCATGGAAAAACGTTACAGATGTTCTTACTGCCCACAGCGATTCCTTTACCTTGCCACTAAGAAAAGTCACGAGAAAAAACACCTAGAAAAGTCAGATAGAGGACACAATTGCAGATATTGCTCAAAGGTATGTAAATCAGCAGTGCTGTTGAGTGTGCACGAGAGCAAGCACTTCAAGTCAGAAGATGGAGAAGATCCAGACAGGACATGTAAAATATCCAGTTCCTTTTCTAATGAGCGCAAAGGACAGATCAAACCTGAGCCTTGGGAAAGCATGTATACCTGCTCAGAGATCAAGCCAAAGATGGGGGAACCTATGGACATAGATTCTGAGGGGAATTACCCTACAATCACCAGTGTCTACAAGAAAACGTCGTTGTCATTTCCTTATGTAGCAGATGGCAGGTCTTTCACTCCCCTTCCTTCAGAGATAAAGAGGAAGAAGTCCAAGAAAAAAAGCATTTTGGAACGTTCTAAAGGATTTGGATTTGAGGGGCACACACAGGACTCTGTGACATGGGGCCAACAGGATTGACCTGCCAACACAGGTACAACCAAGTAAAGTGCTGACTCAGTCCAATCTGTCAGCCAAGAATGCCTGTAACCAAAGGAACTTCCCAACAGCCTACAGTTGCTCATGTCAGAGCGGCATTTCTGTAAAGAGGAACCTCGTTTTCACACCCACGACAGGAAGGAAATGCATCTCCTGCTGATGTCACATAGAATAATGACGTAAGTGACAAGGCAGGCCTTACAACGTTTGAAAAATGGGGGAAAAACGCACAAGAAAGTATGAGGAGGTTAGCATGACTGTCTTCAAGAGAACTTGTGATGTAAATATAGAGTATTTTTGGTCGTTCACATGAAATACTATTCGTAGTTTTCCACGTTTTTTTATGAGAAAAAAAGTGGTTTTATTTTTATACGTTTTTATTTGTCTAAGACAGGTGGATCTTCACTATTTCATTGCTCATTGTGTTATATTCTATGCATTAAGTAAAGTGAACAGCTAGCAGCACCTTACAGTAAAGATAACTGCAAGTGATTGTACTTTTATTGTAACATAACACCATTACCACCATTTCAGTCTATTTGTTGCACACAAATGCATTAATAACTCTGCTGATAAATGCTAAAAATTATGTTCCTGAATATACCAAAAGTTTTACCTTTCATTTATAAAATTGTGTTTAATTTTGTGGAATACTTTCAACAAATCATTAAATAAAAAAATAACACATAACACAAATCATGTTAAGTGGCCTATAACTCAATATCTTGTTAAAATTGTTGTAAAGTTGGACAATGTAATAATGTTAGCCACAGTAATGAAATTTAATAAATGTTTTATCACATTATCCCCTGGTTTCACAAACCAGGCTTAAGCCTGTCCTCAGACTAAAACGCATGTTTGTGCTGTTTAAACTAAAAGCAACTTACACAGACATATCTTAAAATATTGTTTTATCTCAAGATGCACACCAGTAATGTTTTTTTTTTTTTTTTTAGGCACATTTATAAAAGCTACTTAAATGTCCTAATTGAACTAAGGCCTAATCCTGGCTTACTCTAAGCCCTGTCTGTGAAACCAGGCCTACATTTAGCAAATGAAAACGAGGCTGTGGGATAAACGAACAGTGCATGCAATAAGTATTTAGAGTTTTTTTTTTAATTAACCATTAGTACAAATGGTTAATTTTATTTTCTGCACAATATGACAATACTATCTTAAGAGTTTTTTTTTTTTTTTTTGACAATTGGAAATATTATGGAGAGATGGATGTTTTGTTCGCTGAATATTAAATGTGCACTATGCAGGATTTTTAGTTACTGTTTGCCTCTCCTCGGACATCATATCAGAAACAGACTCAAGAAACTGGGAACGGGCAGATGAACGATGAGCTATTTGTTTATCATGCATTAATAGCATTTATGTGTATATTTTTTGTGTATATAAGGAAGTTACGCCAATAGTTAGGTGACTGGCTGTAATTTGTGAGCTATCTTCAGTCTAGCTCGCTAATAAACAACAATTACGTGTCGTAAAAACATAATTACAATGCATAATTAAGCCAATAACAACATTAGCGAATTGTTTTTGTGTCGAGATAGGAGAACTTAGAGGAGCTTCCCAAGACAGACTACAATGTCCCGCCCTCACCTGTGCCGTACGTCATCATTTGCTGGGGCTGTACATGCACTGGCCAAAGGTGCAGCTCAGAAACGTTCACAGGAATTCAAAAAAAGAAAATACAGGCATAGGACAGTGTCTCTGTAGACCACCACACACTTCTAGTAGTCTATACTTTTTCTTCTTCAAAAATCCTGCATAGAGCACCTTTAAATAAAAGGGTACCCAATAGTTCAACACATTAAACAGCCTTATAGCCTTGTTTTTAATTGTGGCGCATTAAAGTGGCATTTACCCTTGACTAAGGTCTATTGTAATGTTGGCTGAGTTTCCTGCCAGTAATAAAATATCAAATGTCAGTTTTGTACAATTGGAACATATTTCATCACATCTCCTAATGTCATATCTTTAGAATCCATTATACAAATAAACTGAAAAAACATGGAGAGGTTGACAGAGAGAGAGAGAGAATGAGTGAAACAGAACCCAGAGCTCCTCTTCCTCCTGAAACTGCAGACTTGTTAGTAGTGGGAACTCTGTTTATTCATTCAGATGGTCTCTCTCACTCGGTCTTTGGCCCTCCATGCTGACCCATCTGAGAAGCTCATTCCCGTTTCTCTGTCAGTCCTCCACACAATGCAGCATTCAGTGTCCCGTCTGGGCCCACGTGACACCAGTGCCAGATGTTCTGAACTCTCCGCCACCGGCTCCACTCTTGGAGATATGCTGAGGTCTGGTAGCAGGTTTGTGCCCAAGACAGAAAGCTTATCAGTAAAATATATGTGAAGGTTTTCATTCATTCCAGGTCATTGGGGAATGTCTGGTAGTTTATTCATCTGTACCAGAACGTTGTTTTACATTTTTCAAAAACCAGACAGCCTATCAGCTACTTATATGTTTTGCATGCCTAATCCATAAAAAAAAAAAAAACATCTGCCAGTCTACTCAAATATTGGGCTGTCTCCTATCTAACTGACATAAACATGTTACAAAGGACTTTTATTTTGTTTTCAACACAATACTTTTACAATAGCAAAATCCCTAATACATCCAAATGACAAGTCATTGATAAAGGTGCAACACATCATACATTTGCATTTAATTAATACATTTATATATATATATATATATATATATATATATATACACATACATACACACTTTTTTATTATTAATTAAATGCAAATGTATGATGTGTTGCACCTTTATCAATATGTATACATATGTGTATATATATGTGCTAGGCAGCAATAAATCTCATCCAAAATAAAAGTTTGTGTTTACATAATATATGTGTACATTTATATAAACATTTACAATTACATAATATATTTTACTGCGTATAATTATTTTGTATATATAAATACACACATATGCATGTATATATTTAATAAATATTTGCATATTTATGCAAATATGTATTAAATATATACATGCATATGTGCGTATTTATATATACACTGTATTATATTTTATATATAAAAACACATTTTTCTTAAATATATACATGCAAATGTGTGCATTTATATATAAAAAATAATTATACACAGTACACACACTACTAATATATATATATATATATATATCCTAACAAATATTCTATAAAGAAATAAACTGAGCAAATAATACAAACAATTCTGAGCACAAACAAAAATTCAAGATACTACTGATAGCCGTCATCCAGAGGATCTTTAGAGACCCTGACAGTTGTCAGGCTTGATGAGTTAAGAAATCAAAACGTAATTCAGCCTACATTTTTGTGCTCCTTTGGTGACTGGCTACGTTTAAATGGTGTAGCCTATACCAAAATATGATTTTCACATTTACAGATTTGGAATGTCTGATCTTGTCTGACTGTCGAGATCAGACAAGAAAGATGTCAAATTTTCAGCATCAGCCTGTGAAATGGGTCCATAGTCTGATTAATGGCAATAATAATATAATAATATTAGAATGTAATTATTTATGTATGACATAATTGTATATTATTATTACACCCAGTCAAGTAAAAAGGGAGTCAACAGTAAAAAACTAAACAAAAACAATACATACCAGTGATTCACTTTGCAAAGTTTTATTTATTAGTATTTAATACTAATATTAAAGTTTGTGTGTTTTTCAAGTGATTTTTTGTAGAGTGGCATTATATCTTAAAAGTCCTTTTAGGTCAGACAAAGTCTATCAACCTTAAACGCAAACCATAGCAGATTTGTACTGCTTTCCAACCTACCCGCATAGTGGCTGTTTCAAAACCTAGTGAGCGGTGTGTCTTGTTAGTAATTTAGGGTATGGTAAGTCCCTACAACGCCAAAATATGCTCTCTCAGTAGACAACTAAGTTTTAAAACACAACTAACTGGGTTTCTTCCGAGGGCCCCGTCCATCTGCTTTGTCGCTGTCCTCCACTAGGGCTTCCGTTTGTTTTGACTACATGATGTTGCCTGTGTTAGTTGATTCACACAAATCCCGGTCTGGCGTCGCGACCAATCGCGCTGAGCCAGTGACGCTTTGGAGGGACGTCCATCCGTGAGCCTGCATTCATAAACGGATGTGATAAGTGTTGAATGTACTGTACAGAGACGAAACTTGGACCATGGCGGAAGAAGACGATAAGAAAATCCGGATTTTGCAGAGCCTCAGAGGAAAGATATGTAAGTGCGACACGCTGCGAGTTTGATGTGTGTGTGGAAGAGTGTGTTTAGATGGCTTTGAGAGAGAAAGAAAAGGATCGGCACGGGGGAAAGAGGGGCGCGGTAGGAGCAACACACACACACACACACTCACACACTCAGAGATACTGGATGGGGCTCTGAGAATCCAGCGCTGTTTGCCACATTTTACGCACAGTTTGTATATGTAACTTAGCGGTATTTTATGTTTAAATAATGTTTACATCTTCCGTGACAGATATAGCTAAAAAGAAATGCCCATTATCTATGAGTTAGCCGTGGTGCTAACATGCTCCATAGCCTGGTTCCCCCTCACAACCGCCGTTTTTATTCACTATAATGTTAGTACCGAAGTGAAATCTTGTTCTTTATCTACCCGTTTTAACTAAACCCGTCTTTATTTCACCGGAGTTGGCGGCTGTTTGATTCATTCTTACCCGGATTGAGGTTGTGAAATAGACGGTGGAATCTTCGCCGAAATTTGACAAATTCTGAGCTGGACGGAAGTTGTTGCATCGCTTTAAGTACGCGAACACTGACAGACAATTATAGTCATTTTATAGCAATTTTCTTCAAAACCATTTGTAAAAGCGTACAGTATATTATAAACTGTAGCTCAATAGCCGTGAAGTGATTTCAAATGAAATAATACACAGTACGCACTTCATTTATTTTCCACATATATTACAGTTAGTACAATAAAACTGTGGTAACTTGGTATTAGCTACTGTCATCTAAAAAATAAAATAAAATGATAGAAAGCTTTTTACACTCTTTGCAGAAATCAATCACATATTAATTTTATTATGACTTTACAGTTGTATCTATAGTTAGATTAATTGATATTTGGCTAGCTGTTTGTTAGGGTATGCTATTTGATATATTTACACTATAAGAAGTGGATAAGATCCTTAGAAATGACACTCTTTTGTATAATCCAGTTTATCCCTGTTGATTTAATGATAGTGACATGATACTATGGTAATGCTATTTTTGGAGTTCTGCCATGGTAATAACATAGGCTATTATTCTTTGAAAGGACAATTTAAATTCAAATGTTCATGAGTATCATCATCATGATCACTACGGTATATGTCGGAGTACAGTGTAAAAATGGTTTTGTCATTGTCAAGTAATAACTTTTGAATTACATCTAATAATATTTAAATTAACTGATTGAAAATTCAACTGCATGTTTTTAAAGTGTACTGTTATATCACCCTTTGATACCATTATTGTAAAATGGTATTTTTGGGCAAGTAAAATGGTTAGTCATGTAATAACATTTGAATTATATTTTAAAACATTTAAATTAACTGATTGGAAAATTGGAAAGCCAACAGCATATTTTTAAAGTGTACCTACTTACCTTATGATACATTTGTTATAAAATGGTACTTTTGGCACATGGTACTTTTTTGTAAGGGATAGTACAGCTGTCACTATCGGCAAATGAAAGATCGCCGTGTCTGAAATAAAATGGTCCCTGAGATTTTGACATGTCAGGTGTGTTTTGAATAGACTGAGCTGATTTAAATTTAAGTTCATCTTAAAGAGAGATTTTCTTTATGCTGTCAGAATGATTGGTGCTTATGTTTTTACTGTCTCCCACCCCTCACCCACCAAAAAAAAAAAGAAAAATTGAACTGAAACCTTCTGTGTTGCAAGTGACTTCGTGGTAAATCATCGCTCACTGGAAGCCTCATATCGAAATGATATTGCATAATTCATGTGAAGTATAGAGTATAAAAAGAAAAACGTACAATATAATGTAATAAAAAAAGATGTCCTGTGGTACGAGTTGAACATTTTATTTTTTAACAAACTTCTGTTAAAAAGTTTTATTTCCATTTATACCCCAGATATAAGTTGTTTAGTACCTTAAATAGTAGTCTTAATAGATCTTTCAGCATTATGTCTTTCAGCGATGTCTTTCACACAATCATACGCATTCACACACCGTTTTAAAAATGGCTTTTTAAATGTATATGTATATGTATATATACATATGTATAGCCCTTAATGGTCATTTTTAAAATGGTGTGTGAATGCGTATGATTGTGTGAAAGACATCGCTTTTATCTTTCCACCTGGATGAGGGTAGGCTTTTCTGATTACAGTAACCACCCAGTAACCTGCGTTTGCCACTGTACAACAGCTGTCTTCAATGGGGGTGTTTTTAGTAGTTGGGACTTTTAGGGCATTTGGGAAACTTGAAAGTTCCAACCTCTGGTCAATTCCGATAATGTGTTGAGTAAAGTGCTAAAAACGATAATAGCAATATTAGTGACGTGGATGTAGTTTCAAATTTCAGACATGTACAGTAGTCAACATTTGAAGTGGATCAAAAAAGTTCATCAAAGTTGTCCTAAGACAAGAACGGGTATTGTACAAAATTAATGTATAACTTTGATGAATGGTTTTGATCCACTTCAAATGTTGACTACTGTATGTAAAATCATACAATTTTGTTTCATATGATCTGACAGAAAATTAGAAAAATAGTTGTAGTTGTCATGTTTAGTGCATTAAAGTTACAGATACCTTCAAAAATAATTGGGAAAGTCCTTAGGGAAATTACAGAATACTGATAAATAATTTCTCTCTTGTTCATATAATACTTTGGAAAGAAATCAGGTACTGTTTATTTGTAAATTATCTAATCTGAATTTCCTATAATTTAAAACATGACATGCTTTAAAATATATATATATATATATTTAGGATAATACCCTGGTTGCTTAAAAATGCCAGAGCCTTCCGAAGAACTGTTTTTTAAATTACACACAACTGAAGTCTTCGGTCAAACCACTTCCCACTCAGAGTTTTATTTGCCCTGACTGAAAAGATGAGGTTCAGGATAAATCAGGGAGATACCGACTGAATGACACACTGTAAACAAACACATGTACCATTGTGTTATCAAATCAAATTGTCCAGAACACGCGTGACACTGAACAATTGATCAGATGCTAACTGTTTTAGTTTTAGTGCAGTTAGTCTGTGTGTCCTATATTAACACACTGGGCTAAATATATGGTGTGGTTTGCTCCACTCCTATTTTTATGAAAGGATAAGGGCATTCATTTGTCGTCTTGTTTTGTAGTTGGTTGACAACAACTGTTATGTCTTTGTTTAATAATGGCTACTGCCCATTGGTCCGTGAGGTGAATGAATGCAGCTCAATGGCTTTTTCATTCACAAAAGCACATCACTGTTTCAGAATGACTGTTATGAGTTTTTTGTACGTAGGCCACGGTGTGCTGTGCGTCACACTGCAGTGATGGCTTTGTCCACGTAAGTGTCCTAATCGGGAGGTATGTCAACACCAAGCATAACCCAAAAATTGGGTTACGGCCTTGACAAACCAAAATTAACCATTCTGTGCGTGTAGCATTTATTATTATTATTTTTATTTAATTCCTGCAATAATATTAATCTGCTAAAGTAACTGAAGTCCCTTAGCTTAACAGAAAGTCAGGTATTAATTCAGATTTAAGCCACAATATGCCCGTGGACATGGTCAAAATATATTACTAACAAATATACCAAGACCAAGTGTTAAGTTCAGGTTCCACAGAGAAATGAGCATATAAAGATTTGAATAGCTTCCCTGAAAAGTCATACTTGATTTACACAGTAAGAAAAAGAAAATCCTTAGAAAAACAGATAATGTCCTGAAGAAAATTACCAGTACCTCTTCTGTTAAGTTTGCGTTTTTTACTTCAACTTAATGCAATTCGTCATTTACAATACAGGTAAAACACGTGGAAAATCAATACAGATAATTCCTTCATATTAACAGTACATTGGGCCCTATTTTTCGGGATTGTTCTTATATTAAAAGTGTAATGTAAAAATCTAGAGAACTCCGCTATTTTAACCAGTGTAACGGCCCGTGTCACTGCGTAGCCTGTCAATGACGTCATATCCGCATTATCCTAGATTTCCGTAGAAACCATGGAAACACCAAAGACGCTTTAATATATTATGTGTTATTAGACAGGTGAGCAACTGTTTGGATACTCTTATCGACAGAAAACAAATCATTGTTATATAGTTCAACACAGTCTTACCGTTTGATTCTTGGTTTCTTGATTTACCGTGAGTAACATGTTTGTACACTATTTTGTCATGTGGCTAACATAGCAAAATCAGAAAGGGCTTTATTTGTAGAAACAATAATACAGCATTTTCTCTGCCATTCAATAGGTTATATTTTAAAATTAATTGCATGCCATTTAGCAACATAAGTCATCCAGCTTTTGTTAATCTATTATAATATCGATCTAGGTTACTGCAGTGTCTCATACCAGCCACTGAGCGAACGCAGAGCAACGTTTTAACATAAATTTCAACACACTCAAACGTATTTTTAGTATGATGGTTTGGACCAAATCAACAGCGCTTTGTTACCCCACAATTTTAATTAGTCAAATAAAGTGACCTGTGCGAGTAGTAACAGCACTTGCGGCTGTTCAAATAAAATAATGTGAATTTAAGTGACTCACAAAGTTTAAGTTCGGGGAAGAAGGAGGTGAACGTGACATGTAATTTTAATTGTAACTTTAATCAAAATATGCATAAACAATGACCGTCCCAGGCTCTCGGCCCCGCCCTGCTTCATACCACAGTAACGTTAATAAAACTTTAAAACATTACCTCACCCATGAACATAATTTCTGCCCGAGTCCCGTGCTTTCCATCGGCTGTGGAGGTGAATACGAGAACTCCCATGATTCCACACTCCTTCACGGCGTCATCATGCTTGAAGCTTCACCTTTGTTATTGTTTAGAAAAATCGACCTCTCGCGGCAAAACTTACATACTGTGCCTTTAATAGAATATGTCATGACACTAAAGACACTAAAACCACTCAGAACACCTTAGCAACATGCTAAAATACTCTCACAACATCTTAGAAATATGCTAAAATCAACTCATAACACGTTTGCAACATCCAACTTACCTTACAAACATGCTAAAACAACAACAACAACAAAACCTTAGCAACTCAATAAAATTCCCAGAACGCATGAGAAGCATGCTAAAAACTCTTCAGAAACCTTAGCAATATTTTTTAAAATTCTCTCAAAATACCTTAGCATTGGTAAACTTTTTTTGTGATGTTGAGCCATGAATCTTTCCATTGTAAAGTGTAATTGGTATCCTCATGGACTAAAAGACTTTTTTTGCTCACTCTGATGTTATCTTTTTCTTTTCTTTCCCCCTCTTTTTGCACACAAACGGCCACATTTACATGTGGTCACCAGCACCGGCTATCGACAGGTGTGCGTGCACATATACAAACAGCAGGAGGAAATGTTTTCATGTTGTGATGTGTTGGAGAACTGTGAAGCATTCAGTAGTAAACTAATAACAGCAAACAAAGAGGAACTGAACTAAGGGCTGGCTCTATGAGGACCATCTTACAACACACTCTTGCGACTTTATACTGGCCACATTGTTCCTGTGTCAACCAATTCCGACGCTCTTATTAGACATTTCAGTACTTGATAGACAAACCTGATAGGCTATAATATTTAAACCACCATGCGACCTTTTGTTTTTTAGTATTGGTTATGTTTTTTCCTTCTTTGTTATCCTACATTGATGAAATTATTCTATTGAAAAAAGTTGTCTTTCTCTTTTAGAGGAAATAGACTGGAAATATTGCTGACTCATCTTGTACTCATGGGTGTGTCCAAATTTTACTCCAATAAAAAGGCTGATACTCTCTAGCAAGAGCATATAGCAAATCGTCATGATTTTGTGGCCTACGCTTTTTTTAAAAGAAAACAAGCTCTTTGATATGTCTCGCCCCAAAAGTCTTTTCAACTGTGCTCGTCGAGTGGTTTCATGGGGTCTTTAAACGTAGCAAACAAGCTGAGGTTGGTGTTTAAAACTTGTGGCTCACTCATTGACTCATAACCTTCTGACCGCTTACTTCATTCACTCTCAAACCTCATCCTTTTCTTGCGCCTTCATACTTCTTTCACAATAACTATTTTTTGTTACAAATAGTTTTGAGCAACACATAAAAAACTATCCATAGAATCATACCAGTAAGCAGAAGTATTACTTTCACACTTTACACACACACACACACACACACACACACACACACACACACACACACACACACACACACACACATATGTAAATAGCATAAACATAAACACAATTTCTCCGGCAACTTTATTAGGACCAGGTACACCTGTTCAACTGCTTGTTAACGCAAACATCTAATCAGCCAATCACATGGCAGCAACTCAATGCATTTTGACATGGTCAAAAGGATCTGCTGAAGTTCAAACTGAGCATCAGAATGGGGAAGAAACATGATTTAAGTAACTTTAAACATGGCATGGTTGTTGGCGCCAGACAGGCTGGTCTGAGTATTTCAGAAACTGCTGATCTATTGGGATTTTCACGCACAACCATCTCTAGGGTTTACAGAGAATGGTCCGAAAAAGAGAAATATCCAGTGAGTTGCAGTTCTGTGGGTGAAAATGCATTGTTGATGCCAGAGGTCAGAGGAGAATGGCCAGACTGGTTTGAGCTCATAGAAAGCCAACAGTAACTCAAACAACTAACCGAGGTCTGCAGAAGAACATATCTGAACGCACAACACGTTGAAGCAGAAGAGCTACAGCAGCAGAAGACACACCGGTGTCTCATACTTTCAGATGTCACAGGGGTTGAGGGAAGGACACTAGGGTTATGTTTAGAACACTCATGGTATGCGGTATGTATACTGTGCAGAGAATGTCAGGTTTTTTTGAATGCATGAGAAACCATCCATAATGTCCACAGCTACATTTGCCAAAATGTGCAGTGTAACACAATGCATGTATTAGTATCCCACAATGCAGTGCACTCAACTTGACCTTCCATTCCTAGTGTAAACGCATGATTTGTGTTGATTTTATTTTATTTTGCGAGAAGTAAGAGACCACAGAGTAACACAACACATGAAACTAGCACAGCTACTGGCTTTATGTCTATTGGAAATCGGTTACTCTGGGGAAGAGTAGATCAGTTATATAGAATATCAGCCATTTTTTTTTATGTTTGAACGCTGAATGTCAAAATTGACCAATCAGAAACAAGTATTCAAGCTGTGTAACCAACCAATTTATTTCTGAGATGGGCACCTAATGTTTATAGTTAAATAACGCATGCTCTTAAAAGATAGTCAGTATGCTGTCAAACTGTAGACTAGCACTCAGTTCCAAACACAGCCTGTGTTCAGTTCTAAAGTTAGCTCTTCTGCCTTTTCAGTATTTTCCAAGGTACTTTTTTCTAAGGACGTTGCAAAGTTAAATTATTATGAGCCTGTCTAAATTAGCGTCAAAAATGGGGTCAAAAACTAACCAACTCTGTGTTTCCCCTTCCGGCCTATCCAGTGGGTCTATGTTCAGCTCTCTGAAAGCAGTTGGGGATGGTGTCACAGCGGGTCTCTGGGGCTTGGCTGTGAGTGATTCAGGGCAGGAGGGCTTAGCTCAGAGCTCAAGAGTCGCTTAAGTTTTTACAGTCAGTGGCACTGGGATTAGACATTAATAGTTCTTTAAAGAGCTGAAGCAGATTGACGCTGTCACCTCACACAACCTTAGCAGTGTGCAGTGCTTACACAGCTAACACTAGACGCTCTCTGCTTTTACCACTAAACCCAGTTTAATGAAGTGATGGAATCCTCTTCAAGAGTGAATGTGATATTAACAAATTGTTGCAATGTCACTCACGGGACTGTTTGCTAAAAATATTAATGAATATAGATTTAAACTATTTCTGTCAGTTGCCATCAGAGTATTTCTGCCTAAAATGAACCCTAATGGGTACTATCAAGTTGTTGTGAATAAAGGCTCAGTAATATCAAATTCTGATTAAGTAATAATGTGGTGTTTTTTGTTGTTGTTGGTTAAATCAGCAGTTTAGCTTTTCTTGTAGGCCTGCGTTCTGTGGCCATTTGTCTTGTGGTTTTATTTTTTGTCTGGTCATTCTTTCTTTTTTGTTTAGTTTTTTCTTGTGTTTGGTGTTTATTTGTCTAGTCTTCTTTTGTTTTTGTATACATAACAAAAACATAACAAAAAGTGAAAATGGATGGTTCTGTTTGTTGTTGTTGTTGTTTTGGTTTTTATTTTTTGTATCCAAAAAGTACTCAAAAACTGATGGTTATGTTTTGGTTTGTGTGTGTGTGTGTTTGTGGTCTTGTCTTGCTTTGTACACAGTTGTAACAATAGCAAAACCGATGCCGATGTGTAGATAAAATGCAAATGGAATCAGTAGATGTTTTCCCCTTTTTTCTACATTGATTTTGAAGTGCAATTCTGATCAATTGAAATACCATAAAATGTAGTAGAATATGACACTCTTATTTTCAGCTGAAAGAAATCTCAAGATTAGGCAAAATATGTAATTCTGCAACAAGAGCCTAAGGATGTGTTGAACACTAATGATGGGTGTGGACAGTAAATGATGACCATCCAATTCTGTGGAAAAATTCAGTTCTGTTTTTTCTCTTTTTTTTCTTTTTTCTGCCCAAATAATTTCACAGATGAGTACGAGTATGGTTGCATTTTTTTACACCATTTTTGTGCTTGTTTGTTTATGTCTGTGAATGTGTGCGAGTACACGGCGTGTGTGTCTTTGCATGTAGGGAACTCCAGAGTTTAGTGTCTGCATGTGTGTAAAGCGCCTGTGTATCTTGTTTGTTCAGGCCTCACGGTTGTGGTTTGTGTTCACTTCCGTTGCTAAGCATACAGTGCTACACATGTTGGCTTCTCTTCATCACACCTGTGTGTATGTGTGTGAGAAGAGAGGGTTAACTCTAGGGCATTGGCTGCTATCACGGCTCCCTGCGGCAGTGTGCTGTCGGGAGTTTAGTTTCCTCTGAGTCTTTATCTGTGTCTACTGTGAGCATCATTATGAGCTGCTCTGCTCTGTTGTATTTGCTGTTGTTTTCTGAATGGTTCCGGGGGAAGAGGTGTGTGTGTGTGTGTGTGCGTGTGTGTATGTGTGTGCGCGTGCGTGCCGGAAACCGAGACTCTGTAATAGCTAAAGGTGTATGTTGCAGACTTCGTGCATTCAGTCTTTGCTCCCTAATGAGAATATATGCATCTCTTGTAGGGTGAATTTTAAAGGGTTATCAACACATTATGAAGTCATAATTCAGCCCAAAAGAAGAAACTGTATTTTGCATGCTGACAATTAAGGTTATTTTTAAGACTTAAGACTTTCTTGACACTCTACATTGCCCACTGTATTCTCTTTTCACAACAAAAAAAGAACTCATTATCACTATAATGCATTAATGATAATCATCCTGTTTTGACAGTATTTCAGCATAAATAACATGCAGTGAAACAAAAATTATATTTATATATATATAACGTTTTCTTAACATTTTATTTTGCATTATGGTAATGAGAATAATATTTTGTTTTTGTATTACAGAAATGAGAATTTGAGAGGAAATTGTTGTTTTTTGATTATTTGATATAATAATTTTACACTTAGTTTTACAAAATGATACAGGTCATAAAATAGGCTGTATTATCTTTATGTGAAATACAAATCTTAGTTTTTGGGGATGAAATATGACATGCACACCTTCTTAGAACATAAGGTTTGTCTCTACTAAATAAGAACTGCTGAATCGCATTTTATGAATGGCTTCATCAAAAAAAAAAAAAAAAAAGCTATATTTTGTGGTGATTTTAGAAGAGACTTAGAAGCTGCGAACCACAATAAAGAATCCAGAGTATCTGAAAATATAAATTTGAGGTAAAGTTATAAGGTGCTTTTCGTGTTTCTGAATTGTTCTTGCGTTCTCTAGCTGGTCATCCTGGTTTGATGTGGTATGGATCCGTTATGGCCACGTCGTCCCTCTGACACCAATATGTGTGGTTGTGTATGTGTGTGTTTTTGAATTTGATCTTTTGAATCAGCGCTCTCCTGGAAGCCCCAGTGCATGCTGGGAGGAAGTTAATGCTTCTCGTCTGTAACCACATCTTAGATGAGCTCCATGTACAGCGGCCACATCCGCCTCAAGCCTCTGCACCACCACAGCGCTCCTGCCAGTGTGTGCGCGCGATAGTGTGTATTAGTGGCCGTACATCGCCGACCCTACAACTGACAAACCTCTATATTCAAACGCAATGTTTAGATGTACCAAAAATAATTTGATGTTATTTTCTAATGATCTAACGCAGAATGACCACCTTAGGCAGATTTACATCTCTGGGAAAACTGTGTCCGTAGCTCAGACAAGTGCCTTCTCACACACATATTATTCTCCTCTCGGCAGGTGAAGCAAAGAATCTGGGTCCGAGCTCAGGTCCGAACCGTCTCCGTGACCTCTGCACCTTCTGTACAATCAGTTTGGACCAGGAGGAAGTATACCGCACAAAAGTCTACGAGAAGAGTGTAAGGTGAGATGGTGAACGCGCGTAAGCACACAAACATCACATGCAAACTACGTGCTGATGTTGATGATATTTATCTTAAAAGAACAGCACTTCTCATATATGTGGTTTTCATACTGCTTCTCAAAAATGCAGGTCTACATTTTTTTTTTTTTTTTTTCTTACTCTGTTATGTACACCCGTAATTTGAACAAAAGCGGAAAGACTGCGTTTTTATGTTGTTTTATTTCATCCATCACAGCAGTTGCTCAATATACCGTATATATTACAAAAATGAACTAGATTTAAAGAAAAAGAAAATGTGATTAGGTTTTAACTGCCCAAACCTTGCCGCTAGAATGCTATACTGTAAAACTTGGTAACCCACAATTGTTACCCTAATTTTTACCTGATCTAACAATAGTTCACACAAACATTTAAATTCTGTCACCATTTACTCATCCTCATGCTGTTCCAAACTCATAAGATTTTGGTTCATCTTTGAAACACAAATTAATATATTTTTAATGAAACCTGAGAGGTTTCTGTCCCCCCCATTGAAAGTCTAGGTAACCAAAACTTAGAAGATTCAAAAGGGTCATAAAGGCATTGTAAAATGAATCCACATGAATCACGCACTTTAATCCAAGTTATGTGAAGAGATAAAATCACTTTAAGTTGAGTTTTGCTGGTGTTTGGTGATTGTTAAATAATATTTTTGATTTCAATTAATTTAGATTAGCTAGCTAGCACATGATCATTTTTATGTTAAATATTTTTTATGCAGATGTTAAAGGGATAATATTAATTCACCCCAAAAATGAAAATTCTGTCATCATTTACTCGCCCTCATGTTGCTTTCGTTTTTCTGTGGAACACAAAAGAAGATATATTGGAAAGTGTCTCACTTTTTTTTTTGCTCGTACAATAAAAAAGGGAGTCTGAAGTTATTTTGGACCCCATTGACATTCATTGTATGGACATAAACAGTCAAACGTTCTTCAGAATATTTTCTTTTGTGTTCCAAAGGAGAAAGAAAGTCACACAGGTTTGGAACACCATGAGTATCCCTTTCAGGTATTCTGAGTGTTTTAGCAGGTTGCTGGGGTGTTCTGGGTGGTCAAAACAGTCCAATCCCAAGTCTCTGAGATAGTTTTCTATGCAAGATTTGAGACATGAATGGTGTGGGAAATGTGTGCTGAGCTTCAATACTTTAAGTACAATTTTTACATTACTAAAAAAAATATATACATGTATATATAGTTTTTTGTTACCATTCACTCACTCATACATTATACTCTAAGTAGACCTTCCACTCTGCACCGGATTTGCCTTGCCTGATGGTTCATCTTGATATCACACGTACATTGTGTTTGGCGATATTACGTTGTGTACATTTTCGTTTGCAAAAGCGTCTAGTCATTGAAAGAGGCACATTTTCTTTCTCACACTCTTTCTGAAGGCTTTTCCTCTCGTGGTATTTCACAACTGTTTTTTTTCCCCTCTGTTCAAAGGGCTCTGTTGGCTGTGTCTAAGGAAGGGTGTCCACCTACGCGTTCCCTCACTTTTTCTCTCTCACACTTGCTATCTAGCACTTCTTGTCTTTCGTTCACACACTCGTTTGCAGTCAGCCTCTCTCAGAGCATGAAGGTCTTTCTTCACCTCTCCTAATCTTTCTTTCTCTCATCTGGCTTATTATTAAACACTTTCTGAATTTGAGGCTGTTCATGTGTGCCGTGTCGCCACGTTTTCAGTATTTCGAGTCGAGTGCTTTACCTGTAGCAGTGTTGGGGAGGTCAGAATCTGTTCGTGTGTGAATGTATGTGGGAGCGCATGCGCTCTTGAGTGCGTGGGCTATGAGTGTGTAATTTGTGTGTGTGTGTAAGAGAGCTGGAGTGTGTGTGGGTGGATGAGCATTCTCCTCTCAAGTCTCAGCAGAGGTATTTAACTGTTGCAGTCACACAGCAAGAAGTAATTCTTTTGCATATTAAACCTTTTGGACATTTCTTTTACTCTTTAATATGACATGCAGATATTTACATCTGACACAAAAGTATTTGGACACCTGAGCAGAATAACCACATTTTGTAGTAACATGATCTACTATCATTGAACTTGAACAACCACAAAGTGTCACAGTTCTATTTATTTTAATTATATCTATTATAATTGATAGTTCATTTATTTAATAATGTATCTGTTTATATAGGTTTGTTTTATAATTTAAACCCAATCTAATTGCTGTAAGATATTTTGTGGGAAGTATTGTGCACCCAAATATCTTTATTTTTATTTTTATTTTTTAATCATTGCAATATTTGTTTGATAATTTATGTAATGCAATGAAACTCATACATTTCTAATGGTGTCACAAACTGTGTCAATGACATATAATAGGGCCCTATGAAATACATCTTATTTTTCTTTCCAAACTCTATTTTTTTTACATTTTTTTAAACATACAATTTAACAACAATTTATTAAAAGTTTCACAAAAATATTTTTTTTTTAGGTACCTATGGTTATTTTTTTTTATTTTTCCCAAATTCTTTTTAATCGTTTAATTAAATGTTAATAATCAAAAAGCATGTCTTCTCAACTGAATTCATAAAACTTTAACAACTAAATAATTTATTTTTATTTTATTTTTTATTTTACAATAATTGGGCCGTATGAAATGTTAGATTTGTGTGGGTGTTGTGTCTTTTATCTTAAAGCATTAACAATTTAATTAATCTTTTAAAATGTAATCAAATGAAAAGTAAACCATTTTAAAGTCCTCCAATTCTGAAATATATATATTTTTTTCTGCTAGCATAATCATAGCCGTGTGAATATTACACATAACTTTAGATAAGATAAACCAAAAAATTGTCATTTTTTTATACAAAATGTAATATCTTTCTCCTCCTCTAATGCAGTGTTTGTTGCAGTTTTGTGTTTGGAGTCACTGGTGTGGTTGTGATTAACGGTCTCTGTCCTTTGCTTTAGTCCGTTCTATGGCGAGGACTTCTACTTCGAAATCCCGCGGCCATTCCAATGCCTGTCCTTCTACGTGTACGCCAAGAGCATGTTCCAAATAAGGGATCTACCTGTAGGTCAGTATCTTTCGCCCTTGTTTTGTCTCATGTACAAGACTAATACACAGTGTACATGTCAACTAAAGATTGCGTATGTGTTTGTAGGTAAAGTAGCCATCAGGAAGGAAGATCTGTATAAGTACTGCGGGAAAGAGAACTGGTTTCACTTACAACCCGTGGATCCAAACTCAGAAGTTCAGGTGAGTGAGCATTTAGATGGCATTGAAGCTATTCAGCACACAAACACACCCAACAGAGCAACACATGAATACACAGCCTTACTTCCCTTCTGTGGTTTGTCTCCAACCGTGGTTTTGGGCCAATCGGGTGAGTTTATGATTACTCATTGCCTCGCTATACCCAATGAGATCAATGTATGATTAGTCAGCTCTTATATGTGGTCCAATGACTTGAAAGCAGATGAAGGCCTAACTCCACATCCTGTTTTTGTGTATGGTGTATGCACAGATCTGTTTTGTACACAAGTATGGTTCACTATTCAGCAGAACCGGGGGCAGTGGGTGTGGATTAACTGTATCAGAAACAAAAAGTGTTTATGTAAAGGAATTTGCGTTTTGTAAAAGTCGGTTTTGAAAAAGAAAAAAAGTACAATAGAGGGCAATTTCAAATAGCAGTTTGCCAACCAAGGAAATTAAACTTAGCAACCAAGATTTGCATAAGTGTTTTTTACATTTGTATGTGTATTGATAACATCGGTTTTAATTGAAATTTGGCAATATTTTGAATACTTGCAATATATTTGCGACGAAGTGGCATTGTGAATATTGTACAATTTTAATTGGCTTTTTATTTGTTTGTTTTTAATCGGTGTCAGTTGGCTAGTTTCTCGCAACTTGCCAGATGTTTTAGTAGCGATGCTTTAAGACTGGAATACACCACATGACTCTTGCTCAGATTTTTGCCCCGATTTGCAGTCTAGAAGAGTCGACAATAGTTGCTGAAAGTGTGCACCAGTCTGCAGATTTTGGACAGTGGGAGTTGACAGACTTCGCAGAAAATCGCGTAATGTAAGATGGGCACAGACTGGTTCCATCATTCCATCAAGTTGGAGCATATTAAAACACGTTTGATATTTTGAGCCGATTTTAGAGCACATGTCGTAATGTATGACGCGTTGCTACTGAAGCCGAAGCTGTCCTCTATCTACCAGTGTTGCAAATACAAATACAATAACAATACAAAAGTAAATTAAAGGGATAGTTCACCCAAAAATGAAAATTCTGTCATTAATTACTCTCCCTCATGTCGTTCCAAACCCATAAGACTTTCATTCATCTTCAGAACACAAATGAAGATCTTTTTGATGAAATCGGAGAGATTTGACCCTCCGTTGACAGCTGCAACCACCACTTTGATGCTTCAAAAAGTTCATAAAGAGATCATACAACTAATCCATATGAATTGAGCGGTTTAGCCCAAATTTTCTGAAGATATTCGATCGCTTTATATGCTGAACAGATTTAATTTAGGCTTTTATTCACATGTAAATATTGATCAGCAAACATGAACAGAAGCTCAACTGAATTTTTGACGCGCAATAACAAACCTCATTGGTTCTTGCAGAAGCTCAAATTACTGTATTACACACGAGAATGAACCTCCTTGGTTCTCGCACGTCAAGCGAACATGCTTGAGCTTCTGTTTACCACAACTGATGTGTGAACTGATAAATGTGTATATATGTGAATAAAAGCCTAAATTCAATCTGTTCATCATATAAAGCGATCGCATCTCTTCAGAAAATTTGGACTAATCCACTCCATTCGAATGGATTAGTTTTACGATCTCTTTATGAACTTTTTGAAGCGACAAAGTGTCAATTGCGTAGCTGTCAGTGGAGGAACTGAAAGCTCTCAGATTTCATCAAAAAGATCTTCATTTGTGTTCTAGATAAACGAAAGTCTTACAGGTTTGGAACGACATGAGGGTGAGTAATTAATGACAGAATTCTATCCTTTAAAACTACCCCTTTAACAGAACACGTGTAATAAGCCTCAATATTTGACTCATGAGCACAGATAAAACAACTGATTGCACCACTCAACTCTTAACTCCCAATGTAATTTGTAGAGTCCATACAGGCCGCGTCTACCCACCCATGAATGCATCCAAACGCTCTAGTCAGCACAAAGAGTCGCTACAACAATTACTGCAGTCCTCTCCTGCACATCCATGTTTGTTTCATCTGTCATGCGTCTGCTAGAAACGAGGCGCGTTCTTCTGTACTGAGTTTGTGTTCGGAACATGTTCTGTTAGTGTATGATCCCCAGTCGTTTAGTGTGCGATGCCCGCTTTCTCTCTGTAACCATTTACAAAGTCGGCAAGTGTTGCCCATTGTTTTATACATTTTATCATTTATAAGTCGTGTAGTGTATTCCATCCTTTAGCAGTAAAAAAAAAAAAAGTTTTTTATCAAACTGAGTTGTTAAGATTATTTTCTATAAATCATTTCAAACTTAGTTTCAAATAATATTTTATTCATATTTACAATTAATAGTTTCGAAACTCTGATTCAGTCATTTTTCACTCTCACAGAATTGTTTTTGGGAAGTCTGTCGTTTTTTATTATATTAAAAATATTTTTTATAAAAATTACTCTATTACAGTGTATTGTTATATTGGTGCTTATAATAAAGGTTATTCACTTCATTTTATCAGTATTTTGCATACATTTATTAAAAAACTGTGGAACAAAATATTTCAAAAAATTGATTTCTACTGTATTGTAATTCTTGCATTATTTGTGATCTGCTGGGCAAAAATTGCAGTTTGATTGACATTTTTTACAAAAAAAACATGCTTACGGCTATTTTTGCACTCAAAAGAAACCAGATATCAAAATATAGAATATTGTCAAAATGCTAAAAAATATTGATAGGCTCTTGATAACCCTAGAGTTGAAATGTTGCAGCGTTATTTTACGACACAGTGGTTAAACACTGTGGTTGATGTGTCTTTAACCCTGAGGACGAGAAAAAGGTGGGTGGCAGTTACATCCGATAACGTGCAGAGCCGCCCTGAACTGGCTGAAATCACAAGAAAGACGTTCCTCCATTTCTGTTTTCAAAAAGCCCTTACGTTCTCCAAAAAACCTTAAACAACTTATGTACACAAAACAAGTTGTTTCTTTCCAGTCTTTCCACATACTTATAAAACTAGCGATTAACAGATATTGTAAATGTACTGTATGTTGCAAACAGATCTCTACTTTGCAGGGATAAGTGATTAGATGACACGATTCTGTGAATAGATTTTTGCAGATTTGCACTTCATATTGCATAACAAAATATTTTTAAAAAGTAGTTCTATAGCATCTGTCTGCTTTGGACATCTGTTAACGTTGAGTTATTGGTGCGTTCTCGGTGTCATTTTTCAAAGGAACTTGCACAAAATATTGCGTAGGAGTATGTGGGCGTTTTTATGTCGTTTTCTTCTCTATCTTCCTCCCTCCCTGTCCTTTCCTTCCCGCCTCTCCTATGTTTGCACTCTTTCTCATTCTGACATTATCAGCTTCAACAAATTTGACTGGCTGGATAGGTGATTTCAACATATATCATATTATATCATAAACATGTCCATCATGATAAAAGTCCAGACACTAAATGTTTTTGAAGTTTATATTCAGTGCCATGGCCCTCAAAACACATTCTGAATTTCAAGTGTGTGTGTGTGTGTGTGTGTGTGTGTGTTTTTATAGATGTTATATATGAGTTATGCTATAAATAGCTCTAATGAAGTGTAATTGCATCTGTGTTGGATATTGTGACAGAAGTCTTTCTACTTTGACAGGGGAAGGTTCATTTAGAGATGAAGCTGAATGAACTGATCACAGAGAATGGATCCGTCTGCCAGCAGCTTGTGGTTCAGTAAGTGATGCCTGTCAGTCAATGCATGTGTTTGTGTGTGTTTTAAATGTGTTTGAGCAGCACAACATGAATCAGCATTCACAACCTATTGCACTTCTGTAACGTTACATACTTCAATGTGAAACAGGATATCAAGAAGTCAAGGTTTGGCTAGTTGGCAGGGCCTCTTTATCCCCTGCTGGTAGAAGTCTTTACTAGTCTTTCTCCATTGATGGCCATTCAAAAGGAACCGTGTATTTTGAATAGATTTTTTTTTGATGTATTCTAATGGGGGTTTTGTTGTAACAGCATATACTGTACAGCTATACTGTAGGCTATATCACTTATATTTCATTATATTATAGTAGATGTTTTACCAGTATCCAATATCCATATTATAAGTAGTGTCCATTGTCTGCCGTGGGTTGATGAGTTCATGAAGAAACATTCTATTCTACTTCACTATTCCTTAATCCCTTCCTATTCTAGTTTGTACTATACTGAATGATGGCTGAATGATGTTAATGTAAATTAAAAGCTTAAAATTAATTAAATCTTACAAATCAATGAATAAATAGGACGGTGGTCAAAATAAAATTTAAACTCAATCTCTGCATGCTGTGTATAACAGTGTGAACCAGAATCACTTTATTTTCATATTCGCATAATTTCCTACATTTTTGTGGACAGTTGACAAGTTTTCTTCATTTTATCATATTTGTAACGAGCCTTTCTGTAGTTTTCTGCCTAAGTAAATTCTTTCAAACATTAAACCCTCAAGAATTTAAGACATATTAGCATTGTAACTTTTAGTTTAAAAAAAGTATAATTTTTATATTAAAGTACAAATGTTTTATTACAATAGTAATATATTTCTGTCTCTTTATCATTTGAGTTAAATAATGGTGTACACACTATACAATATGGTCTTATTTGTTAACATTAGTTAAAATGAACTAACTATGATCAATATATTATTACAGCATTTATTAACCTTTGTTAATGTAAATATACATTTTTTATAATACATACTTTATAAAATACATTTGTTCATTTTTTGTTCATGTTAGTTTAACTAAAGCGTTTCCAAAATAATAATAATGTATTATTTCAGTTTTCTTATAAGATTAAATGTTTATCCAATTGCAGCTCATGACAAAATAATCACTTTTTTTTTTTTTCTAAGTAAATACGATGAAATATTTGATGTTTTCCTGCATGTCATGTGACCATTAACCGTGACCATTAACCGACATCATTGTACTTCACGTGCAGTATACGCGAAGTACGCATTCTGTGACATGTGGACACTGTGAACTATAACTTCAGTGGTGTGTCTCGTCTGGGAGGGCGAGAATACCTGTGAAGTTCATGTTCACACCACTACAGGGTTGTGTGTTTTCTTTAATGGTGTGAAAGATGGTCTGACTCAATATAGAGTTGCTGACGTGCATCTCTGTTTAATGTTGGCCATCGCTGTTCATTCACACTCTCCCACAGAGCAGGTTGACGAAAGAGGAAGCGATGCCGTGACTGCAGGAAGCCCGCACTGCGCTGTTTCTGTGGTTTTGTTTTGCCGTCACACTGCTTTTTTCTCTCTTTCATGCTCTCTCCCTCTCTATCGTTCTTTCTCACCTTCGTTCACCGCTTCACGGCTGTCACCATGACGACTACAAGTGTGAATTACTTCTTGTCTTGGATGGCAGTGCTTCTGCTTTCACCCTTCTTATCTGACACCTTCATTTATGCACGTTCTTCTTTCATCGTCTCATTCTCCCGTTCATTCATATTTTAACTTGTGACGTGGAGGAACCTCCGACAAAGTCAACATCAGCTGCTACTTTGGCATTATATATTACATTTGTTGATCATGTGCCTTGCAAATGCAAACATTTGGTTGTATGGTTGCATGTATTCAACATTGGTGACATTTGAACCAGAAGAATTTACAACAATAACTACTAATCTTATCTAACTACCGGTAATATAGATAAGATTTGATCAGAATTTGGAGAATGACTTGTAATGGAGTGCAACAGTCGGGTTCCAGAATTAAAAACTCCATTCATTTTCTCCATTAAGGGAATAGATTTTTAACGATCACTTATAAACCTTTAAAGACAGCCTTACTTTGAGCTACAAGGTTGCTGAAGCCATCAGCCCACATTATTACAACTTAGTCTTAAAATAATAATGTTTAACATTGGAATTCGTGGTGAAAAACTACATTGCCCATGATGCTGTACAGAAAATTCCACCAATCGGAGTTGAAACAAGCAAAACGCGGCAAAATATCTTTTTAGCCCCGCCCACTCCCACGAAGCACTGCGAATGTAATCGAGTCAGTCGATCTCAAATCTCAAAATACTTAAATATTTGAATATACATGCATATTTTTATTTGTATATATAATCAGCATTTTGAAATGAGTAGTTTTATATTTCTCCATCATTTTTAACTCGATTATGCTGTATTTTTGTCAGTTTTTTGAATACTTTTTTGATGCCAATCAAAGTTTGTAATGTTATGATTCACCTCATAGCTCATTTGCTTCGTTCATGGCTTATAACACTGTATCAAAGACTTTTTTGAAATCCTAATGGGAGAGACGAATGGAAAAATACTTCCAGAACCAACACCGCTGAAAAAGTGGGTCACTGTTGCACTCTAGAGTCACAAAATCTCCAAACAAGTGTCATGTTTTGCCTTATATGCCTTTGTTTCCAGCAAAAGTGTGTGTATGGATTAATCATGTTGTATTTTTGTACATCCTGCTGTTATTGCAAATTGCAAAAACATACAGTGTGTTTGAAATCAAATACTTCCCTACTAAATAGAGTAGTATGATCTACTGACGACGCACAAATCAAAGAACACACACGCAGCCAGATCATTTCCATAATGACAAACGCAATCTACCAAGAGCTGCGCAAATTAGCGCCTGGTTTAAGACCATGATGCTTTTTTTAGGCGTTAAATAATGGTGTAAATACCAGTAAATTGACTAGCGCAAACCTTAGTAAATCACCTTGCATGGTTCTTTTAAATACTCTCCTCCCACAAATTTTGCGTCTGAAAGGGAAAGTCCTACAAATGCATATGCAGTAAGGTCAGCCTCAAACATAACTGTGTCCATGCCTTTTCAGCGCTAATTTTTCACTGCGTGTCTTTAGTAAATACAGACAGTAGCTTTTTAACGCCAAAAGAGGGTTTGTGCTGGCACAAGCTCTTAGTAAATCTGGCCCATAGAGTATTAGAAAAACCGTAGGCGAAAAGTTCCCAGGATGACCTACTACTTCTGCTGAGATTCTGAAGTGTGCATTCGATGGACGCTTTAATATCCCATGAGGCCACGGGAGAAAGGAGATGTGAATGGCAGTGAAGCGACGTAACTGATGCGATAGGTCAGATGACAGTGACAACATGGGGGATGTAGTACGTCCAAATTTCATTCATACTATAATATAACATACTTTTTTAATGGTTGCAAAGTTTAAAACCAAATGTAGTACTTACTATACAGTATACCATGCGATTTCGAACGCAATGCTATTAAATTAATGTTTTTTTATTTTATTTTATTTTAAAGAAAATTATATTTTTTTTGTAAAAAGTGAAACAAACACCTTTACTTTTGTGACGCGCATAAAATGTTTATATGTATATTTTGAAGTAAAATTACAATATAAAATAACTCTTTTTCTATTTTAATATATTTTAAAATGTAATTTATTCCTGTGATCAAAGCTGAATTTTCAGCATCATTATTAACCCAGTCTTCAGTGTCACATGATCCTTCAGAAATCATTCTAATATCCTGATTTGCTGCTCAAGAAACATTTCTTAATATTATCGATGTTGAAAACCGTTGTGTTGCTTACTATTTTGTTGAAAATGTGATACATTTTTTTATTATTCATTGATGAATAGAAAGTTCAAAAGAACAGCAGTTATCTGAAATATAAATAAAAAATATATATATATATATATATAATTTGTAACATTTTAAATATCTTAACTGTCACGTTCGATCAATTTAATGCATCCTTGCTGAGTAAAAGTATTATTCTTATAAATAAACAGTCAAATCAAAATCTGTAGTACTGGTCAGGATGGAGAACATGGCATAAAAAATGTACCCTGTTTACTTTATTAATACATGTTTATGATCTTGTTGTGGTTGATTTTGTGATATTGGTGCTTTTAATTTCAAGGGAAGAGGCCAAATAGTTAATTAGGCATTATTTAGTTTAGACTATAGCCTAACACAGTAGCCTTAATATCCTGTTTCACTTGGAAATGTGTCAACCAAGTAAAAGTGGATAAGAATGCTGTTTGATGTTGACTTGAATGGTGTGTTGTTTAATCACATATGGACAGAGCATTCTGCTGTTTGATATTTAATGTTACTTTCAGTAACAGGCTCTGTGTGTGTCTTTTACAGGATAATTGCGTGTCAGGGTTTGCCGTTGATAAGTGGACAGAACTGTGACCCGTACGCCACAGTAGCACTTGTGGGGCCCGCCAGGTAGGTTTATAAACATTCTAAATCACAAGGTTTACTGTAAAGGAACAGAGGTTTGCGTGAAACCTGATGGTTTCTAGTGAAGTACTGAAAACAGTCAAAATGCATTATTGTGATTGTTTCTAAATCAGTCAGTCATAAGATCGTTTCAGCCTCTGTCACTGATCTAGGCTGAAATGAGTACATAACATCCGCTCTGATTCAATAATAACATCCTGCTCTGTCTTTCTGTTTTTCTCTCTCTCAGGTCTGACCAGAAAAAAACGAAAGTGAAGAAGAAAACCAGCGACCCTCAGTTTGAGGAGACCTTTCATTTTGAGGTACAGCCTCATCCATTCATTCAGTAATAGTTCATGAATGTTGATTTTGTGAGTCTAAATCATGTTTCTGAACAGATTAAATGGCTTAAAAAGGGATCGTCATTAATTTTGATCATGTCGGAGTTATGATTTCCTGTGGATGCGGTATGCATTTGTAGCATTAGCCATATGTTTACAATTCATAATGTTTCTGCAGGTCACAAGGTCAAGCAGTTACAAGGGGAGGTCACACTTCCAGGTGGAGGAGGAGGACATAGAGAAACTAGAGATCAAGTGAGTTCTCTTCTTTTCTCTTCTTCATTATTGTGTTGGCATTGTTTCATGTTAGCCTCTCCTGGATGTAGGTTTTTTTTTTTTTGTTGTTTTTTTTAGATCAAGTGAGTTCTCTTCTCTTCTCTTCTCTTCTCTTCTCTTCTCTTCTCTTCTCTTCTCTTCTCTTCTCTTCTCTTCTCTTCTCTTCTCTTCTCTTCTCTTCTCTTCTCTTCTCTTCTCTTCTCTTCTCTTCTCTTCTCTTCTCTTCTCCATTGTTGCGTTGTCAGTTTAATCTTTGGCTGTAATGGCTGGATTTGTGTTTTTGTTTTGTTCTCTTCTTTTCATTACTTCATTATTGTGTTGGCATTGTTTCATCTTTGTCTCGTCTGGCTGGATGTATGTTTGTTTTTGTTTTGTTCATCATGTTTCCATTGTTTTAACTTTTGCTTCTCTTCGCCGGGTGCAGACTTTTTATTTATTAATTTTTTTACGGCATATAACTGCACATATCGACTGTTTGTGGATGATTATGGTAATCAGGGATGAGTGCTTATTTGATTGGAAGACTGTATGTAATGTCAAAAATATTTTGATGAATGTGGCTTTGCTCTGATTTGACACATAATGTGCCACTCTGAATTGTCCCATATAGCCCTCTGCAGAAGCTGACAGGTAAGAGTAGGTGAAACCACCAGACGGCACATTAGATCATGACACTAATGTGTGTGTGCGTGTGCGTGTGTGTATGTTTATGCATGATTTTGTGTGTTGTTGGTTTTCCACTCAAAGGCAATTTATTTGTGTGCATGTTTGATGTGAGAAAAAGCTTCATCCAGTAGTGGAGAGAAAAATGACTAACCCACCTTGATGCAACTGCATCTATACTCTGCGTGCTGGATTTCAGATTCAGTTTGACTGAAAATGGGAGAAGTTCAATTGTGTGATTTTCCGGGGGTTGAATACATTGAAACAGAGCACTGTTTGTATTTGTAAATGAACATTTAGCTAATGCACACTATCTTGTACTCTCCCTTGCAGGGTAGAGCTGTGGAATAATGGCAACTTGGCACAGGACGTGTTCCTCGGAGAGACACGGGTATCTGTGAAAATCCTGAGAAACGACCATGTCCACAAAGCATGGTAAGAACACACACACACACGTAAGGCTGGACAATATATGGAATATTCAATTTGCTGGCAATATCCACCTTATTTTTTAAAGCAAGTGTATTAATGTAATATTGCAAACTGGTATTTCTTATCATATTACTTTAATTTATTATCGTAATCATAAAACGCGTTTATAGCGTAAATAGTTTTACTATCACTTTATTTTTCTAATTGGAAGTCGTGCATTCACAGAAAATAGTTACTTCTACATTGAAAAATAAGGTGGATAACACCTTGAACTAGGTTTTTCAGGTTTATTAATTTAATAAAAAAATACAGCAAACTTACAAATTGTAGTTCGTACTTACAATGACTTCACAACTCATTATTTAAATGATCATATTAACAAAACTGCTTTACTGGTTATTAATATAAAGTTTTTTTGTCCACTGAAATCAGGTTGGGTTAACACTGATCTATATAAATGTATATAGAGCTGAGGTTGTAACCAATATGCAGTCTCTCTAAATCCCTCCTTTCCATGAGGCTACTCTGCTCTGATTGGTCAGACGGCCTTTCTGTTGTGATTGGCGTTTTGTTTCCAACACAAAGCGGTAGACCAGTCACCTTATCTGTATTTCAGCTGTTCCTCAACACTTTACACAGTGATATAAACCTTTATGACGGCGTCGGTTTTACCTTATCAAGTCCTTATTCTTTTGAAGTGCATGCAAAGTGAATTTGCTTTGGCAGCGGAGAAAACAGCAAACCGAACTCTTCCAGGCCTCAGCCACAACTACAGTGTTTGAGGGCGGGTCAAAGTAGACGGTGTTCACAGTCAGCCAATGAGGAGCATAGGCTGGCATTATTCAAATGTGTTACATTGTTATGTAGGTATGTAACAGGAAGTGAGACTGGAATTGCTGACGACTTGTTTCAGCAGTTCAGAATCTATTCTTTCTTTTAGAAGACAATGACTTAATTTGTCATGCACTTTGATCTTTAAAACTTTGCAAACTTTTTACATTGACAAACAGCTATATTACACACTGCATGAAAAGTAATATTTGAAAAAGCATAATTAGACATGCAAAATAGAAGCATTTTAAAGGGGTGGTATAATGCCCTTTTCACAAGATGTAAAATCAGTCGTTGATGTCCCCAGAGTGTGTATGCGAAGTCAAAATACCCCACAGATATTTTTATATAGCATGTTAAAATTTTCATCATTCATCGTTTCATCGTCATAAAAAACGTATCGTTTTTGTGTCTGTCCCTTTATATGCAAATGAGCTGCTGCTCCCGCGCAGGGGGCGGAGCTATAACAGCTTGTGTCCTTTTACCTCACACACACATGCACTGGAAATTTTAAAAACTTTTAGCCTTTTATGTTCAAACCGAAGTCAGAAAGATGGAGAGACTCAAGAAGAAGTGACAACATTTCTGAATGGTTAGTTGGTGAATTTATGTAGCTTATGTACAGTTATCTTCTAGTCGTTGATTAGCAAATTCTGTCTTGATAATCTATAAATCTCGTTCCCGGGGGTGGGTTTATGTAAATTTGAGGGTTCATGATGTCACTAACCCGGGAGGAATGTCGTGTAGTCCCTACCAGCCGTTTGTTGTATTCCTTAAAAAGCAATTTCTTTAAAAGAAAACATCTCCCTTTGCTTTTGAACTTTGAGTGTCGTAGCTTTGCAGATGTTGTTTATGCTCAAACAGCAACATTACACACTAACTAAAGTTAAAAAAGTGAAATCATATTCAACCACCCCTTTAATAAGTTGGACCCCTCTGTATTTGACCCAATTCTACAATGAGGTGTTTGGTGCATGCGTGCACTTCCATGCTGTGCTGTAATATGCTGATCTCAGTGTCTGAGTGAGGTACAGATGAGGAACACCAACAGATGAGGTACACGAACAGATGAGGAAGAAAGATAACCGCCAATCCCAGCTCTCCACTGGCCTTATCAGCCCAATCAGACACGAGAGCACCACCTCTGACGTCAGAGCTTAAATGAACATACTTCAGCATTACTTTAGAGACATTTGCGATGACTGCTTACTGCAACATCCATAATTTAGATTTCAGCTGCAATTGCGTCTTATCTCTGATGTTTTTTTGTCGAGAAGCGTTTGAGAGGCCGTGGGTGTGTGTAGGTGTGTGTGTTTTGGGCGGATTGCTTCCGTTGCCCGCTTCCCCTGTGTCCTCAGACTGTGGATCACAGCGTCCTGCCGGTAGTGTTGTGTAAACATTGTATGTGCGTGCATTAGTGTGTGTGTGTGTGTGTGTGTGTGTTCAGACTGAGAGGGAACTTGTTGATACTGATCTGCATGTTTTGAATGAGGGCAGTGAGTCTACTGCGTGGGTGAGCTTTTGCATGAACCTAGCATAAAACAAGCGCACATACACAAACAGAAGCTGACACTATTAAACATGGTCTTGCCACACTAATTCCTGTACTTTGTAGTTTGAGCAATGCAAATGACACATACGATAAAATGATTCATGTGCTAGACACGCATATAGAAAGGATAATCTTAGAGAAAATTAGTTTACACACACACACACACACACACACACACACACACACACACACATATATATATATATATATACTGATTTATGGAAATTTAACTATTGTATTTTTTTTCTTTTAAAATGTCTCAACACTCGCATACGCAAAGCTAGTTTAGTGACACAGTGAGTGACGGAAACTTAATGACTAAATAAATAGGGTTTCAAAATCATCACAACTTTTATAGCACCAGCTAAATCATTGTGACTATATTTTGAATATTTAATATACGTTCCGTAATACAGCAAATTGAATGATGAAGCTGTGTGACACTGTAAAATAGCTATAAAGGGGACATTTCTTTTTGCTTTGTGTTTTGTAGGTACCTGCTACAGCCGAAAGGAAATGGTACGAAGCCTAAGCCAGATGATCTGGGTTCTCTACGTCTGAAAGTAACGTACACTGAGGACAACGTCCTGCCCCCTGCCTGCTACACGACCCTCCGAAACCTGATGCTCAAATCCCCAGATGTCAAGGTACAGTAGCACCCCCCTTCTCTCTGGAAGACTGGCAGTCATGTTTAATTGTTGAACATTATTTTTAGTTTTCAGACACACATTCTTTGGTTTATAGCATCTTTTCATTGTTTCCGGTTTCTTTGCGTCTCTAGCCGATCTCCGCATCAGCGGCTCATGTTCTGGGAGATATATGCAGGGAGAGTTTGGGTTATGAAGCGCTGCTTCCTGTGGTCAGACTTCTGCTCCATCACAACAGACTGCTTCCCTTTCTCACCGCTGTTGCTGCCCTGGAGCTGGAGAATACACAGTTCAGTAACACACTCACAATATCCATATTTAGTTTTTTATTTAGTTTTTTATTTGTCAAGTATGCATATAGGTTTTTGTTTTGTATATATATATATAATTATAATTATTTTTATTTTTTTTGCCCTATAGTTTGTCTAGGTTATAAACACTATTTCTTTGTCCTCTAAAATGTCCTCTGTCTCCCTGTGCAGAGAGGCCAACACCATATTCAGAGGGAATTCTCTGGCCACCCGCTGCATAGATGACATGATGAAGATTGTGGGCCGAAGTTACTTGACCGTCACTCTCAAACCTGTTCTCAATGAGGTGAGACACAAAGGATTTAATTTTTATTTTATGTTTATAGATGCATTGAAATGTGTGACTTAGATTTTACAGTTGTTGACACTGTTTAAAATGTTTTGTTACTTTCATTCTGCTTTACAGATCTTTGAATCAAATAAAACCTGTGAGATCGATCCAGTCAAACTGAAAGAAGGCGATAATGTGGAGGTCAACAAGGTGATTGATTTTTTATTTTTATTTTATTTCTTGTTGAATTGTTGTACTTAATTTGGCCGTATGTGTCAGTTAAATTAAGGAGATATTCTGGGCCACCAAAAATGAAACCCTGAAATTCAAAATGTGGGGGTAAAATGTCCCTGTAATGACTTCCTCTGTTTATTCCATCTGTTATAGTTTTTAATATGCATTTCTAAGCCTAGGTATATATACGTTAATATTGATATGATATAAGCTGTAATTTTACAGGTTGGATGCAATAAATTCCAATGACTGAGAAATTTGATAAAAAAAACTGTGCCCTCAGTATTTTTTCTGATCTCACTTGCATGTGTTTGTGTATTCTTAGGAGAATCTTCAGGGTTATGTGCATAAGGTTTTTACGTCTATAACACAGTCCAGCTCCAGTTGTCCTCCCCTCATGTGTGATGTCTTCAGGTCACTCAGACAGCTCGCATCTAAACGCTTTCCAGGTGAAGCAGCACATGCACATGGACACACTTTCACTCTCATTTGCTTGTGCAGGGTCCACACATTTATTTTGTTCTGGAATGTTTTAGTATACCTCACACTGACTAAAGTCTCTGCATGCATTCCTGTAAGACTGTGTTGGTTCACCACTAGGAGGAGCCAGATACTCAGTCATGACTAATAATCTCTGTGTGTGTGTGTGTGTTTTACCACAGCGGATCCTCATGTGCAGTACTCAGCGGTCAGTAGTTTTATATTTCTGAGGTTCTTTGCGGTGGCTGTTCTCTCTCCACACACATTCCAGCTGAGATCCCATCATCCTGTGAGTGTGCAACAAAAACAGTCACGCACACCACAGCTACAACAAACTACCTACTTAGTTGTAACAAACATGATTTACTTCCTTTTTTAGCATGTGACTAATTTATTCATGCCAGGAAAGACCCATTGAGACACTCCAGTCTTTCCTGAGAATGCTTTGAGACAACAACAAAAAAAAAGCATAACATAATTAACAGTAAATGTACTTTGGGTAAAACATGAGTTGGTAGAATCACCTATCTTCCTCTTTCTCTCTCTCAGGACCCTGAAATTTCCCGCACACTTACTCTTATCTCTAAAACCATCCAGTCTCTGGGCAGCTGGGGCAGCCTTTCCAAGAACAAACTGGTATGTCAGCTATTAGTCATACGGTGCGCTGAAGGAAGTAACTTTTCAAAAGTTTTCCCCTAGACTTTGGGACATTTAAAAAAAAAAAAAAAATTCCTGTTCTTGTTTTGTTGTTGTTTTTCCAGTCTAGCTTTAAAGAAACCTATATGTACGATTTCTTCAAGTTATTCCAAGAAGATGAATGTATAGAGAAAGTTAAAAAGGTAAGCATTTCTAACAAACTGTTTTTTGAGGTCTCCGATGTACACAGGGCTGTGCCATATTTCGTTATATTGCAATTCTTTTACTCAGAATAGATTGGATCGATACTTTAGATGCTACAAAATGCACTTCATAAATACAGTGCTTTGAATACACATTTTGATGAGCATGTATTTAATTTCTGAATTAAATTCCAAAAAAATTTTTGGGGGGGCATAAACTAAAAACTGTGTGTCAAGTTCCTTTTAAAATATCAGGTAGTTTAACCTTTTTATGAGAAGGCAAGGTTAGGTCAGGTTATAAAATGTAACCTGATGGTGTGGCTCCCCAAAATGTTATGATATTCTTGAAAATAAATGCTTTGCAATAATGAATCAAACTTCCCATCTCTCTCTCACCATTTTTGTTATTGATGTTTGAATGAGGGCCCTATTACAAATACCTTAAATCTGTTAACACTAATACTTATGAGTCATGACTTATGTAACAGGACATTTTTACGCAGTATTGCAATGTGTATGGTGTCGTGAAGTAACTGCCATTGACCAGCCTTGTATTGTGTGCATTTATTATAAAGCATATTCTCTGTAAATTCTCTTCTGTCATCTTTTTTGCATTAGTTCTTAGATGAGATCTCCTCTAATGTAAGTAAGGAGTCTAGTGGAGTGGAGGACTCCTTTGTGCTGAAGGAGGGGTGAGTAGAAAACGCCACAGTTCTCAGAACAGACTAATTGATTAGTCCCATTTATTACGTCTTTGAGTAGCTCAAAGGTTCAGTTTGGGTGATTTTTATTTATTTATTTTTTTACCACATTGTTTCCAGGAAACCTAATAGTTATGTGTGTGTATTGCATTTTAACAGAGAGGTACATAAGCGGGCCCAGGGCAGAAAGCGAATAGGAAAGAAGAACTTTAAGAAACGCTGGTTGCGAGTGACCAATCAAGAGCTCTCCTATCACAAGCAGAAAGGTGAGTGTTCCTGGCTCTTGATGATAATGTGTTCCCCTGAAGACCAGTTTGGTCCATGATCCAAAGAACTTTCTGTTTTTGGGCAGCCATCGAGTTCAGCTCTAAAATGTGGCGGTCCAGACACTTGTTTTTGCTGGCAGGTTTTATTGGGAAACGAAGTTGAAATAACATGAGAAGTATCCCTGGATTCTTTTAGCTTGTCCTCAGTTTCACATTCTCGCTTGTCTAGCTCCTGTTCATGTAGTGTTGCCAGCCAGCTCTGGATGTGAAACTTTCTGTTTCCCCTTTTTGATTTATGCTGTCAGCTTTATGTCATGGGTATGTACGTGTGCTTAATGGTGTCAGTGGATATCAAGTATTTTGCAATGTGTTTGGTTGAGAGGACTGAAAATGTGCATGTCCATTGGTAATAATTTGTATCATTGTGAATATTTTTAATTAGTGTTTGATATGGGTTATTGAGTGGACAATGCCGAAAATACCATTTATAATGCTGATATAAAGGATGTGATGTCATTTGATTAGTGCTGTCAAATCTATTAACCGAATCTAATATAAAAGTTTTTGTTCACATAATATATGTATGTGTGTATATTTTTATATATATATATATATATATATATATATATATATATATATATATATATATATATAATTTTTTTTTTTTATTATTATTATTTTTTTATTTATATTTTATATTTATCATATATATGTGTGTGTATATATACATACACATGTATAAATGTATACATATATATATATATATATATATATATATATATATACACACATATACACACACACACACACACACACACACACACACACACACACACACACACACACACACACACACACACACACATTATGTAAACAGAGACTTTTATGTTAGATGTGATTAATCGCGATTAATTAATTTGACAGCACCAAATTTAATTGAGTTAAAACAAGTAAGATTTGAGAAATTCCTCAAATTCCTACTTATTTACATAATATTTTTCTCAAAAATAATTGGGGAAAGATCTGCATTGTGGATCAACAAGGCTGTCAGTAGATTCTGGACATATAAGGAACTAGATTTCAAAATTAAATGATAAAAAGGAGGATATTCAATTTCTAAATTTGCTCTGTAATGACATTAAAAAGTTAAATACAGTAAAAATCGAATTAATAGTTTTTCATGAAATGAACAGAGGAAAGATTGATACTTAATTTTTAAACCACAGTTAACAACAATATTTACCTACATACACAACCATTTAAAAGGTTTGTGGTTAGTAAGATTTTTTTTTTAAAGAAATTAATTATTTTATTGAGCAAATACACTGTCAAAAATGACATTAAATGATAATATTACAAAAGATTTCAAATAAATGCTTTTCTTTTGAACTTTCTATTCATCAATCCACAAAACTATTAATCAGAACACCTGTGTTCAAAGTTGATATTACTACGAAATGTTTCTTAAGAAACAAATCAACATATTAGAATGATTTCTGAAGGATCATGCGACACTGAAGACTGGAGTAATTCATTTTAAAAAGATAAAAAATCGTACCGACCCCAAATGTTTGTACGGTACTGTATTCTATATGACAGCATTTTAAAGCATGAAAAATTCCACACGGAAGGTTCTGTGATGATGAATCACTGTTTTGAAATGATTCACTGAAATGGGCAGTTCAAAATAAATGATTTGCAGAAATGAATCAAACTTCCCTTCTTTCTCAGCATTTTTGTTGATGTTTGAATGAGGACCATATTACGAATACCTTAAATCTGTTAACACTAATATTTATGAGTCATGACTTATGTAACAGGAAATATAAAAAAAAAAAAATTGGTTCACTTTGCACCGCCAGCGGACCGATATAGTGTATATATATATATATAGGTAAATATACTACATTAAGCATCATCTAGTCCTAATACTTTTGCTGATCAGCTTCATGGCATACTAACCATAGTTCCCACATTTCCTTTGAGTGATCTACCCTGTGAAAAAAGAACTGTGGAGTGATGTGAATTTCAAGGTCACCAACTGCAAGTCTTGTTGTCCCTGCATGATACACATTTATCACTGTTGTAATAATAAACATCCTTTAGCGTGATCATCTCAGAAAGAGTCAGCATGGTGGCTTGACCTTCTTTTGTTTCCTGCTGGACTGTCAGCAAAGCTGGGTTACTGTTGTTGTCTTTTCTATGGGAGAGCTGAACAAACTTACCCTAAGTATTACATTAGCTGTTTCCATCCACCTATTTTTATTGGAATTACATCTATTGGGAGATCGCATACAAAAAACACTGGATAGAAACACCAAGATGCGCATAAATTCTAGAAAATGTGCATAAAAAACACATGTGCTCAATTGAGGTGGATAATTTTTTATCAGATAAGAAGACATGCGCATAAACTGCGATAGAAACACATTTACCGGAAGTCACAAGTCATTTATGACGTTGGAGAGCCACATTGGCTTCCCCTGTTGCAGAAAACTTTCATTTTTATTACAGATATTTTGTGCCAGTTTCCCAGGAAGTGACGATTTTGTTCTCTTGAACATGGAATGGAAATTGGGCTTTATTCGCAAATGTTTTATGCGCTATTCCAATTGTACAAATGTACAAACCCCCTTTTTTTACAGTCAGTCAGGACTGTTGACTAACCAATAGGCGATGTGGTGTGTCTATCCAGCAGAGTTTGGAAGGCACAACTGGGTCACATTGACACGGAACAATCGTGATTATCATCTCGTTTGCAGGGTTTTTTTCCCATGCGTTTAGATTTTCCTCCTTGATTTTATTAAGTAATTTTGTGCGTTATCTTATAATTTAAGCATTTGTGCTGGGAGTTACTTTGGCAGAAAGCGTTTCTCGTTTGATTTCACACACATGGCAAATATTATAATGTTCATTCATTAGTTTTGTTTGATGTTGGGATATATGACTTTTCTTAGCTCATTTTAAGCTATTCTCCTAATTTTACCAATAAAGGTATTTTCTGAGTAATATTTGTAAAGTTTTGTGGATGTAACAGTTGTTGCTGGTCATTTTCTAGTGATTGTATGTCTATATTGTGACCCGGAAAGCATTTGGACACCAAAGTCACATTTAAAATGCATTTGATAGAAAAAACATATGGCACAAGCATCATTTTGAAGACAAAATGAAGACAAAAAGTATTGTGACAAAGTGGCTACTTAGCTAGGACACATGTGTAAACTTGAGGTAAAGTGACATTTAGTTAGTTAGTTAGTACAACTGTGTTATTCACCGCTTTACTGCAGGAATACTCTTGAGGAATACTCAAGAATAATTTATTCTTGGAACATGAGCTTGAAAGGTTGGGACACTTGCATTTTTAGTAGACAGTGCCATTTGGCCGAAGAGGGAGAGAAGCTAATAACTCGTGATTTCATTTCCTCTCATTTGATCAAGGGTCATCTAGAGTCTAGCCCGCTGAGTATCTGGACTAAATGATGGACCGTCCTCTGTAGACATGCACCTTTCATTTGTAACTGTCCTCCAGATGTCAGATCTGGGGCGGTTGAGGATGTTATACCCTGTGTTCTTCACTGGCTAAACTCAACCTGAACCCCTTTAATGATTCGAAATCTCACTGGAAAGGACTTAAATGCATATTTATATGCAATTTCTTTGTAATATTATTAAAGTGTACATGCCGAATGTATTTACAAGCATTTATGATAATAATTATTTCTATATAAACTTGTACAGTATGGCATGTATTTAAATTAGGGATGCACTAATAGAACTTGGCCAATACCGATACTTTCATTTTTGGTACTCGCCGATACCGATACCTTTGTATTTGTAATTTGTTTTATATATATTAGGTAGAGTAACCATAAGGATATGAATCGTATTCATTGGTTAAATTTGTTTAGAAAATAAATAGAGTATTTCCTTCAGTTATTTTTATGTTTATTTATGCCTGTTAAAATGTATAATACAAGCCTTACTGTTCATTCTATTGCTCTATCATATTTTATCTTTCATTTAATAGCACCTCATATTTAGAGCTGCTGGGTTCAATGCTAAGTATTTTTTTACTGGCCTGGTTGAGTCAGTGGTTCAGCTGTTTAGATACCAGTGAAATATCACAATTCCAATTTGTTTGTTTTTTGTTTTTTTTCAGTAAAAAGGAACGGGAAAAGACAGCAAACCAGCTATTGGCACTACACACCTGGTAAACGTTCAGAAAGAAGATGCATTAAAAAGAGCGCAAGATGGGCTGGGGTGGCATGTGCAGCTGTAGTTCTCAAGCATCTGTGTACTTTGGCTGTTCTGTGGTCAAAATGATGCACATTAGAGAAGGAGATGAAAATAGGAATTTATCAAATGTGTTGAATGTGCATGAGAAACTGCTGTGTGTTTTTGTTGGCTGGCCAAGTTGGTGCGCTATCAGTTCCACGGGCTCGGCCCGACTGGACCTAGTCACGGGTCGTTAAAGAATATCATGTGAGATTTAGTGTCCGTGTCTAACCCGCAGTCCCCAGGTTTTTATGCGTGTATGCAAAAACAGACCCATGCAGTAAGAGGTCTGGACTCTGTATTTGTGTTTATTTCACATTTATTTCATGATGCACATTATTCATCAATGTCCCTCCTTACACAAGTGTACAAAATAGCAGAGTGTGAATTCTCTATTAATTCATTTATTTATTTTTCACTCTTTTAATAAATGTATCTTTGTGTTTGTGTCCAGGGAAAGAACCACTGTGCGTCATTCTTGTGAAAAACATCCTCGGTGTTGAGAAACTGGAAGAAGGTGCCTTTAACCGCAAAAACGTGAGTAGCTCAGTCGTATTTGTGCGTTCTTGTGTATGTGTTCTAGCAGCTCAGCTGGTGTAGCATGGTACTAGCAATGCAAGACTGGATTTCATCCTAACCTACAATAAAACTCACTAATCTGGAGAGAAGATCATAGGACACCGCCTTGCCCAAACTTCTCTATACTTCTCTACCGACTCCCTCTCCTTTCCCCCTGATTCAAGTCAAAGAAAGTTAATCAGTGGTGTAACAGAATAATCAATGGTGTAACAGAGTTAAAGGCTCAGGGAAGAAGGAGGTTTAAACTCTTTAATAATAAAATTAAAACTGAAACACAAAACTAAATTAAAGCGGCAGCCCCTCACGGACGACTGCCGCACACACATAAACGAAACATTACGTAAATGTCCCAGGCCTGAGACTCGAGGTCGTTGCGGCGCGCAGGTGACATTAGCAATCGCTCCGCCGGTCTCACTCGTTCCCACGGCTCTCAGCCTCGTCCTGCTTGCCACACGTGGCTTCTCTCCCCCAAAACCAGATGTAACCCATTGGGGCACATGAATAGGCCCAACACAGTTCCAAAAATATGTGTGTGGTAAATATTTAAAACTGTTTACAATTGTTCTCTGGGTGTTTAAGGGAAATATGGCAGAATTTGGAAATTCAGTCTTTGGAAATTCTGTAGTCAGAAACCCCCCACACAGTACTGTGAGTTCTGCTCTCAGAGATGAATCTACTCCCACTAATAATGCCCAGAATGGTACCAAACTTATACGGTAGTACAAATAGATTCTGTCCTCATAAAACGAGGCATTGGAAAGTTTGTAAGTACATCAGGAGTTTATTTAAATAACACTTGCCTGACGGCTCATGCTACTGCTAACCCGGACGTCAACGTAACTTCAGTGATTTGGGAAAAGCATGTAAAAGTCCTGGCAGAAAGCAATGCATAAGGATGTAGTGTAACGATGAACTTTTTTTTTTTTTTTTTTTTTTTGTGTTAACAACTTAGTGTTAACTAATAATTGTTGCAAACTGGTACTACCAACAAAATATCAGTGCATTCCTGGAACTGGGCGTCGTTACACTACATCCTCATGCATGGGCAAGTCCCTGCCAGGACTTTTACGTGCTTTTCCCTAATCACTGAAGTGACCTCGATGTCCGTATTAGCAGTAGCATGAGCCGTCAGGCAAGTGTTATTTAAATAAACTCCTGATGTACTTACAAACTTTCCAATGCCTCGTTTTATGAGTACAGAACCTATTTGTACTACCGTAGAAGTTTGGTACCATTCTGGGCATTATTAGTGGGGTAATTTACGAGATACATCCTTGGATCCATTAGCGCCTGCACTAAGCCATCCGGCTGATTTCTCTAAATAAGCTCTAACTTTAATAATGTTCGACCAAGGGAAAAAAGGCTTCTGGGGGGTGTTTGGCTCGAGGTCATGGTACAAAGGACCCTAGTTTGATTTTACTCCGAACCATCCCTTTAAGTGGAGTCTGGTGTTTCCGCAAATCTGCGTCAGGATAGATCAAGCTAAAGGCCCAATGAAAGGAGCATGTGGCACATCATCTGGGGCCTTTTGATTTCTGACTATCCCTGACTTACTAAGTTCCAGCATTATGAATAAGAAAACAAAATTTTTGTATGAACGGTTCGACTCAAATGTATAAGTAAACCCTTCACTCTCTGACTAAGATCAGAACTGATGAGTTTGTGTCCGTGAGAACACAACCCGGGCGACTTAAGTTCTCTATTCGTTCATTAGGGACCCGATGTCGCACAATTGAAAGAATGAGATACCCTGAATAATTAAAGATTTAGATGAATACATAACCAATATTTATGTTTAGTTCCTAATTCAAAACACAATCTAAATGTAATAATCATTTGAACTGGAGTCAGATTAAGCACGGAGCTAAAGTAAAATTTAAACTAAATTCTAATTAAGTGAACTTTACAGAGGCGCTGAAAAGACTCATTATACCTCATTATAGACTCATTATACCTTCGCCCACACCACTGGATTCCGTCGTTGGGCCGACGGGTGGCCCTTACAGTGTCATTGGTTTAATTCACAGGCCACACAAATTCTAATAAAATGTAAAGTCTTAAGTGTTGCTTTGGATGAATATAAGCATATTAGAATGATTTCTGAATGATCATGTAATGGCTGCTTAAAATAGAGATTTGCCATCAAAGGAATAAATTACATTTTAAAATATATTCCAATAAAAAACAGTTATTTTAAAATTCTAATAATACTTCACAATATTACTGTTAAAATAAAATAAATGCAGCCTTGGTGAGCATAAAATAGCTCATGGATTAAAACATCCAAACTTTTGTTTTGCAGATGTTTCAGGTAATCCATTCAGAAAAGCCTCTGTACGTGCAGGCGGGTAACTGTGTGGAGACCAACAGCTGGATTGAGGTGCTGAGTCAGGTCAGCCGCTGTAACCCGGGGCGGCTCAGTGCGTTTCACCCGTCTGCTTTTGTGAGTGGACTCTGGTTATGCTGTAAGGAACCCAACGAGAACGCCCCGGGCTGCAAACCATGCACTGCGTAAGACATCTTATTAACACATTTGCATGTTATCGCTGTATGTGCAAGCATGTACACGTTACCTTTTTTCATGTCTGACTCCGTCTTATAGGACAGTGTTGGCTAATATTCAACTGGACATCGACTATGACCGAGAAACAGAACGAATCTTCTCCTTTTTCTCCACAAACCGCTCCAGACTACAGAAAATGGAGGGTGTGTATAGCCTAAAAACGATATGAAATCATTTACTTTATTAATACACATTTTGATCTGTGTACTGTGTGTTTTTTTGTTTCTCCACTATTGAACTAACTTTTATTGTCTATTGATGTAACCAATGCTAGGAAGTAAAAAATATTGACCTATGAAAAGTAGCTATTGTGCAATCATATAAATCAACCCAGGATATTGCATCCAGGATCCTGCTCAATATTCTGTTTCATTCAGAATTACCAGTCAAATGTTTGAACACAGCCATTCATTTTTTATTGCTACTAGGTAAAGTCATCTGAACTGTAAAATGACACAAATGTTGGTATAGAAACACCAAAATGACCAAAAATGTGTCCCATGAATGCACTTAATGGCTCTTTTCCTTTTTATTATTTGGTCAATTCAACCATTAAAAAGTGATACGTTTTATTTTATTATTTCTTTTAAAGATATTCATAAAAAATTGTTTGCATATTGTCTATTATACTATTTTAAAGGTTCCTAATTTTGCTTCGGAGGCCTCCTAAAATAATTTCAAAAAACGTTAATTTTCTAATAATATACATTGCAGGATCACCTCTTTTCTCTGTGTTTGAAACGATTCAGCAAAGGATTCAGTCTCTCTAAACCAGAAAAATGTATTTTCTTTTAAACGTGTGAATTTAATTGTGTATGCGTGTGTGTGTCTACAGATGCCTGTGCCGGCATGTCAGTGTATCTTGGGCAGCAGGAGGAGTGTTCAGCCTTCACTATACAGGACCCTAAAGAGACCTTCCGTACCATTAAAGAGCTCGGAGAAGTACTGGATGAACTGCAGGCTCACCACGACTTAAAGGGGGCATCAACCGATGAACCAGGCACTATGTAAGACACCCAAAATCAATCAAGACATCACATTTTTATACAAAAGTGGAAATTTAAATTGTAACATAGAACATTTTTTTATTATCCTTGAAGACTTTTTATAAAAAATTCCCATCTTCTTCAAGAGCCAATTAAACAAAATCTTGTCTCATATGTGTATGTGCAGTAAAATTATAAAAAAAAATGTTTTGCTTTTTTTTTTTACTTTCTTTTATAGCGCGAATCCTATTGTTGGAAAGACAGCGTAACATTGTGACTGCGTGACCAGGTGGTACTGACACAGCCACACAAGCAGAGGGCGCTGTGTTTGACAACATTTAGGAGCATGACAGCGCGCTGATAATGCTCAGAGAAGCGCTGCCGTTCCACACGTGACTCATTCTAACCTCTCCAGCAATGGCCTGATCTGGAGTTACGGTGTACTTGGAAGAATTTGGCCAGTCAAGAGTCGAGTGGCGTGTCCGTGAGTTGCTATCATTGGAAAAATCTAGCTCTTTTCTCTGTGTGCCTGTCCGGTCTCAGTCTTATATCAGTTTTTAAGATCGTTTTAGTAACCTCAATCGCCAGTCCGCACAGTAAGAAAGGATTCCGATCACCTCTTATTCATTCCTAAACAGGCTGTGAAAGTCCAGACACCAAGAGTTTGTCTGAGAAATTATAGCTGCTAAAATGAAAGAACTCAACCTTCACATTTTTCTTTGTAAACCGCCAGTTTTTTCAGACTACTGGTCGTTAAGTAAAATAACCATGTCAAAGGGAATCTTCATTGTTCTTTATTCTTGTAGTTTCATCCCTCTCAGTCCATCCCTTTGAGTGTGTGCATGGTTTTCTATCTGTAGTGGATAGAATTAATCTGCCTTATAAATTCAGTGGAGGTACTTACAATCCCACACTTGTATGAATTAGGGACTAATGCAGAAGCACTTTAGATATTTGGAATATTCCAGATGAGATTGTTTTAGATACGTGGTATCAAACCTTTTTTTCCTGATATTGATCAGTTACATGATCAGCTCTTGTGTAATGTTCTGTAGATAAGGTTCATATCCCGTAGATTTTTACTAGCTATTTTTCTTACGCCAAAGATGTTGTTTTGTAGGTTTTCATGACTTGAAAATGGTATACATGTAGTTTTTTAATTACAGAATTTTAAAAAAGGAAAATGGCTATCTATATTTCATGGATGTACGTTTTGGGAGCCTCATGCATTTTTGATAAACATGAAGAAAATTCTTTGTAATCCCCCCCAATCACACAATGACAATATTTTATAGTATGATGTCATAAGCTCTGTTCCATAACCTAGTGAGCTGCCTACAGAGACAGCACAGGCATGCTTAAAAATACAAAAACTGATCTAAAAATGTAAGCAACTAAATGCAATTATAGAATCGCTGCCTCCTTTGCAGAGAATGCAATGCCATAATGCACTGCAACTAACTTAGTGGGGGGAAAAAACAATCCAAGGTGGCACTTGAGAGAAATATTGAGATTGACTAAAAAGTATTGTTCAAATAGTTCCATGTACTTACAAATATCCCAATATGGGTGTGTGCTATGTATATTTTTGCTCAATTGCGTATTGAGTTGTTAGCTTAGCAATATGATAACAGCATTGGAACTGGAATATTTGTGTGATGTGCAGAGAAGTAACTGTCAGGGTAAACAGCAAGGAAGCTCACTAGAGTTTTGAACAGAGCTAGAAACCGATTGTTTGGTATGAATTCTGATCGACAATCTCCTATATCATGTTTGTGGTGTCACAGTGTCTAATTTAGAGGTGGAATTGTCATGTCATTTTCTGATATCTTCCACCTACTGATTATTACAGGTCTACACATTTGTGATTTTGATTTAAAATGACCCATTTTTAACTGTACTGATGGGTTTTTGTGTGTCTTTTCTGTAACATTGGAAACTGTTATGTTCTGCTTGGTATGCTTGTGTTTCGCATCTATCTGTTCTTAGTAGCCTAGATCAGTGGTTCTCAACTGGTAGGTCAAAAAAGGGTCATGGACTTCAGGGGAAATGTGAACCATATAATAGTGAAGAGCTTAGCAAAATAAATAAGCTTAACTTTTAAACATAAAATCTAATTCCCCATGAAATAAAACAAATACAAAAGAATGAACATTTTAACAATTGGTCTGTACGTTTAAGACAGAGGGGCCGTTTACACGACACCATATTCAACTAAAAAGGCGTTTGAGGGCCTTAAAACACAAACTTTTGAAAACGGGATTCAAAGTTTTTGAAAACCATACCGTTATCGTCTTGCGAATTTGTGAAAACAGTGATGTCGTGCGTTTGCTTATTACGTGTTCAGTCTATAGGCTTGTACTGTTTCTTTACAAAGTGACATCGCCAACTACTGGCCTGGCATTCATAATACAATCGTTTTCATGGATCTTTCGTGAAACTTTGTCTATATGCGAAAAACACAAAGAAAAAACGTTTCCGTTTTTAGTACATTGTTGTGTAAATGAACCCTGAGAAAGAACATTTAAAAGATCTTCCAAACCATCTTATCATTTACAATATCCTCACTTTTATGAGCATTACAGATCTCTCCATTTTATCTATATGTCACTGTGTACATGATCAGATCGATGGCGTAACTGGCATAAATGTATTGAATTTGGCCCAGTGCACACTGTACGATTTTACCCACAATATTAGCTTCGGAGACCAAATTGTGACCAACAAAAGTTTGATTCTTGCACGTTTTGTTCATCATAATAAACTTGGCAAATGAACACAACTTTAATTAATTTTAAAGCCTAAATACAATCGTTAGAAGTACAAAGCTAAACGTAGGCCATAAACGAACTATACCCCAGTTGAATGAATTTAACATCATTAAGATTCCGACATCTTTTCAGACTTTATTTAAAAAACATTTTCCCTGAACGTTCGAGTTATAATAGTTTGGAAGAGTGTGATTATAAACGCATTGAGGCTGTAAAAGCGGACTAGACAGTTTAGCTGTTCAGATGATGACGTTTAATGTCCCCGAAAACCTTTGCAGTCCCGTTTAGCCACTTGTCAGCAGCCACCTTTTTCAAGACAATTAAGCGGGGTATTACTGATGTATTTCATGTTGTAAAGTAAAACGTGACTCTCTATGTTAATATCTTGAGCTTGTGTTAACCACAAACCTTATTTCAGGCATTTAACCAAAAACCCATCGATTTCGGGGTGACTGAACCGGAAGTGCTAAAATGCTAACGTTTCTGGGTTTTAATCTACATAAAAACACAAAACTATAAATTCAAACAACAAATGCCGTTTTGAAGCTCTTAAATGTGACGTGACAGATCGCTGTTGCTCGGCTGGTTCATGTTTGGAGCAGTGGAGAAGATGAACTGAGGCTCTGTCTGGTCTGGATAGGGATACATGATTCTTTAAAAGGGAGGAGAAAATGCTTCCCATATCTTTTGTTGTTGACATCTGTCACTTGATAGAAGCTAGCCAAATCGGGCAGATGCCAGCATGGACGGGTTGAGAAAAAACTCCCAAAAAACATTAAATACCCGGTTCAATGAGGACATGGTTTGTGGAAACCACAAAGTTTTGTGCAGAGAATTATTGGCTGCTGAGAGCATGAAACCATCGAAATTTTGTACGATACACAGTTTTGGTACCGCGTTGGGTCACGATGCAAACCACTGATCTAAATAATCTAACCTCTTAGTGTGGCATCAAATTAAAGTGTACTTAGCATGATCATTGTATGTTCTTTTAAAAAAGACCCCTTAGCTATATGATAGAAGGATATGTAAAAAAAATCATCATTGGGGAATGCAGGAACCACCAAAAAAAAAAAGCAGATTTCTGTCATACCTCCATATGAACTCCATATTAGGGTTTTTAGTTGTCAGAACATTCCATTGCTAAACTCTAGTTTTAACACAATCTCATGGCAATTCGTAACTATTTCACGCTTTGGCGAATTGGTGGTTAATTCGTGTGAAGTCATGCAAATTAATTTGTACGGTTTTGTACGATCTGCTTACGCCCCAGTGATGGTTATGTTTAGGGGTGGGGTTAGCTTACATTTTTTGCAAATAATCAAACCTTTTTGGGCAGTTCACATCATACAAATTCATATTTAATCACCACCTTGTAAAATAGTTATGATTTCCCTTGAGATTGGGTTGGTCAAAACGCAAGTAAAACTACAGGGCATCAGTCTATGTGTGTGAATTTTTAGTGACGTGCCTCTCAAACAGATATATATTTTTGTAATCATGAATTTTGAAAGCTGAAAGATTGTATTGAGCATTGATAAAAAATTAAAAAAGCCTGGAACACAGTTTGCCGTTTCAGCACGAACAATTATGCAACATTCACCTTCCGGTAATGGTCTCAGAATATATATATATATATATCTTTTTATTTGGTCCATCATATTTGACAGATTTGTGTGTTTTTTCCTCATGTGTGATGTGTAGATGTTTGTAGCACACTGTGAACTGAATGTTGATGCATTGATTGAATGGTACATGGGTGTTCATCTGGTACTCTGAGGCTCCAGTGAGCTTGAGTAGAAATGTGGTATCGATCATCCTCACTTCATAACTGTGATGAGCTAAGAGCCCGCAGACCTCCTCCATTCATTATATTTGTCGGATCGAATTTAGTGGTTTCTGTGTATTGCTGTAATTCTCTGAACTGGGCATATTTTCATCTTGTGTAAACATACAGTAACCATTACGACCAGCATCCAGTGGCCCTTAAGACTCCCAAGACTAAAGATTATTCTTTAACATTCCCAATTTAGCACTTATCTTTGAGTCGACGGAACAATGCAGACAATGTCTTTTTTTCTTTTTCTTGAAGTCTCGAATGTATATCGGTACGAATCTACAATCACTATATCATAAGAAAGTTCCAAACGATCATGTGCTCCTGTTATGATGTTTGTTCTCGAATTTTAACTTGTTGGCGTAAATGGGCTGCAAGTCGCCCTTTTGAAAACCTTGTAGTTTTAATAATGCATTTCCTAAATTATTTTATTTTTAGATCAATAATGTAGCTCAGTAAAACTGCTATAAATATTTGCACAAATTTGACCTTTTTTTTTTTTTTACCCAATTCTTCTTCCAATGTATTACTAATTGTACTGGACATGTTTGCTTCATTTTGTTATTTAAATGTTTTTATACCATTATTTTCACAATACAAGCTCACATAATTCCTCTGTTATTAGTTCTGTGGAATTAATTTGCAATAAATAAATAAATATATTGTTTGTGTGATTTCTGTTGTGTGTGTATTACATCAGTGGCTCTGCACCACAATTTATATTTAAGAACGATGATTTTCACAGTTCAGATCCACACCACATTGAGCTGTTGTGACACAATAGCTATTAAAATAAATTAGAATCAGCTGTAACACTGTAGACAGTGAATAGTATTAAGTGATAATGTACAGTTGGAGGCGTTTTGTTATTTTAATTATCAATTAATAGCATGAAATGTCTCGTAAAAAAACGATCCACAAATAAAGTCTAGGCAGAGTTGTGTTTGTCAAAAAAAGTTTGTATAAAAAAAATTATAACCCCATACAAAACATATTTGGATACCTCAGCCTTATTAAAAATGTATACATATCTTTGCATTTGATGGTAAAATATAGATGCTCAAAATGAAACTATCTTTTCAAAGTGCTGAAGATAATTAATAATAACACACACACACACACAGTTTCTCTGTTTAAACATACAAGTTTTAATCTGCCCTCTCCTCTGTGATTCACCGAAATGCAGATGACAAACAAAAACAGATAGTGATGGGGGATCCTATTTGATGATATAACCTTCTTGTTGCAAATAGTATCACAACTGGCCAGCTAATGGAAAAATATGATTTGTGTTTAAAAGGAAGCACGTGTAACTTGGCACGTTTTAATAAATTGCGATGACTAAAATCAGTATCACAAAACTGTCTTCAGTTTCTCACAGCTGAGAAACCTGTAAAATATGAACTGTGGCAATTGTCTTTACAAGGCACATGGTGGTTGCGTGTGGATTTCACTGGACTGAATTTGAGACGTACACAATCTCCTTTCCAAACTCCAGATTTCTTCCATTTCTTGTCCAACATTTTCCCGCGGCATTCAATCTATGGAAACTGTGCTGAGTTTCCCTGTTTTTCCTCACATGAACTGTGATTAAGTGTATCGTATCAGAGGCTGGGAAGCAATCCAGTGCAAATGAAAACATACGGAAGAGTTTTGTTTGTACATGCATCTCAAACATTTGCTGTCTAGGTTAATACAAGTGATATCAGTCGTATTCAAACATTGTTGAGGATAAATAGAAAATCTCATTGATTTTAAAACCATATGGTTCCACTTTATAACAGTATCACTTCAGTAAATCAATGATGTGGTTTTAAATGAACAAATTCTGTAATCACAGTAAGCTTTTATCTATCACAAAATCACCAGTATGAAAAGTAGCTTGTTTTAAGCACATCAGATTTCTGTTCCTCACTTCAAATGTTGATTTTGGTCTGTCCCACCGCAGGAATCTTGACCTTCTTGACCGTATCCCACAAATAAATTCACACAATGTCATCATTTGGCATAATCTGTCATAATAATAAATCTTTTTAGAGCATTTTTAAGGGGATATATGTAAGAATTTTCATGTATTAATTGCTTTCTTATTGCCAATGTGCAAGCTTGTAATGGAATTTAAAAAACAAGGCCTTCCCCAACTTCCTACGTTGTCTATGAAAGCCTGTAGAGTAGGGCTGCATTTGAGTCCAATTTTGTTCACTCAGATGTACGTCATTGCTCACGTTGCACAAGTGCCCACAACTGGTGGAACACAATGTGTTTAAATGTAACACCCTAAGCCCTAGATCACTTGTTTACACACCATTCTATAGGCCTGTATGTAGGCTTGGGCTGTTAAAAAAATAAATATGAACAAATGTTAAATATTAATATTTTTATATTGTGCTGTGATGTCACAATCATGGTGCATTGTGGTCTATGGAACTGCCTGAAGTGTACATATTGGCTGCATCAGAAATTGTATACTTCCCTACTAAATAGTAGGTGAAAAACAGTATGTGACAAGAGTAGTACGTCCGAATTTATACTCATAAAAGAGTCGGCAAAAAGTAACCGGACGTCTTTTTTCCGGCAAGATTCTGAAGTGTGCATACGAAGGACACTTTACGATCCCATAAGGCCACGGGAGAGGATTTATGAATGGCAGTGAAGCGACGCAACTCACACTGGTAAGTACGTTACATGATAATGACAACATGATGAATGTAGTATTTCTGGATAACATTCATACTACACACATTCATACTATAGATAACATACTTTTTTAGCAGTCACAAAGTAGTACTCATTCCAAATAAATACATACTCGAGAGTATGAGATTTCAGATGCACTCATTAAGTAGGCTCGCTCCCTGGGTCAAGGGTCTGTCCAAATAAACTTCCCTCGTCCACTTGATGAAGTTGAACGCAGTTCAAAATGGTGGTGATGAACAGATTGAATTTAGGATTTTATTCACATATAAATATTCATCAACTCTGTGAAGCTCAAGCATGTTCACTTGAAGTGTGAGAACCAATAAGGTTCATTCTCGTGTTATGCAGCACGTTTTGCAAGAACCAATGAGGTTTGTTCTCTCATGTCAAGCAGGTTCGGTTGAGCTTCTGTTTAAGTTTACTGATCAATGTTTAAATGTGAATAAAAGCCTAAATTCAATCTGTTCATGATATAAAGCAATCGAGTCTCTTCAGAAAATTTTGACTTAGGGGGTGTTTACACAACACCGTTTATAACTAAGTAAAAACGTAAAACTTTGTATGCGTTTTGGCTGTTCATTTACACGACAACATCGTTTTTGGTGCTAGAAAACGCAAACTTTTGAGAACAGGTTTCAAAGTGCAAGTTTTTGAAAACGGTCTCCGTGTATACTACAAAAAACGCGAATCTCTGAAGACAATGATGTCATACACATGCGTGTTACGTGTTCAGTCTATAGTGTTTCAGTGCCATCTAATGGCCTGGCAGCAGAATACAGCGTTTTTAGTCGTTTTCGCGGATCCGTCTGAATGGGGATCGTTTTGGCAATGGTGTCGTCTGTACACGGAAAACTCAAAGGAAAAACTTTTCCATTTTAAGCATTGTCGTGTAAACGTCCCCTAAAACGTCTCCGGTTACTATCGTAACCTTGGTTCCCTGAGAGGCGGGAACCAGACATGGCGTCAGCTGACGCTGCGGGAACTTCTCCTTTCTCCACTTTTGTTGAAATCTTATAGGCTAACGCCAGCTTAGAACAGCTGGCCAATTGTCGCGGTAACAACTGTATTAAACAGTAGCCATATACACAGAGTCAACAGTATAGTGGTAACCACTGCGTACAACTAGAACAGTTCACAATACATGAGTAAGGAACTTAACTCACCGAAAGCACTTGAGACGCCACAGACAGTACATCCAGCTTGTAAAATCTGCCGAAGGTGTTCTGAGAAGACCAGCCAGCAGCAAAACATAAATCCTGGATAGACATACCTCTAGACCAGGTCAACGAAGAGGCAACAGCCCTCGTCGAATGAGCTCTGATGTTAAGGGGACAATCTTCCCCTCTGGCATTCGTAAGCCAATGCGATAGCGTCCACAATCCAGTGAGAAAGTCTGTTTTGAGACAGCACGTCCCATAGTACATCCACCAAAGCACACAAAAAGCTGGTCCGACTGACAAAAGGTCGAGCGATTCAGATTCATCCACAAAGCTCTGACAGGGCAAACAGCGCTCTGAGCGTCAGCGTCATGCGAGCATGATGGCTCGGCAGATAAAGCGGGCAGGGAAAAAACCTGTGCTTTGAACGGTGTAGAGAGTGACTTAGGCACGTAGCCCTGTCTCGACCGGTGAGTAACGCTGCAGTCACCGGGTCCGAAACAAATACAATTGTCGTCCACCGAGAACGCGTGTAAGTCTCCAATGCGCTTTGTTGAGGCGAGAGCAAGGAGCAAAGCCGTTTTCAGGGAGAGCTCCTTAACAGCAATCAAAGCTAACGGCTCGAACGGCAGTAGAGAGAGAGCCCTCAAAACTAGAGCTAGATCCCACGGCGGCACCGACGACGGCTGTGAAGGACATAATCTGCGAAATCTGGTCACCAGAGCGTACTTAACGATCGACTGCCCGTCAATCGGGAACGAAACGAAGCAATAGCGGCCATATACACCTTCAGCGTGGATGGAAAACTCCTGCTATCCAGTCTGTGTTGTAGGAAACACAAAACATCGGGTTGATGTCGATGTCCTGGCACCATTTTGCAAAAACTCCCCATTTTAGAGCATAAAGGCGCCTAGTAGAAGGCACGCGCGTCTCTGCAAGTGTGTCCAGCACTTGTGAAGGCAGAGTGTCTCGCTCATTTAAGGTCCCTGAAGTGGCCACGCATGAATGTTCCAAAGCTCCGGGCTGGGGTGCCATATCGTGCCATTCGCCTGAGACAACAGGTCCTTCCTGAGGGGGATTTGCAATGGCGGAGTCACCATTATCTCTGGGTTGGTTCGGCCAGTTCGGGGCCACAAGGATCACTGATGCTCTCTCCTCCCTGTTTTTGCATTACACCATAGGCAGAATCTTCACCGGAGGTGAAGCCTGGCTTTGGGCCAACGCGATGTCAGAGCATCTCCCGTCAACAGGGAGTGAGATAGCGAGAAGAACGTCTGACGGTGCATGTTCTCGCTCATGGCAAACAGATCTACGTCCGCCCTCCCGAATCGATCCCAAATCATTTGCACCGATCCGGGGTGAAGCCTGCACTCTCCATGAGGAATCTGGTTCCTCGAAAGCATGTCCGCTTCGGGGTTTAGGAGACCGGGAATATGCGCTGCTCTGATGTAGAGAAAGTGTTGATTCGACCACAACAGGTGGTTCGCCGCCTGTTTGAAAAGAGCTCTGGAGCGCACGCCACCCTGGCGATTTATGTATGAAACGACAGACATGTTGTCGCTTCAAATCAGTACATGCTGCTGCTCCAACCTCAACCGAAAAGCTTATTGTGCAATTCATGCGTATTCAGATGGTGAAGCAGTGCTTCCACGTGACTGATTAGCACATCCCTTGAGTGAGCTAAAATCAGCCAATCGTCCAGATAATTCAAAATGCGCATTCCGCTCGTTCTGAGGGGAGAAACGCTGCGGCCACGCACTTGGAAAAGGTGCAAGGGGCTAGGGCCAACCCAAACGGAAGCACTGAATACTGGTATGCCGTGCCTTCGAAAGCAAATCTCAGGAAGCGCCTGTGGCTCGTCGCTATTTGAATATGGAAGTACACGTCTGCGTCTGAACTGAAGAGAATATCCTTGTTGAATTATTCCCATTATTCCCTCTCGCGCCCTCGAGAGGCCATTATAGTTATGTACTGGGACTCTGCGCTGCTCTGGGGCAGGGTGAGTGACACAGTATTGAGTGTATGAGGAGGGAAAAGCTCTTTTTGTGAAGGGATATGTGTTTTTATTGTGGAACTCACACAAACAGACACAGCATTTACACAAACATTGCAACTGTCGCCTGCAGGAACATAGGGGACATGATGCAAAACACGGCGCTTGGGGGCGGGACCTCCAGTGAACTCTCCCCTCCTCTTGAACGGTCCGTCAGGACAAAGGATTGGTAGCCGAGGACAGCGCACTGACGTGGCGCGGGCTTCTCCTCTGTCCCTGACACTTCTTACCAGGTCCCGTCCACTGCCTGTGGGGAGCATCCGGTTCGGGGTGCGGCAGGGCGGGCTGCTTAGTCGGTCTCTGAGTGGAGCGAGGTGCCGAGGAAGAGCGAGACATCGACGAGGGCTGGAACGAGCGACGGGGCATCACTTAGCTCATTGCTTTCGCGCACTTCTGCGCCTCAGAGAAATACTCCGTGACTGATTCCACGGCATCACCAAAGAGGCCGGAGGGAGTGATCGGAGTGTTAAGCAGCGTCTTGCGGTCCGCGTCCTTCAGGTCAGCCAGGGTTAACCACAGGTGCCTGTTAAGGACGACCATGAAGCCCATGGAACGGCCAATGGCCTGGGCAGATCGCTTAGTTGCCATAAGCGCGAGGTCCGTCACCGCGTGCAGGTCCTTAATGACGTCAGTATCCACGACGCAGTCATCCAGGTACTGCAGAAGTTTTGCCTGAAACACCTGCACTATAGCCATGGAGTGAAGAGCAGATGCTGCTTCGCCTTCAGATGCGTAGGCCTTGTCTGCCTGGTGGGCCGTGAATTTGCACGGCTTGGACGGCAGGCTGAGGTCTGTGCTCAGAGAAGATGAGGACGGGCACAGGTGCGTGGCGACGGTCTCCTCGACGGGGGGTATACGCATGTAGCCGTGGGAGAAAATGGCCTGTGTGGCAGCGTGGACTCGCGCCGGATGGGGTGCAGACCACAACTTCACCACGTACTTGTGGATGTCTGGGAAGAATGGAGTCGTCCTCCTCGAGGCAGCCTGGTTTCGGTGGCCCGACTGGAGATATCAGGAATCCAGCTTACTCTTAGTAGGCTCGTCCGGAGCATTCCATGTCAAGTCCAGCTCCTTGACAGCCTTGCCGATGACCCTGAGGAGCTAGAGGGTCTAGAGGGCCTTCTTGGTCGGGGCGGTCCGGTTCTGACGCTGCACGGTGCTTCTCCGATGCCGAAAGTGACATGGAGTCCTCATCCCCACCAGCTCTGAAGGAAACGAAGTCCGAGGCAGGGGAAATCTTGCTTCTGTGAAAAGGACAGGTGAGCGTGGTGACGGTAGAGGATGACGGCTCCAGGCCGTCCAGGCGGGGGAGGGCCCACCAGCGGCTCGCTGGCTGCAGTGGGCCTCGTCCCCATTTTAGCGCAAGCCAAATCCCTCCTGGCTTTAAGAGTGCACCACAATAAGCACACGTGGAGTCCGTGAAGGCCACCTTGGCGTGGGCGAGGCCCAGGCAGGCGGCGCAGAACTCATGGTTGTCGGGCGGGTCGATGGGGCCTGCACAAATCTAGCAAAATAAAGCCATTGGATGCGTTGAGGAAAAGGGGGTTGCTAGTCCTCAGGTGCAGCTTCCTAGATGGAAGATTAAAGAAAGAGATTCTGACGCAATTGTCGCCCCATGCATTTTATACTGCCCGTGAGCCTGTCAGTATTTGCATACTTCGTGACAATTGGCCAGCTGTTCCAAGCTGGTGTTATCCTATAAGATTTCAACAAAAGTGGAGAAGGGAGGAGTTACTGCAGCATCAGCTGATGCAAAGTAGAAGTGACCGCTCTCGAAAGGGAACGCTCAATTCATATGGATTAGTTTTGTGATCTCTATTAACTTTTTGAAGCGTCAAAGTGTCAGTTGCAGCTGTCAATGGAGGGACAGAAAGCTCTCAGATTTCATCAAAGAGATCTACATGTGTTTCGAAGATGAACGAAAGTATTATAGGTTTGGAACGACATGAGGGTGAGCAATTAATGTCAGAAATTTCATTTTTGGGTGAACTATTCCTTTAATACAATGGATAATGCCGTAAGAGCATTCTGTACTGAAATGTCAATGTGTCAAGCAAAGAAAAGGGATTCATTCAAACTACATAGCCAGACCTACAGTAGTCTCAAATATAGGCCTACCTTATAATCAAACTATCATAACAGTGTAATTTTAATGACCTAATCTGTTGACATGAATTGCGAAGAGCTTGTGCAAACATATCTGCGGTTGTTTCACCGCTGTCATTTTTGTTGTGTGTTTACTTTTTGTTATTGAGAGGAAAGCAACAATTAATTTAAACGTAGCTCTTAGCAGTGTGAACGGCGTTGGGATGTTCGTTAAAAAGTATATCGCTGCAAAAGTGAAAAACGAAAAAGAACTTCACCGTAAGTACGTTGGGTCTTGAATCACTCACGTTCAGTTCAATCTCTTGCACGTTACGTGAGCACAAATGCGAACATGCGCAGTAAGTTGCTGGCTGCAGTTCACTTAACGGCCGCCAGTATCGATTCAAAGGGTTTCTGAATTCTATAGCTATAGCTAAAAAAATTTTTTTTTTTATAAATAATACAAATCAGGGTTCTGTTTCAAACATGTCAAAGTTCAAAGTTATAATTTTTTTGCATAAAATAAACCTGTCAAATATCTCATATAATTTATTTCAACCTCCAGTTGGACGATAATTTTTTTGGCCCTATTTTGGCCCTGTCTGTTTAAAATAAAATGCCTTAAGGGAGCAGTATAAGGCTGGAGTCTCAATGTTGAGATTCACAATTGTCTGCCAAAGTTAAACCAATACAACTTTTCATGTTTTTTCCAAAACAGTACAGTTTAATGGTTCAGTAAAGTCATAAACTATGCCTTTTCTTCTTTAAACCGCAGCATGTTTATCCACCGAGTCACACAACTTATTAAGATTAGTTCATGTTTTTACGTCCTCTGACCTTTAAATGCCAATCTCACACCATTTAATGTGCAAACTGGTGAATGCCACCAACAATGCACTACAATGAAACTACAATACAGCAATAAAGTGACATTTCAAAGGTAAAATAAATCATCTTTTAATCTTTTAAATATAGCTCCAAAAGATTAGGTGAAGCAAAAGGAAGGGCTTTTATTTCATTTCAAATAAAGACCTTTCATCTGAACATCAGTATTTATTTAATCTGAACAATTTAGAATTTTTAAATGTTTGTTGTTGGATAATAATGATCTATGAATTTATTTTAAGTTGGATATTCAATGTTTTTTGTCCATTTATTAATAGGGGATTTGTGGACATATTAAATAATTTAGATTTGTACAATGATAATTACTTTTTTAAATTCTGGAGTAAAAATGTAAAAGTTAACACCTTATCATAACATGCACCCCTCAGAATTGAGGTAAAAGGCTGGTGTTTTTATTATTTAATTTAATCATTATAGCTATTTATGGAGTTGTTTTTTAAGTGTTCGATCAATTAGAGAAACATTTCAAGCATCTCCAAAATATCAATCATACCATTGCAACCAATTGGCCAGTCATTCAATCTGAATTCATAATATTGCTATTATGGCATCCTTCAAATAAGAAAAGATCATAGAAAGTGTTCAGATGGATCTCTATGACTGGGATTCTGACCATTTTCATTTGTCTGTCATTATTCAATTATATTTATCTAAATATATTGTATGTATTTTCTATGTAAAGGTATTTACAGACAACAGACAAATAGATTAATATTTTACATAAATTACACCATTTAAATAAACCATAAAAAATGTCAGATATAATTAGCCTACAAATTCTGCAACTGGGATAAGTTTACCCCTAAATTAGCTATTTATTTATCTTAATAATATACTAATGATGCATCATCATCATCCTGTTCCAATTTTTGATGTATGTATGATGATGTATAGACGAAATCATGTCAAGAAATAAATTATGTACTTGCATTGAGGTTTATTTGAAAATACAGGCCAGTATTATTAAGGAAAGGGATCTTATTATATTTCACTGTGGTGTGAGAGTTTCTGATTATTAATTACTATTTTTAGGGTTGTAAAAATAATATTTAGTCCACCCATTATCCAGAGTGTTAGGAATGTATTCTCATTCCCAAGCCAAATGTCCCAACGTCCGGCTATGAGGGTCATGTTTGCCCTGACATGATCCTCACCCTCTCACTCAGTTTCTCTCTCATTCTTTCCCTCAGTTTCTCTCTCATTCTCTCCCTCATGTTCTCCTCAGTGATCTTTAATCTAGACATCTATTTTGTGTCGAGGCCTGTTCTCTCCATTCCCAGTGAGCTGCTGCATTATATCTCTGCTGCTCAGGAGCTCATTCCACAGTGAAAGCTGTAAAAGACTGCCGACAATGAAGATGACGTTGTGCAGCTCAGAAGAACAGTGTTTGGAGAGAAGCTTACCCAATCAAAGGCAAAAAACGTCTCATATATCCACATAAACATCGTCCAAATGACAGAGAACACACACGCACTTCCTATTAACCTAATCGCAGCGCTGAAACACATGCTGCAGACAAAGCGAGCCCGGTGATTTCAGTATATTTATTGGATTTGGCTGGTATGTCATCACACATTTCGAACACGTTCTGCCAAGATGTGTTACTGTAGTTCATTAAACTCATGTTTCATGTTTCCATCCAGGAGTGTCTCTGTTACTCATTTCCCGAAATCAATGAATCTGCTTTTGACAGTGTCCCAGTTTTGGTGTATAAAGTTTCAGAGTTAACAAGGTATTGTGGTTTGGATTTGTTGCTGTTGTTTGGTATTTAATGTTACATTACTTTCTATATTTATTATGCACTAAATGTACAATTTCAAATGAACATTCTGTTTCACCCACTTGTTCAGACTCCCAACTCGAACAGAATGGACGCTTGGACAGGACCACTTGGTGTCAATTTTTAACGCACAGGGTACCTTTAGCGTTATTTTTTGACGTGTAGGGTACTCCATTGCTTTCAATAGAAATTATTTTTATAAACATTTATACATTGATAAATATTTTGGAGCACCTAACCCCACCCCTACCCTAAACCTAACCATTTCTCAACAATATAAAACACGTAACATGCAAATAAGAGTACAGTCACAGGTACAAAACTGACCAAAAAACTGTATAAAAGTATTGCAAACAACTCAGATTGCATTCCAAGTCTTCTGTAGCCACACAATATCTTTGTGCAGAACAGAGTGGAACTTAAGGAACTCATGCTGTGTTCCATTTACTTTGGAAGAAGGATGTCCGAGCTGGGAATGACGTCACACCCGAGTTGACCGCGTTACAATTCATAGGTCGGAATTCTAAGATGTACACATCAAAGCAAACCTTTTTTGTGCTTGCCCAATTGGAATTCAAAGCGGCAATTTGCAAGGATTATGCCTAAGTATGATGTCCACATACATAGTTGGGATAGTACTATGTATTGAGGTTATTGAGACACAGACAAACAGAAGTGCTAATTAACAATATACAGTTTATACCCCAATATATAATTTCATCATGACGTTAAAATTCCCATGCCCATCATGTCTGTGTAGTGTGTATTGAAAAGGTTTCAATGGTGACCTGCATGTCATTAATGTATGCTAAAGCTGCACCCTGTGACACCAAGAAGTCCTGATCAAGCGTCCATATGTGATGTGAGTGGGAAAGAGATCATAAAAGCATGCCAATTGCACGCTCCCTCAAAACTTGCGACATCTGTGGCGATGTGCTGTGTGATAAAACTGCACATTTTAGAGTGGCCTTTTATTGTGGCCACACTGTAAAAAAAAATTACATCCCCAAGTCAAACATTTCTAGTGACTGATAACATCTAAATTTTTCAATTAGTCTGACGTATTATTTCTCATTGAGCCAATGTTAACAGACTATTGCAACAAGAATTGCACTTGGGCCAATTTAAAAATTTAGATGTGACCAGTCACTAGAAAATTTTGACTTGGAGAGGTTAGAAATTGTTTACAGTGCAGCCTAAGGCACACCTGTGCAATAATCATGCTGTCTAATCAGCATCTTGATATGCCACACCTGTGAGGTGGATGGATTATCTCGGCAAAGGAGAAGTGCTCACTAACAGAGATTTTGACAGATTTGTGAACAATATTTGAGAGAAATAGGCCTTTTGTGTACATAGAAGAAGTCTTAGATCTTTGAGTTCAGCTCATGAAAAATGGGGGCAAAAACAAAAGTGTTGCGTTTATAATTTTGTTCAGTGTAATTCAATCATTAAACTGTAGATGGTGTAGGCTGATAGATCCTTTACATGCAATCAGCCACCAATCACATTATTTTCTACACGATACAAGCTGATTGGACACTGCTGATTCTGCTGCCAATGAGATTGCTTGATCAACATTTAAAATAGTCTGGTTCAGTGGAAATAATGGGTGCTTTTCATGGCTAGAGGAAACAGTGACAGGGACTGTGGTGTTCCCTTTTTCCTAAAAAGGTAGGGAAACTCGATCCAACTGTCCGTGGGCAGTGCTAGAGTAAAAATGGAGAAGTACAATCTATAGTTTGAACAAAAGCCATGGAGCTGTCAAAAGACGTCATCTGGTGGACTTTAGCTGAAAATTAAACCGGGAGATCTGAGGGTAACATGTGGTAAGAGTAGGCCTACACATCATTTACATATACTACCAACATGGTAACAAAGCTGGTTGAAATTAGGCAAACATGACCTTTAAGGTTTGGAGACATACGTAAATGACAGATTTTTATTTTGGGCCAACTATTCCTGTCATATATTGCTCCTGCAAAGCTATCATTTTTATTCATTAATTTAGGATGAGCCTAAAATGATATAGGCTAATTAAAACTCCTTTATTGAGTACATATAAATGGTCCTGTATTTTCTTGCAATGCAAAGTATGCAGAAAATAACAGGATAATGTGTGCCTATCTAGAACATTTTTGTCTTTAATCAGAAATAAACCATAAAGCATACACCATAACGTAAATACAGGTCCTTCTCAATAAATTAGCATATTGTGATAAAATTCATTATTTTCCATAATGTAATGATAAAAATTAAACTTTCATATATTTTAGATTCATTGCACACCAACTGAAATATTTCAGGTCTTTTATTGTTTTAATACTGATGATTTTGGCATACAGCTCATGAAAACCCAAAATTCCTGTCTCAATAAATTAGCATATCATGAAAAGGTTCTCTAAACGAGCTATTAACCTAATCATCTGAAACAACTAATTACCTCTAAACACCTGCAAAAGATTCCTGAGGCTTTTAAAAAACCCCAGCCTGGTTCATATCTCAAAACCGCAATCATGGGTAAGACTGCTGACCAGAATGCCATCATTGACACCCTCAAGCAAGAGGGTAAGACACAGAAAGAAATTTCTGAACGAATAGGCTGTTCCCAGAGTGCTGTATCAAGGCACCTCAGTGGGAAGTCTGTGGGAAGGAAAAAGTGTGGCAAAAAACGCTGCACAACGAGAAGAGGTGACCTGACCCTGAGGAAGATTGTGGAGAAGGACCGATTCCAGACCTTGGGGGACCTGCGGAAGCAGTGGACTGAGTCTGGAGTAGAAACATCCAGAGCCACCGTGCGCAGGCGTGTGCAGGAAATGGGCTACAGGTGCCGCATTCCCAAGGTCAAGCCACTTTTGAACCAGAAACAGCGGCAGAAGCGCCTGACCTGGGCTACAGAGAAGCAGCACTGGACTGTTGCTCAGTGGTTGCTCAAATGTTGCATGTCATTCGGAAATCAAGGTGCCAGAGTCTGGAGGAAGACTGGGCAGAAGGAAATGCCAAAATGCCTGAAGTCCAGTGTCAAGTACCCACAGTCAGTGATGGTCTGGGGTGCCATGTCAGCTGCTGGTGTTGGTCCACTTTGTTTTATCAAGGGCAGGGTCAATGCAGCTAGCTATCAGGAGATTTTGGAGCACTCCATGCTTCCATCTGCTGAAAAGCTTTATAGAGATGAAGATTTCATTCTTCAGCATGACCTGGCACCTGCTCACAGTGCCAAAACCACTGGTAAATGGTTTACTGACCATGGTATTACTGTGCTCAATTGGCCTGCCAACTCTTCTGACCTGAACCCCATAGAGAATCTGTGGGATATTGTGAAGAGAAAGTTGAGAGACGCAAGACCCAACACTCTGGATGAGCTTAAGGCCGCTATCGAAGCATCCTGGGCCTCCATAACACCTCAGCAGTGCCACAGGCTGATTACGGCCATGCCACGCCGCATTGAAGCAGTCATTTCTGCAAAAAGGATTCCCGACCAAGTATTGAGTGCATAACTGAACATAATTATTTGAAGGTTTACTTTTTTTGTATTAAAAACACTTTTCTTTTATTGGTCGGACGAAATATGCTAATTTATTGAGACAGGAATTTTGGGTTTTCATGAGCTGTATGCCAAAATCATCAGTATTAAAACAATAAAAGACCTGAAATATTTCAGTTGGTGTGCAATGAATCTAAAATATATGAAAGTTAAATTTTTATCATTACATTAGGGAAAATAATGAACTTTATCACAATATGCTAATTTATTGAGAAGGACCTGTATATTTCAACTCTTAAAGGGGGTCGTCAGTCGTCACCATAAAAAAAAATAAGAGAAAAAGAGAGTGAATAAATGACACAAACCATCCTGTCCGTTTCTGTTTTCATTGCACATAGGGCCTATTTTAGAAAATATAAAAGGTTTGCAGGCTTTACATGATCACAGCAGGAGTTAAAATATTGCTATTATTGTGATTTTATAACTTTAGTCTCAGGCAATGCTTTAAAATACACCAGCTAATGAGGTTCATTTATTGAGTACAATGAACAGGACATTGACCTGCTGACATATTTTTTTAAACTGTGGAGTTTCAGTGTGGATATAGTACAGTAGTTTTAAATCATGATAAAGTACAGTAGAAAAATCATGTAAGCATAAGAAAAAAATAATATTTTTATTGCCAAGTAGGCTACATAACATTTGGTATAAAATATGAACTTCTTCCTAAACATGGGGGAAATGCCCTGACTTGAGCACAAAATTAAAGTACCACTTTTAAGTATAAAACATTACATAGAAACATAATTCACTTTTATCAAAAGAAACATTTACACATCATATACAAACATCTAGATTAGAATTTTGAAGGTCTGTTTCTATCCCTCAAGTTCTCAAGCGGATGAAATAAATGACTGATTTTGAAGTATGGGAGAATAAAACTGAGCTAATTAAAGTTAGTCAGTGGTGAAGTTAGTTCAAACTGAGTCATAGTCTACAACTGATTGTAATTAGTCCTTCGTGTAATTTGTTTTTTTAAATTAGCCCTGTTATAATGATATATTTACTGTATATTCTGCAGTCATAGTCAGAACTAGACTTTAATTCTGCATCTTAATATCACCTTAAAGACAACATGAAACGGAATTAGCAATACATTTCTTCAGTAAATGTCTATATTGTGGAAAACATATAACTGAATGTCCTTCAGGGTTTGATCATGAAAAGTAGATAAAAACAATTAGTTAATATTATTTTTCTCATCTGCACCAGTCTTGCAGCAGAAAAAAAGTGGTTACAGAGGTAAAGAAAAAGACATTTTAATGAAAACAACCAGTTTTTCTTGAGAATAACATGCATGATGTATCTTGCACAATAAGACCAGGGACATTTATTCAGAAAGCAACCAGTCTATTTTGATTTCATGTTGTGTTTAAGGGGAGTGCAGTGTAAATGTCTTTGGTCTGGATCCAGATGTTCTAAGCTGAGAAGCTGGAGGTCTTAGGGTAGCAGGTTGTAGAGGGGAGCGAAGGGAGGAGGGTTGGGCTGTACATGGGATGTATCTGATGATCCTCCTGGAGATGCACTAGATCCCGCTGCTGCAGGGGCTGCTGGAGAAACATAAACTGATGCTCTCTGGAAGAAATATGGAGAAAATACATTACTTCAAGGTGAAACTAATCATCTTTTCAGCTTTTAAATTTCAGTATACATCTCCAAAAGATTCGATGAAGCGAAATGTGCAGAGAACAGTTTGTATCAGCTATGTATTTCAGTGAGCCCAGAATAGAAACATTGGGTTAAATGGTTCATTATCTAATTTAAATTTCAGTATCAGTACTGAATAAAAAAAGATATTGACAATTAGTCCAGATTCTGGATCGGAGATTCTGGAATTGTCTTGGATTTCAGGGCAAACTGAGATGTTGTCTAGGTGGGCTGCTCATTCACATTTATCACGTTTATCTATGCTGATTTCCTCAGTGACCATTTTCTGTTTTAACTTAGTAAGCCATATTATACTATTTTCTTAGCTTATTTGTTGTGTTCATGATGAACATACCTAATATCTTGTGCTTAGCAATGTGTGTTTAAGTTGGCCAGAGGAACTTTTTGCGGTGATGCTTCCAAGAGCAACTCCAGATCACTCAACAGGGGTGAGGGTGCTGCGAGATCCATGATCTGGGATTGGTTGGACTTCTGGCTGGCGTTCTCGGCAGGGAAGGGGTGTGATCAGGACAAGCCCAAGGATCAGTGTACTTAGGCACAGTTTTATAAGGGAATGCTGTGGGATTTTGGACTGGGATCATTCTGTGAGTATGCATCACATCACCAGGGGATTTGATAGGGAGTCTCACACTAATTTTACGGTGCACAAAAAGTCTGCAGATTGAACTCCGCAACTGAATCATACCATAAAAGACCATGAGCGGAATCTGTGTGTGTGTGTGTGTGAGCGTGATGAACTGACCGGGTAGAGCTGGTGTCCTGTGTGTGTGTTAGGGTCCATCAGCAGGGGTGCAGTGGGGGATGAACAGTTGGCCCCTTCAAAGGAGAACAGAGATGAACCTCTCCACTGGGACACATCAAGACCGACCACCCCACTCCTCTGGCGAGAAGAAAAAAAGTGTAAGCATCATCTCTGGTTGCCGTATGCAATTTCGATAGAATATTTATCCAAACAGTTTCTTAACTGCCCCAGAAAGTATAGTTTACTTCTGCATTCCAATCCCAGAATTATGGAAAGCGCCCATTGTTTATTTGTATATTTCTGTTGAGCAGGGAGATTATGTGTAATGGATTCATGTTTTAATTTGATTTAAATGCATCAACACAATCTGTTTTGATCCTGCACTGCAAAACATTATTTTCCTACTCAGTATTTTTGTCTTGGTTTCCTTTTAAACTATCTTAACATTCTTAAAAAAAAAAAAAAAACAACAACTTAAGATATAAAGTCTTGTTTTCTGAAAAACTGATCAAAATTAAGCAAGTTTAGGTTTAAGACAAAAAAAAGTGGGGTCAGAAAAATAAACTTAATTTTAAGGGAAAATAAGTTTATTTTGCTCACCTCATTGGTAGATATTTGTTTCTTGTTTTAAGCATAAAGTCAAGTTTGATACAAAACAACACTTACTGTGTAAATACTGAGGAAGAAAATAATTTTTTGCAGTCATCGTGATTGAAGTGATTATGCAGGTCTTAAGTTTTGAAACTTCTTAAAAGGGTATTTAAAAGTAATAAAGTTATTAAAAGTATTAAATTGAAAATAGAACAGACATCAGCATAAAAATAGCTCATTATATGCAGTCTTTTAAGCTTTCATAAATCCTCATTGTGACTTTTTATGCACGTAAGCCATATATAGTCATGGCCAGAATTATTGACACCCTTGGTTAATATGATCAAAGATGGCTGTAAAAATAAAGATGTAAAAAAAGATGGCTGTTTTTGTTTTGTTTTTTTGCAAAAAATTTCACTTTTCATTGAAGTAAAATAATTGAAAGTGGGAAGAAATTCACACTATGAAATGTTTTTCTCCAAAACATGTTGGCCACAATTATTGGCACCCCTATAATTTTCTATGAGTACAATATCTCTGAAGTATATTCCCATTCATATTTACATTTTTAACACACCAGGGTAACCAGGAACATGAAATTGTCTAGCCGTGACTTGTTGTTTCACAGGAGTATAAATATGAGAAAACACAAAGGCCAAATTCCCTTAATCATCCATCACAATAAGTAAAACCAAAGAATATAATTCTGATGTGCATTTCCATTCCATTCCATTTCCACCATCAGGGCAATAATTAAGAAATTCCAATCAACTAAAGATGTTACAAATCTGCCTGGAAGAGGACGTGTATCTATATCGTCCTAATGCACGGTGAGGAGTAAAGTTTGAGTGGCCAAAGACTCCAGGATCACAGCTGGAGAACTGCAGAGATTAGTTGAGTCTTGGGGTCAGAAAGCCTAAAAAAATTCAAATAGCCCCTACATCAGCACCATTTTCTTTGTGAGGGTTTCAAGAAAAATCCTCCTCACTCATCTAAGAACAAACTCCAGCATATTCAGTTGTCAGATATATAAAAATAGCTTCTTGGCAGCAAACACACTAGATGGGTTATAAAATAATAAAGTACCCCATGCTATTTTTAACTACTTTTCTGCTGGAGATCCTGGACTTCTTGTTCTGATACATGGCATCATGGATTCTACCGTGCCAGCAGCCATATCACCCTGTAGCTCAAGACTGGTAGCCCACTGAAGCTAAGCAGGGTTGACCATGGTCAGTACCTGGATGGGAGACCTCCTTGGAAAACCAGGTTGCTGCTGGAAGAGGTGTTAGTGAGGCCAGCAGGGGGCGCTCACTGTGTGGGTCCTAATGCCCCAGTATAGGGATGGGGACACTATACTGTCAAAATGAGACGTTAAACCAAGGTCTTGTCTCTCTCTGGTCATTAAAAATCCCAGGATATCCTTGGAAAAAAAGTAGGGGTTTAACCCCCGGCATCCTGGCCAAATTTTCCTCTATCCATCAAAATACTAATCATCCCCATATAAACACTGATTGGCTGCATCATTCTCCACCAATAAGCTGGTGTGTGGTGGGCCATCTCAAGTCAAGTCACCATCATTTATATAGCGCTTTTAACAATATAGATTCTTTCAAAGCAGCTTTACAGTGATAATAGGAAATTAAAGTAACAGAGATTGTTTCGGCTTTACAGCAGCTCTAGAATAATGTTATAGTCCAGCTAAAGTTAGTTTTGATTGATTCACTTCCGTTGCAAAGATCATTAGTTATTAACTTAGGGGCCGCTAACACAACACCGTTCTCACCGCTCCCCCTAACGCGCTCCGGCCCACTCAACAAGAGTGCCTGGTGGCTCAAAAACGCAAAACCCTGAAATAGGTTCCAAGGTACAAGCGTTGAAATTTTTTTAAAACCTTTATCATCTCCGCGTAAACTTAAAAAACGCGAATCTGTGAAAACGCTGACGGCGTGCACATGCGTATTACGTGTTTAGTCTATTGTTATGCGCGTTTGAATATATATTTGCGCAGGCGTTCAGTCTTTCTTTACAAATTGACCTCAACAAATTACTTTTCTGGCCTTAAATATTCATAATACAGATTTTTTTGCTTTGCCGCTTCCGCATATCCATGTGAACTGGAATCATTCTGACAATGTTTTATCTGTACAGAGGTAAAGGGAAGGGAAGGAGGCCTTCACAGGGGAGAGACTAGTTCAGACTTCAGGACTGCGTTGTCGTCGCGTCCAGGCGCAGGTCCTTCATCAGATTTGGATACAGCCTGGATCCGGCGGACTGCGGTAAACCTCGGCATAAACAGAGAGTCTAATATTAGCGTAGACGCCATTCTTCTTATGATGTAACGAGTACATCAGGATTTATGGGAAGTGTTCCCGGTTCCGGCTGACCTAAACTATGCAGCCTAACATTGAATTATAGAAGTTGATAATGTGTTATGTGTATGCTAGGTCAAAGAGATGTGTTTTTAGAAGTATTTAATAAAAGGGTCCCGATAATTGTGGCCAATGTGTTTTGGAGAAAAACATTTATTAATGTGATTTCCCCCCCACTTTCAATTCTTTTACTTCAGTGAAAGTTTAAATTTTTTTTTTTTTTATTGAATGAAAAATCAAAAGGATAAACAATGCAGATTTAATTGTACAGCCATCTTTGATTATATTTACCAAGGGTGCCAATAATTCTGACCATGACTGTATAACCCGAATGCCCGTCCTGGGGAACTTTCATTCAGCAGCCGTCTAAATTGGCACAGTTTCCCCAAATTGCTGAGACACATTTCCTGAAAGCAATACCACATTAATCAAAACTATTAACACAAAGCCAAAACCACCAATTCAATATCGCAAAATTCAAACGTTTAAGACTAAATGAAACACTGTGTTAAATTTTTTTCAATCCAATTCAAACACAAACCATCAAATACACTGAACACAATTACACATTGTGAGACCTGTTTAAAATAATAGTTACAACGATCTTAGCAAACTGAAATGAATCAGGTTAGCAAAAGATATCTACTGTGAACTTGCAAACGTATTCTTACCCCTTTATTTTTTTCACATTTTGTTGTTGCAGCTGCTTTAAATGACATTTTTAATGACAAAGCAAATAAATAAATACATTTATTAAGAAATGTAAAAACAAGTATTTATACCCTTTTCTGGGACACTTGAAATTTAGCTCAGGAGCAATTTCACTGTATCTTTAGGATGTTTCTACACTTCGACTTAACCTGTGGCAAATTCAATTGAATGGACATGATTTGAAATGGCACACACCTGTCAATAAAAGGTCTAACAGCTGAAAATACATATCAGAGCATAAACTAAGCCATGAGGTCATAGGAACAGGGTGCAGAGCTCAGTGACAGGATTGTGTCTAGACACAGACCAGGGGAAGACTACAAAAAAATCTGCTGCATTGAAAGTTCACAGTAGCATGAAACTTTCATAATCCTTCATGGAAGAAGTTTGGAACAACCAGGACTTTTCCTAGAGCTGGCCTTCTGGCCAAACTGAGCAATCGATGGAGAAGGGCCTTGGTTAGAGTGGTGACCTAGAAGCTGATGGTCACTCTGGTTGAGCTCCATGATCATATATGGAGATGGGCGAAACTCACGGAAGGACAAACATCACTGCAACACTCCACCAATCTGGGCTTTATGGCAGAGTGGCCAGACTCAAGCCTTTCTTCAGTAAAGACACAAGAAAACCCTCTTGGAATATGCAAAAAAGCACCTAAAGGACCCTCCAACTTTGAGAAACAAGATTCTCTGGTCTGATGAACCTCTGTTCCAAGCGTCATGTCTGAAGGAAACTAGACACCGCTCATCACCTGCACAATACCATCCCAACAGTAAAATGTGGTGGTGGCAGCATCATGCTGTGGGGGTGTTTTTCAGCACCAGGGACTGGCGGACTCGTCAGAGAAGGAAAGCTCAAACCAGAAAAATACAGAGCTATCCTTAATGAAAACCTAGTCCACAGGATCTGCAGAGAATAATGGCAGGAAATCCCCAAATACAGATGTGCAAAGCTTGTTGAATCATACCCCAAATGACTTGAGGCTGTAAAGGTGCTTCAATTAAATACTATCACGATTTCCAGTCACCAGCCCAGTCACCGCAAAACTACATTTCCCAGCAAAATCCTTCCTGGCTCCCACCTGCACACACTCAATCACCACCCGCACCTGCCATCAATCATCCTCATCAGCAGAACCACATCACATTGTCTGGTCTCGTCTGGACTTACCTGACTGCTTACCTGCCTTGTGGATACTTACCCCTTGCGATCATCATCATCTTCCTTGCACTGACAATCTTCATTCATCCATACCTGCAAAGGACAAAGAAATTTGAAATGACCAGCTAAGTGACGACTCAGTGACTTTCTCTGACACTGTTGACTTACCTGATTCATACTTGTGTTGGCACGTTACAATAAAGAACTTGTATCTTTGAATCAGCTGTCTCCTCTTCTGACTGTGACAAATACTGAGTTGAGGGTATGAATACTTATACTGACACAGTGTCAGAGATATTTAACTGAATAAGCAGAAACCATTAAAACATTTACAAACATTTCTCTTCAACACTTCAGAAGTTTACCAGGAGGATAATTTATTTAAAAAATAAGCCCAGAAGTTTCTCTTCATTGTGCTCTGCTGACAGATTTTTAAAAAGCCCTTCCAGCGGCCCGACAGATGTGCAGTGTTTTATGTGATTTGCGGTCCAATATTTTCCCACTTAAAGTCTTTAAAGCTGCACTCTTTTGACCTTTGTGAATAATTGGACCAATGTAGGTAACTGATTTTCATTATTTAGCATAAGTGTTTCCAGAAGAGCATCTGTGTCTTCAGCACTATTCTGATGAGATTAAATTCCTAAACAGTGTTTGAGTTCATCTGTCATTTCAAGTACTGATTCAGACAGGATTGGGATCTTTGTAGTTATTACCAGGGTGGAAGCGTCTGTTGTCTGAATGTCAGTGTAAAGGAAGGATTGCACCAATTGTTATTTTACCCAGGAAGTTCTGTAAAAGTTCTAAATTCATTAAAAAGATGCATAAAAAATAGCTTTAGTTTCAGTATTCCAGTGGTTCTCAATTCCTGTCCTGGAATTCTATCAGATGAAGTACACATCTAATATAACCAAATTACATACATTTTCATATTAAACATTGCAACAGACATTTAGCACACAGTTTATCACTTGACAATTTATATAAACTAAATAATATTTTAATATTTATATAAATTCACTTGAATTACATTCACATTAAATAAAAGTATGGTATTTTATATTTATTTTTAGAAGTATATGTCATCATACCTCAAACTTCTCTAATATGCACTACTGAATTTTTGTCTGTGTTTGATGGCATTGCAGAGTGTTCCGAATGAACGAACTGGACCAATATTTGGGATGACTGACAGTGATAACCATAGCTAAGGAAGGGACAGAAAATCGAATTTGTCAAAATAGATCTGCGTATTAAGTCCTGCAGTGTAAATGCAAACAAATCAGTGACCCTCTTTGTTCTAACGCTTGTGTTTCTTTATTATTCGTTTTATTCTGACATTTCATGACCTTTTTAAAAGTTTGCAATTAACACACACACACACACACACACACACACACACACACACACACACACACACACACACACACACACACACACACACACACACAGATGGTTTAAATTGTTGCTTTTTTGTTCCCTCCTCTCAAGTAACACCATCGGTCAAACATGGTGACAGCAGCATAATGTTCTGTGTTTCTATTTGCAGGAGAAACTAGAAAGCTTGTTTGCATCAAAGAAATATACACAAACATCCTTGAGGAGAATCCGTTTTGGTCAGCCAAACATCTGCGTTTAGGCCAAGATTGACTTTGCTAGGAAAAGACAATTCATGAGTATGATCAATTTCCAATCCTTCAACACTGGAGGATTACTGGAAACAAAGTGGAAATCTCTGCAGCTGTTTTCTGCTTTATCAATAAACAAAAGAATGTCACCACAGATTCCCAAGAGATCACAAAAACTTTCTCTTTCTTTCTAATTTGAGAATGTCATGTTCAATTAAACACATGCCAAATATCCAGGATGTTGGCATGTGATGTGAAAGCAGCATTATATAAGGACTGCAGAAAATGATGAAACAATTAAAAACCTGTAAAAAAAGATTTGTTGTCTTCTTACAGACTACTATTCCATTTTCACTCTCCTCTCTCGCTTTGTCTAAAGAGCACATGGGCAAACACACATTATTACTTGATATTACCTTGTTCTTTTTTGTGTGTTTTTGTTCTTGTTGACAACATGACAATTTGAGCTATTTTAGATTGCAGACACCCGAAGCACAAAGCATACTTCGCTTGTCTGTGTTATGGAAAGTGTGTGTCTACTGAACAGGGTTCTTATTCACGCTATTATTTAGGCTCTGTCCCAAATGGCACACTTCATGTGCACTTGTGGTCTTACAATGGCTGTCATGTGCACAAGACCATAGGGTGTCCCATTTGTTATTTTAGGTATTAGAAGGGAGCGTCCCCTTTGTGGCCGATATGCACCCTCGATGCACACTTTTGCCAAGCAAAGCGCCATTATTTGTGGACTCGTATGAAGATCGAGAGGGCTTCGGGTTCCATTTGAGACCGGGCCTAACAAGCACATCCCACAGTTTAGCAACACTACACTGCATTTTGCAGCAATCACTTGAACTGATTTGGGCATTAAGTTTAGGCTTTTAGGGAGGGACAAAAGTGTACCAGAAAAGGGGTGCATTGGATTTATAACACAAGACCCATTTTGAAACTGAATGTGGCACAATGATCACTTAATCACAATTGTCTTATTTTCCTGATCACTGGAAGCCAAAATCATAACTGAAAATCAAATTCAATATCGCCCACACCTAGCAGAGCTTTTTATAGGAGTAAATCATTGCAGATCTTTTTGGATTTTAGTTTAGGGTCCATTTCTCACTATTAACTAACTATTACCAATGACTTTTCCCTTAATAAACTCCTCTAACTACTGCTTATTAATAGTTAGTAAGGTAGTTGTTAAGTTTAGGTATTGGGAAGGATTAAGGGATGTAAAATATGGTCATGCAGAATAAGGCATTAATATGTGCTTTATAAGTACTAATACACAGCCAATATAGTCAAATGCATGCTGTAAGCAACTAGGTAATTAGACCCTGAATTAGAGAAATAGAGACCCTAAACTAAAGTGTTACCGAAAGTATATATCTCTAAAGTATCAGTTTAAAAGTCAGATTAAATTTCATGGGCCAAAAAGGTCCATTGTCTATTGAAAATAGTGTAGTGATGTGTGAAGCACAGCTCACAATACACTTTCAAACCAAGCACCTTTCTGTTGGTCAATGCGGTGAACGTGTGACCAACTTGAATCCGTAGACAAATGTGTGTGAAGGAATCTTTCACCCTTCATGTGAAATTCCCATGAAAATTTGCAGAACAACGGTAAATGTGACCACCCCCTTAATTTGGATAGATCATCATGGGCAGACTTACAATTAAATTTAAGTTTAAATTCTGATTCTAAACGGTGCACAATGTTACTGCAGAGTACTCTTTTTCTTTGTTTCTCACCATGTCTTTGAAACTGCCCAGTACAGCAGTGGTCAGGATTCCAAACACGAAGGCCAGGAGGTTGAGGGCAGTTAGGATCCAGAGGAGAACATACAGAGAAAGGACATCCTGACAGCTCTGCACACCAACAAACTCATAGTAATTGTTCAGATATCCTCCACTGGAAAAGAAAGCAAGCAGGCAAATCATTGTCATGGTATTACATGATTATGTGCTATTTCACATTAATAACTAATTTACTGCAACTAGATGTTCTGTAGAAAGTTTAAGTGGTTCATGCTATGTATGGTGCGAAATGAGTTATGTGCTTCCTTGCTTACTTTTAGGAATTTAAACCCTCAAAATATGAATAATAGCAATAGTTATATTTGCCTTAGCTATCTCTTTTATGCTATGGGGTGGACAGATAACAACTTTATTATTATTATTATTTATTTAGCATTATTGATGAGTGTTTCTTTAAAGTGTGTCTTCACAAATATGTGAATTACTTACTTGGCACAATCATACAAATCACAACAGTAACATGTTCCACTGCGAACTTTCATTTCACAGGACTCTGTTAGTCCTTGACAGGGAACCTACAAAACAAATGAGTATAGAAATAAAATATTATATTCAACACTTGAATGTGGTTTCAAGTTTCATAAAAAAGCAACAATTTGAACAAAAAGCGGGGAAAATCGCATTTTGTCAAAGACTATGTCTGGATCCCTTTCAGAACAATGATCAAAATTCATAGATGGAGTAGATCGCTTCCATCAACACCCCCAAAGCTTCACAGTCCTATAGCTCGTCCTGGGTCGACATCTCATTCGGTAACATTAGGCAGTTGTGATTTATTTGCTGTTTAATGTTTGATGATTGTGTTATTTTATATGTGTATATGCTTCTATAACTTGTTTCTGCTTTATCTTTTCCTGTGTTTTGATCCGGAGATTCTGTACTATTTTAGAAGTTGAGTAATAGCTCCCCCTACCGTATAACAGTGAAAACATGGAGTGCCGGAAAGTTCCGTCAATGGAGGGGAAAGAGTTAACTTTACTTAATTAAGACTTTAATCTTTACTTTACTTAAGATTGGCAGAATACTACGAGTGCACATTCAATAAAATGATGAACCACATTTCTTTTTCACAAGGGATATTTTACAGAACTGAAAGTAAAGCTAGAGGATTTGACTCACTGTAGCGTAGTAGTTCTCATAGATGTAACTATTTCCACTGGTGTAGAACTGACATCTTCCAGCCCTCATTGGACGCATATCCTGTTGACAGAGTGTAAGAAATGTCTACAGTTTGTCTTTTTCCTTTGAAACTGTTTAAACTAACTTTTTTTTAATACAATTCCCTTTTTGGAGTGACAAGTAACAGTAGAATGCCTTTTGTTTGAAGAAGCTCACAGTGGGATTTTCTTCTCACCACACCTTATCCCTTCAATCCCATCGCTCTTCTCTTTATGGGCCGCATCCATGCTGCTAAGACAGAAGATGATCTGTCCTCTGAATTTTTACACAAGTACTAAAGAGCGCCAGTATTCAGTGACTTCCTCATCCCTCCAAATTAAGCCCTTGAATATATTTTGACACTGAAATCTGTGACTGGTTGCATAAACTGTTTAGACTAGTCTTACAAGTTGTTCATCTTTTTCTTTTTTTTTCAAGACTGGTTGTAACTTTTAAAAGTCAGTTACATAAAAGGTAGATTAGTCTAAATTGAATCCAATAAGTAGCCCAAGACTGATTATCTTCAATTAACTACTAGCTAGTCAGACTAGTTTTTAAGACACAGTCTTATCATATTGGCTATGTTCATGCGACTGGCTTCTGGACTGAACATTTTATGATTGTGCAGACACAATAATGCAGATCTCCAGTATAATACCCTTTGGTTGCTATAGCACCGCTAATGGTGAATGGCTGCTAGGTAGTTGCTAAGGTGGTTTTTATGCAAAATTGTGAATGGTTAATGTACTCACAATGTTGAGTAGGATGAAAACGCCATCAACCAAAAGACACAAGAAGCTGGAAATTATACCAAAACTCAGGAACACGATGGCTGCAATCAGCTGGACAAAAAAAGAAAAATGGATTATAGATACAAGTATACATTTGGATTGACATACTATGAAGAGCCAAACAAGCCAAAATTAATTATTCTACTCTCACACACATACATTCTCCTTTCACATACATACATTTCTACTCTCACACTCACACAATCTCCTTTCACGTACATAGGCTACATTTCTACTCTCACCCCCCCCCCCCCCACCCCCACTTACATTCTCCTTTGTACTTATATTTTTGCTCTTATGTTGTCATATTTTATAACGCACACATTCTTAAATTTTACTCTTATATTCATATATTTTTAACGCACATTCACAGCCTACATTTTGTACTCGTATATACTTTTACGCACACATTTATACATTTTCCTCTTATGCAAATGTATTCAAAGTATACATTTAATATTATAAATAGTAAATGTATGTAAGAAGAAAATGTACATGTATGTCTGAAAAAATATGTGTATGTAAGAGAATAATGTATGTATGTGTGAGATAGAGTATAGTGGAAACGGAATTCAGGTCTGGCGCGATCGGGGTCACGTCGGTACAGGTCCTGATCAGCATGGGTGAGGTAGATGAGGCAGCCGCAGGTGCACTTCAGCAAGCTATTGGAGTTTTAAGAAATATTTTATCATCTCCTGAAACGGTTACATATTTGGCCCTCGTCCCTTGAGCGACCAAGGACAGGCTCATCCGCACATAATCGTCTCGGTTACTAACGTAACCTCGGTTCCCTGAGAGAAGGGAACGAGTATTGCGTAAGCTTACGCTAAGGGAAAAACTCATTTTCTCGAGAATATTGAAGCCAAAATTTTAACACGCAGTGCAGCTGCACAGCCGACACCTAGCTGAACTCCTAGAGCGGTCATTGGCTCAAAGAGTATAGAAGTACTAGGCGAAACTCCGTTGCAGTTTTGACAACAATCGCTAGATGGCGCTGCTCTCGCGCTGTCGCCATTTTGGACTGAACCACCGGCTTTACCGTTAGCACAACTACCATAATACAGCATTAACATTATGTCTGGAAATTATTGGAAACAAAGAAAACAGTGTTCTGCCATCAACTGCAACAACTACCAGTGTACAACCAATCAACTAGCATTTCATAGATTCCCCAAAGATCCAGAGAGGTAAAGTAGAAAAGGTTTTTATTAACGTTAAAGTGAGCTAACGTCAACGATAACAGGTGCTGTAACGCTAATGTAAGCTATCCCATAACCGCAGTAACAGTTTGCTAACGTTATGCATTTGGTCGAAATTGAGTCAAGACTCGAAATGGACTTTTTAAATCGCATATTTTCAGAGATATATGAACACCTAACCTGGTAAATGACCGCTTTATTAATTCATTGTTATCACTAAATTAACACTTTAACTGCCACGTCGCTTCTCACTGTTGTCTCGGCCACGGCTCGAAAGCGCGGGGGTCTGCGAGTGAACTGTAGCGAGTAGACTCGTTTTATAATATTCAAAACCCATTCTGATTTACCGGGGATGGCCTCCCAGACCTTGGCCCGCATAGCTAGGGGTTGAATGATGTCTGGGGAGGGGCCGCTTTATGATAGGGAACCGGCAGCCCAGCTGCTTTGTGCTTGTAACACTTTGGGAACAGTGCTTATGTGCAGGGGAAGAAATGCTTATGATAGGGGAAGCTGCCCTATCCGCATCCTTCATCTCCGTTAGGTTTAACCAGGGATGACATTCAAGCACTGTCAAGTTCGCCATGCTCCTGCCAATCGCCTGTGCGGTTGCCTTGGTAGCTTGCAGAGCTAAGTCAGTAGCGCTGCGCAGGTCTCTAAAAGCTTCTGGTTCAGGTCCAGACTCGTCCATCGAGCGGAGAAGTTTGGCCTGGAAAACTTGGAGGACAGCCATGGTATGAAGCGCCGAAGCAGCTTGGCCAGCGGAGGTGTATGCACGGCCGACGAGAGCTGAAGTGACGCGGCAAGGCTTGGATGGGTGAGTCGCTTTAGCTTTCCATCCCGTGGCGGTGGGCGGGCAGAGGTGTGCGGCCACCGCTTCCTCGAGGGGAGGTATCGCCTCGTAACCTTTTTCAACAGCGGCCAAAACTGGCCCGTCGAGCCCGCAGTGTAGAGAGCACCATCTCATCGCACTCCAGGCAGCCGCCCTTAGAGAGTGCAGCTTCCGCCTAGGCAGGAAGCACATCTCTGCCAGGACGTGGCTATTTCTGCCAAAGAGCGGCCCTCTGCACGAGGCGCAGGAGACCCGAGGCATTTGGAACAACGCCTGAGAATTTGCTCTTTTAGAAAAGAGAGTCGCAGCGGCGAACACTCTAGCTTGTTTTTAAAAAGGATATAGTGCGCTGGATGACACAGCAGAACAGCGGGCTGAAGGCAGCGTTGAGCTGAGCAGAAGCCGGCGTCATCAGACTGCGTTGCAGGTGCGTATTCCGCCAAAAAGGCCTTTGCGACGGCTTCAAATCCAGATGTCAGTGAAGTGAAGACTAAATCTGTTTTTTATGGCGAAAAATGGGCCCTTATATAGATAGAAGCCATGGCCATTCTGGCGGGCTATGACGCGCTAGGCGCGAAGCGGCCTGATTGGTTTGCGCGCATGAGCTGCCTCGCCATAGGCTCGTGCAGTTGCCGCAGCACAGCCAATGACCGCTCTAGGCGTTCAACTAGGTGTCTGCTGTGCAGCTGCACTGTGTGTTAAAAATTTGGCTTCAACATTCTCGAGAAAAGGAGTTTTTCCTTTAGCGTAAGCTTACGTAATACGAGAGACCTCTCGAAAGGGAAACTACATACAGCTCGGTGGAAAGTGAGATGAGGGCACTTTTCAGGTTCTGGCAGCTCACGAGTCGATGCTTCGGCAGGTCAAGCTGCAACTCAAGGCCAAACTGGAGGATTGTGGCAATCTTTGTGATATCAGACTCAGAAGCACTTTGGCAACTGGAGCTCCAGGTCAAGGAGAAGGTAAGAACAATGCACATTTACAACTTAACAATACCAAGTTAAACATAAGGTGGCAAGCCAAATTATTTACCATATACAGTACGCAAAGGATTATACGGTATGCACACAAACTCGTGAAATGTAACTTTACAACGTTTGCTAATCTTGCAACACACTTTGGCATCACAGTAAACACTGTAGTGTTAGATAGTGTTTTCAAAAACCATGTCCGTAATAAAAACAGTAAAGGCCGCTAAAAAATATTCGAATGACAGAAAATAACACGAGGCTATTTTGCAGGGGGATTTTTTCAACGTGTCTGGTTTTGATTAATGCAATGTGAAGATAATAAACACAGGATTGCGACGATATATGATTTATTTGTGTTTTTCAAGCCCTCTCTGGGTATTTTCACAATGAAAAAGTATAAGAAATGCATTTCTGATTGACTGCCTTTATGTAAACAAGGCTGACTCCGCCTCCTTATTCGTCGGACTATTCGTTCCACCTTAAAAAATATTGGATGGTTGTTAACCCCTCCCCCTCAGTGCTTTTGGCCGTATTTTTTTAAAGGAACAGTTGTACGGGAATTATGAGGCTGTGGATTGGGCAGCAGTTTTCATTTAACAGTAAAAATATATACTCCTGTAAAAATTATCTTGTCTGCTTCTTTACGTGGTAAATTCAACCAAAGAACTTATTTTGTATTTAAGTTCCATTTCTTACTAAATTAAGTTTTATGTAACAAAGTTCGGGAGGAGCATGTTCAGGTAATCATCCAATCAGCACAAGAAGAAGCCAGTATAAATAAAGCCTTCCCTTACCTCCCGTCTCATGACTCATTTCTCAGCATCCCGCCGCCTCCCCATCACCTCACTTTCGGCTGGGTCTACTCATAGATACCTATGAGCTATACATTCATAGGGGGGAGTACTCTGGGGTCGGGCCGAATTCCGAGCTCGGAGCCCTCCCCCCGGACAGCAAGCCAAATACGCATTATAATATTACATCAGATTTCATTAATATGTGAACTCGTGAAATGCCTTTTTAAAAGTATAGAATGACATTATGTTTGCAACTGAGATTTAATGTTATCATTTTTGTTCTTTAGTTATCCATTACTCCAGTCTAACAGATTAAAGATATATAAATATATACACACACACATATTAATCCATTTTCTGATCCAACATTTTCTGATGTGTTATTGTTGAAATATGGTACCCAGAACATGCCCCACCATGCAACTTTATGTGCCGACAAAGCATACTGGATCTGTCATTACTTTATTATTCCACAAGTTCTCAAAAAAAAAAAAAAAAAAAAAACGAGCACGAGGAAGTATAGATAAATTCATTATTAAAGGAGTCATGAACTGGATTGTTTTATTATTTTATAATGTTGCCTGGGGTGCCCTTATAATGTTAGTATGATTTTTACATCAAAAATTGTCATAATTTATAAATAAAAGCCATTTTTCCAAGCCTGATTTCAGCCTCAGATTTGAACGCTCTGTTTTAAGGGGCGTGTCTGCTGTGAGACTGCAGTGCAAACGCCCACTGCTGTGATTGGCTGACATGCTTGCATATGAAATAGCTAGTATTACATGAACTCTCTCGAAAACTTTTACTACGTTTTTACTATTACAGCTATCGAGATTAACAAATCGTGAAAAGTATCGTTTAAAGCATTATATTTAAATCTATTCCATCACATGAAAGGTTGCAGCATGATGAGCACTGACTGAGCAGATGACAGACAGTCTGTTGATCGCGTGAATAAAGATCTTATCATTGCAACGCAATTTTTGTAAAATGTTTAGCACAGACACCTAAGCCAGTGGGAAGGGTTGTAGGAACCGCGTCATTAAAAATGAATTTAATCCACTGGTCCCTGATAGCTTGGTCCGTTCTTGGGAGAGAAAAAACATTTCCATGTTGATTCTGGCAGTCAACAACAGAGCAACTCAAGTGTGCACCACGTTTCTGCATCTTACACGGTCGAGTGCCTACTTCGAATCGGAATTCAGTAATGGCGGCGCTCGACTGAATATGAGGGGGAGAGGGGCAGGGCGGGCTTCCTGCAGCATAGGTCTGCGGTGTCCATATATGGTATATCCTGGTATATTGACGTCAAGTCGGCGCAGAAATTAAAGGGATAGTTCACTTTGAAATTAATTTTTGGTATGTTTTAGCTTACCTCAAGGGCATCCAAGATGTAGGTGTCTTTTTTTCCGCAGTAGTTTCAATTTTGATATTTTTAGGTCAAACCGTTCTTGTCTGTCAGTCATATAATGCAGGTCTATGGTCACTGTCTCAAAGAGCATGCACAGAGTCCAAATTAAAACAATTCCCCGTCGTCCAAATTAAACAATTCCCCATCGTAAGTACACATTGATGGCCTAAGACACGAAACGAGCGGTTTGTGTGAGAAAACGAACAGTATTTATATCGTTTTTACCACTTATACACAGCCATGTCCAAGTGATCTGATCTGACGTGTACGCAGACTGATGCATAGATATATACACTAGATGTCGCCTTAAAGACATTCGTTCCAATGAACTGCCGTAGACAAGGCGACATCTAGTGTGTATATATCTATGCACCAGTCTGCGTACATGTCAGATCAGATCACTTGGACATGGCTGTGTATAAGTGGTAAAAACGATATAAATACTGTTCGTTTTCTCACACAAACCGCTCGTTTCGTGTCTTAGGCCATCAATGTGTACTTACGATGGGGAATTGTTTAATTTGGACGACGGGGAATTGTTTTAATTTGGACTCTGTGCATGCTCTTTGAGACAGTGACCATAGACCTGCATTATATGACTGACAGACAAGAACGGTTTGACCTAAAAATATCAAAATTGAAACTACTGCGGAAAAAAAGACACCTACATCTTGGATGCCCTTGAGGTAAGCTAAAACATACCAAAAATTAATTTCAAAGTGAAATATCCCTTTAACATCACGTATTTGAGTGCGCGTGCACGTGGGCTGGTTGACGAACCCAGGGGTAAACAAACGCTTCACTTTTAAATATCGGCTTCCCGGCCAGTGTATAATCGTTAGGCAATCATGACATCATTTTTTTTCTCGTGGAAAAGTGAAAATTACAGGTCATGACTCCTTTAAACGAAATCCTACATTACCATATTTTCTGATGTGTTATTGTTGAAATGTGGTACCCAGGATATGCCCCACCATGCAACTTTATGTGCCGATAAAGCATAATGACAAAGTGTCATTACTTCATTATTTCACAAGTTCTCAAAAAAACGAGCACGTACAGGTGCAGATTCTGTTCTGGGTACCATATTTCAACAATAACACATCAGAAAATGTTGGATCAGAAAATGGATGTGTGTATGTGTGTATATATGTGTATATATAATCTGTTAGACTGGAGTAATGAAAAAAATGACATAACATTAAATCTCAGTTGCAAACATAATGTCATGTTTCTCCATACTTTTAAAAAGACATTTAGTAAGAAATGGAACTTAAATACAAAATAAGTACTCTGGTTGAATTTACCACGTAGCTTACATCATTTATAGAAGCAGACAAGATAAGTTTTACAGGAGTATATATTTTTACTGTTAAATGAAAACTGCTGCCCGATCCACAGCCTCATTATTCCCGTACAATTGTTCCTTTAAAAAATATGGCCAAAAGCACTGAGGGGGAGGGGTTAACAACCATCCAACATTTTTAAGGTGGAACGAATAGTTCGACGAATAAGGAGCTGGCGAAAAGGAGCTGGAGTCAGCCTTTTATGTAAGCCATAATGTACGGTGCTGTATCATGAATAAGTCACAGCTGAAGGGCGTCGTTAGGCACGACACAATGCTGAATAACCCCTTCAGCCGTGACTTATTCATGATACAGCACTAGCCTCGAGTACCTTATGGCTTTTATAAAACGGTTACCACACAATACAAATATTAAAGCCACAAAATATATATCAATGAAACTTTCATGAAGTAAAATCACTTAAAGCCTTCATTCCGCTGGGAAAATAATCCCTGACCGTGAACAACAACAGAAGTTACATTATTTTGCCATTAGCGAAAATAATGGCGGCAAAGACTGTCTTTATGAGTGAGTCAGTCAGTAGAGAAGACTTTTACATTGAAAGGACTGAAACTTGTTGTGATTGTGAACACTGAGAAGCTGGATGGAAAGTGTCAGGGCAGGGGAAAATACCAACTGTTAAAAGGACAAGATATAGCAGCAGACATTGAAATAGATTTTTATTAGAATAGTACTGACCTAAAGGAAAATGCTATATGTACTGTAAATTAGTGGTCAACCGATATAGTTTTTTTAATGGCCGGTGCCGATATCTTAGAGAGAAGGGTAGCCGACATAAAGCCTATATATATATATATATATATATATATATATATATATATACTTTATATTTATTTTAATCAATATTTAATAAATTTGAAATAAATTAGAAAACAAATCTTTAAAATAAACATGCTTATATTTTAGATGGCAACTTCTTGAATCTACAATCAGTATTTTTCACAAATAAAGTAATTGTTTAAAAATACATGAATAAGTATTAGATATGACTGACCGAGATTGTAAACTAATGAAGACGGAGAATGTGAGTGAGTGCTGTGTGTGATCTGGTGTTCTCAGTGCCGCCCGTCAAAATAAAATAAAATTAGAGGAGAAATATGTGAAAGGAGAATGTATGTGTGTGTGAGAGTAGAAATGTATGTATGTGAAAGGAGAATGTATGTGTGTGTGAGAGTAGAAATGTATGTATGTGAAAGGGGAATGCATGAGTGTGAGAGTAGAAATGTATGTATGTGAAAGGAGAATGCATGAGTGTGAGAGTAGAAATATGTGAAAGGAGAATGTATGTGTGTGAGAGTAGAAATATGTGAAAGGAGAATGTATGTGTGTGAAAGGAGAATGGATGAGTGACAGTAGAAATGTATGTATGTGAAAGGAGAATGAATGTGTGTGATAGTAGAATAATGGATTTTGGCTTGTACGGCCCCTCATAACAAACAAAAGAAATGCTGCCATTGTTTATTTTTGGTACATTTTCCCCTAAATACTTAACAATATAAAAATATTGTTTTATATTATATTATTTTTGTATTAGTTAAAAAAAAAATGTAAAAAAAAAAAAAAAATTATAAGTTCACGGTCTAAATTACTAGGCTGTATATGTGGCCCTCAAAGTGCAAAGAATGAATTAGCCTATAATGTTGTCAAGGTCATGAAATGTTTCCTATTGTCATACAAATAATTGCTATAAATTTATACTAATCACAATGTTAATGTAATTTACAAAGAAGCCTAATACACATACACCTTAAGAAGACATTTATTCTGTAATATTTCATTGATTTATACATCACTGTTGTCTTTTAAACACTTTAGTCTTGGACTACATTCACTATGTATTAATATTATTATTAATATTAATATCATTAATAATATTTGTGCTTGAATTAAACGCCACATGTATTCAAATGGAGCCGGAAGAGCGCATAGTTTTGACATTTTAAATATGCAATGATCAGTCATCTAAAATAATCACAAGAGGCCTACTCTGAAAAAAATTATTCGCTGAATTTAATAAAAAAAATGTATGGTAAAAGGTTGCACACAATTGATTTTAGCTACATTTAAACAAATGCATTAAGTTGAACTAAATCAATTTTACTTCAACTTAATGCATTTGTTTAAATGTAGCTAAAATCAATTGTGTGCAACCACTTACCATAATTTGTTTTTATTAAATTCAACGAATCATTTTTTTTCAGTGTAATATTATATAAAACACTGTTTCATTTGACATGAACTTTAATGTTGTAAATACCTTTCCTATTAAATACACATTCATATAAGTGCGCATACATACAGTATTTGTCTTGTCCAAAGCCAATACATTTTTATGTGATTCCTGGGGGCACAATAAAAACTCATCTGGCTTTGAAACTAGCCATAAATTACATATAACTGACTGCAATGACTAAACCAAATGTCACAGTGTATTTATTTGAACATGCAATATGATATCGAGAGGGACATATCTTTTCTCAGCTGATCAGAGACAGACTGCCAAGGGAAGCTGAACCCACCAACAGAGAGACAGATGCACATCAAAAGAAAAGGACAGGCAGGAAGAGAGAACGTGAACCGAGACAGTAAATGGACATACTGTAAATGAAGGTCAATAGAGGATCAGAGAGCATTAACAGGAAGGAAAATAAAAGGACAAGGTTTACGCTCAGGACCTGTGCTTCTTGTTCAGTGAAATATACCAGATATTCAAAGTTGGGAACGAGGAAGATAAATTCAAATAAAAAAAGACACACATAAATACACACTTCTTGTCAAATAATAATCTTTCGGTATGACTGTATTGCTTTTAATTAACTCGTCACTGAGCTCCGCCCCCCTTGGAGCAGGACTATCTGTTTGTCTGAACAATGGCAGATGGGGGAATTTTCAGGAAACCTGTTAGAATAGTTATTTTGGTAATTCCATTTGGCGATGCTAGTGGCACCGAAATCATTACGGCTTTAAATGACAGTTGAATGATTAAAAACTTTAGAGACTACATGCATATCAAAAAGAGAAGCCTCATTTGAAGTCACCATGAATTCAAAATTGACAATTCTTTATTTTATTTTATGAAATATCACAGTGTTTATCTCTGCACATCATTATTTTATTTTTAATTCATGTGCCTTCCTAATCTTTAATCAAAATAACATCATCTCTTCTCTGATGATGTGTTTACCAGCAAGAGGGCGGGACAACCTGTCAATCACATGACATCACAGCAATAGCAAACTGCAACCATCCAACGGTTCAATCAATTCCAGATGGACAAAAACAAGTCCTGGACAACATTTTTTCATTTACTTTACTTTTCTTTATTCAAATACTAGAGAATAATGATGAATATTGTCTGAACCTCTCACTGAGAGAAAGAACATGTTATCAATATGTTTTGGGGAAAGATTCCTGTTAGAGCCAGAGCAACTTCAGCCTTGAAGAAGTATCCTGTGTATCTGTGCTAGCATTTTTTTGGTTACAGATCAGTATTGGTGAGGTGAACACCTGGCACCCTGGGAGATGGAATGACTTGTTATTCTCGACAAGCTGGCGCCTAGAAACTCAGTTCTGTGACCCAGGAGGGTCACTTCTTACCTAACTCAGGGTCCGGGTGTCAGCCGTATCATCCATTAAGATATGCTTCTGCCTATCAGTCCATGTGTGGACATTTTCTAAGTTTATCTATTTCTTAGCCAATCAGAATCATTCAACCTGAAGTAATGACGTATATTCATGATTTTGGGAGAGTATAATTGGTGTGAAAATGTGAATGTATGCAGAGAGGCCTACGAACTCCTTCCTGAGTGTTGAAACTGACTTCTGTTGCTTCAAACTGCAAATTATTCTTCAGTAAAACTTTCTTCAACCGACTGCACTTCTGACTCCTGGTCTTCATTAATAATATCTGGTCCTTGGGGTCTTTAACTGTAAATTCCCCTACAATGTCTACTGTTTGATAGCATTATGTGGTGGAAATTACATTTATTACAATTTAGCATTAAAAGTCTTGCTATGGCTGCACTTTATGTATACCAAATAATTAATATTTTAAAGCTTGATTTAAAATGAGACACAATAAATATATTCATCTCACAAGGGATATTTTACTTTTAGTTGTATTCACACATCAGCTGTATCATATTTCTCAAGCAAAGCTTTTCACAGACACTGTTGTCTCCTAAACTTTATAAAGGGTTACATCATTGTCGTGGGGAGAAGTGGAAATGATGCCACAGATTTTCCAGTTTTTCCCATCTCAACAATTCATTTTGAATTAGTCATTGAATCAAACCCTAGCAAATTGAATCAAATGCCCTTTAAGGTTACCATCACTTTGCTCTGGCAATCGAGCTACAAGAATATAGATGGACAGCACTTTTTTTGTACCATTGTTGAGTTGGGCTGAGAAAGCGGACATTTCATTTCTGCTATAATATCAACTACAATATGTTTAAGATGTTGGTTGGCCACCAACAAAGCAAACTGCTTCAGATGGTCGCAGAAAACTTATAAACAACCACTAACGCCTGAAGAAACTGCATATCCTTGTGGAAATGTCATGGCTTTGTTCTATGACCGCCTGAAATACTGAATACATGCAATGTTTCCCAAGAGCTTTGTAATTATCACAACATTAGGCTTATTTTATTTAAAAGCCTGGGTTAAAAATTTCCTTTGGGTAGAGTCATATTTTTCATTTAGAGTTACTAATGAATCATTTGTTTCTGATTATGTGATTATACGGCTCCAAAACAAAGTTCAGCATATGGAAAACAAAGTTTAATTAGTGATTATCTAATATATCACATTTTATCAGCAACTATAAAAGAATATTTTACAGTGAGTTGTATTCAATTAAAGGTGAAATCATTGTTTATTGGTGCCATGAAATTATAAAGCCAAATTCGTAACTCAAGTTATTTCAGCAAGTAGCACATGTAAACAAAACTCAGAAACACAATAAATGTTGTAGCTGTGGCACATTTGCTTTTTTAGACCTCATGTTCTTGTCAAAAATAATGTCTCAACTATTATCTTATTATTTAGCTAATATTTCCTTTTTGAACATTGTGCCTGAAAATAATATTCCCCGGTTGGAATTCAATGAGCAAAAAAATGAGCCCTTGAAATCTACCTTTTCAAATCTGTGTAAGTTATTTGTTGGTAAAAATTAATACACACAGATTATGATGCGTTTCTGATAATATTGTATTCTATATACATGGCTCTATATGATAATATGGTTCCTTCTCTACAGATAGACAGAAATGAAGTGCTCTGAGAATGTTGTCAGGGAAGACACAGACAGTTATGCCATCTTAAATCTGACCAGACAGCAAAAGCCCAATCGTTAAGCAGTTACTCTTTTCACACAAGACATTATTCAATCATGAATTTGCATAAAACTAAGTCTCCTGCTTCACGTGAACAGAAGGGCTGGGATGATACACCTATCTCCCGATTCGATACTATCGCGATACTTGGGTGCCGATACGATATGTATTGCGATTTTTTTAAGAATTGCGATTCAACAAGTATTGCGATTCGATATTGCAATATATTGCAATTTTTTTAACACTAGACCATCAGGAAAAGTTAAATCATACACTTATACAGACTGTACATGGTGTATAAGATGAGTCATATTTACAAAAACAAATCATCACATCTTTCTGACTTTTATTTCAGAAGCATCATACAATCATTCTCTTGAATAAATGATTCAATAACAAATACATTTTTTAACAGTCACTTGTTGCGAAACAATGTAATCGATAAATGCGTTATTTTAAGCACCAAGTTTCTATCAAAAGCTGATTTTGATCTCTATCGTAGACATCAGTGTTCATATTTGAACTTTAAACTTTTATCCAATGCTTCTATGATAATTTTAACTATTGCATCACAGAAATAGTGATACTATTAGGTTGAAAAGACTTACTGTTTGTGAAGCTGTTTCATGACAACTCTCTCCGGGTCAGCGGCAGCGTCAACATAGCTTTGAATGCTGCGATAGGATTTTGTCGAAGTTTAATAGACAGACGAATTGAAAGATGGTGTGGGTGTTAATCGTGCATCTCTATTGTCTTATCTCTCTCTCAGCATATGAGCAGTGCAAGGGCTTTTTAGTGCTTTCAGTCTCACGTCTCTTCCACGCGTCCACTTGGGATATTACGTCACTCAACACGACACATTTAACGACACATTTCATCCTCTGTTGGAACGAAAATGGCTAACTTCTGTCAACCTCATCTATAAGCAAGGACAAAAATAAAGCAATTGAATTTGAATTAATATCGATTCTGGAATAAGAAACAAGGAAAAGAAGAAATTCGAATAAAGTCGTTATTTTTGTGTGTTTTTTGTGCACAAAAAAAATCTAGTTTTTTCTTAGCATTAAGGTTGAACCACTGTGGTCACATGGACTATTTGAACAATGTATTTACTACCTTTCTGGGTCTTGAAAGTGCTAATAACATTGCAGTTTATGTGGGAGGGGGGATCAGAAAGCTCTCGGACAGTAAGGTTTTACGGGTTTGGAACGACATGAGCGTGAGTAATTAATGACAGAAATTTCATTTTTTCGGGTGAAATTACTAACCCTTTAATTCTATTAATCAGGGGCAGTTTCCATGTTTCATTAACAGTTCATGTTAGTATTGTATATTCACCATGGTGAATGTTGTTTCCGTATACCTAAAATGCAACTTTTGGAAATGGACAAATTGTCCCTCCTAATATTTGATAGTTTGCAATATTTGATTGCAATCCCGCTCTGTTTATTGTAAGAATGACAAAAATATTTGAAAGTAACATTTTTAGGCTGGTCTGCCTCAGTGGCATACCTGTCAACACTCCCGTTTTTCCCGGGTTTCTCCCGTTTTTTAGCCCTATCTCCCGGACCCCTCCTGGTTTGTTATTTCTCCCAGGAAACTCCCGTAATTTGCATGGCCCAAATTCCTTTATGAATAATCGGACCAATTTCAACCCGTTTGTCACCTCAACCTGGCAACCTATAACCCAGTTGCGCAGTCGTGGAAAGTTTAACCCGAAAGCGAGCACCCTATGTGTAAAGTAGGATGGTACTTGTGTGTGTGTCAACAATTTTTGTGAAATAAATTTACTTGTTTTTTTAAAACAAATATATATAATAATATCATATATCAAAGTGGGTCATGGCTTGATGACCATGGGAAAATGTGGGTCCCATGGCCAAACCAGTTGAGAACCACTGATGTAGAATGTAGTTTATGCTGGAGCTGAGTATAGACAGACTGACACCAGTCCCGTAAACACTGGCCAGGAAATCAGCTCATGCTGTGTGTACACTATAGTGACCCAGCAAATATTAGAGGAAGTGGTTCTGCCATTTAAAAAAGTACAAGAGGCACAGACATAAATAAAGGGTGCCCAATTCCCCTGGAACACAAATCTGGAGCAAAAACTGTGGCTTGGACATGTATCTGTCCCAGTTCACCGACATTTAAAAGTTCTGTTAAGAATTACAATAGCAGAATAAATAACCTAAAGAAAACCAATACAAAGATACTATGTTCTGGGCTGTACCATGGCCATTAAAATGTGTGTGGTCTGCTTGCTTTGAACACTTTGCCTGAACATAATTTGGGTATTAAAGAAAGTTGTTTTCTGTAAATGAACGCAAAAGTATTTTGGTCAAGTATAAAATGGACTGTTACATAGCAAAACATCAAATATACATCTGTGAATCATTAAATGAACCCATTGTCTTCTGGTTATGATCAACAGCATGCTGCCGATTACCACAGAAATATAACGGTGTCCATCACTTTGTAAAAACAAGCAAAAACACGCACAATAATGCACTTACTGTACAATGGAAGTCTATGGACCATTTTATGAATGATGCATAAATAAATTCATTCTGCTGGTAAAGGGAACATTTAAACAACTTTATAGCACAAACAATACACATTTTTGGATAATTTAAGAGAATGAATTTCATTTGAACAAAAAATAAAGCTGAAAAAAATCTGCCAATTTCTGAAAGAAACCCTCCAAAAAATGTATTTTCTTTTTATACAAATTGTCACTGTTCCATTGTGTTTTGACTTTGTTTTGTCTATAATTTCTATTTTTACAGCCTCCCCACCTGAGTTAGTTCATTAATATGTAACCATAGTTACTCATTTGATTATTCATCTAGTTCAGCTGTGGTCTAATTAGTTCTCCTTGTTTGTCAGTGGCTGTGTTCCAGTCCACTTTTAGACATACACTTGCAAACTTCCCTAAGCACTTCCCCTCGGGGGAATCCCTGCCGCCATTTTGAAGTGCGTTCCACTTTGTAAAGTGGACAAGGGAAGTTTATATGGACAGACCCTCGACCCCTCTATTTTGACCGAGGGAGCGAGTCTACATCATATGTACACTTCAGGCACCTACATTTCCCACAATGCAGAACGATTGTGACGTCACCACAGATCTCGTCTAATCACCACCACAACAAACATTTTGTTAATTTAATTTAAATTGTTTAATTTAAAACAACCCAAACACACCTATATACATTTGGATGCTGCATTCAAAAAATTCTTAAAGGGAAAATTATTTTTTAAATAATAAATCAACTCCATAGTTGATTCCAAGTGATCAAGGGCTTAGGACGTTCCAATAGGCTCTATGCATGATTGCTTCCGCGTTTTGTCTCAGCCCGCCCAGTTACATCCGGTGCTGCGTCGGAATGCGTTTTTGCATTCGGTGGAGATAATGGCAAATTACACTCACTGTTTACAAGAACTTCCAGTGGTTAACGTGAATGATGTTAACAATATTGTGAGGCAGTTAGCCGTCACACCTAAGAGTAAGAAAGAGAAGGGCTTTAAATCATATATTTCGAGCTACATGGACAACTTTGAGGGTGAGTATTCTCTCATATCATGCGAAATCCAACTAGCGAATCGGTTTCTAAAATCGTTGTCTCCATTTCTGAGAAAAATTATTTTATTAAAGTTTTGCCGCTAGTATACCTCGCTATAGAACGGATTCTATGCGGAAGTAAAGACGCTGGCTGAGATTCTACCGGAAATATGTCAGCACCGTTCGTGCATAGAGCGTATTCAGCCCATTGCAGTTTCCGCCAGTAGTGGGCACTCGTGCAACGTAAGCAATGACGTACATCCGAGTGAACGAGACGGAGGGAAGTTAGCGAGTGAAGGGCATGACAATTTTGGACTGAAACGCAGCCAGTGCCTCAAGTTCCCTTGATTCAGTGCTACTTTGTTGGTTCATGTTAACGCATGATTGACACATTTGAAGCACGTCCCAGCCGGGTTCATCACTTATTGGGGTCCCCTGGAAACATTTCCGTTGTGGTCTGTGCGCGTTTCTGTATTTGGTTGTGTTGTGAACTTTTGCATCGTGTTTCTGTATTTGGTTGTGTTGTGAAAATTGGGAGCGCACACATGTTGTGAAACTGATGAAGATGTTTTCTTAATTTGCGGGTGTTTTTCAATTTGCATGTGTTTTCTTCAGTTGCAGCGTGTTGGGCTCTCTCGGCCACCGTACTAGTAATTACAAATAGGCTTTATTTAAATGCATGACACAAATTTCAGTAGAAAGTATCACTATTCAGTATTTTCATAAGTACTGTTTTTAAAAGTATCCTTAAGTGTACAAGGATGTGTACTCTCTATAACTAACATTTTCATTGCATTTATAACCAAAATAATTTAATCTGGTACAGCATGTCAAAGATACTATTGATAGAGTTTAACTTTTGACCTATGAACACTAACACTCTAGTTAAAGAGATTTACCTGCACTATACTACTATCCATTAATCTGTCAAGGTAGATATCAATGACAACGAATATGCTTCAGTGTAATATTTAAGGATCAATGAATGAGGATGAGGATTCAAAATGCCAGTAATTCCACTCATACTCTATACCACATTTACTACACGTGCAATTGTCATTGTATAGTGATTTTTAGGTTTTTGCCTCTTTTCTACTTACTGTTACATCACTAATTCACCCAGTAATTGGACTTAACCTGAAATCACCTACAATTACTGGAAGAAATCAACAATCCCAATAAGGAAATTTGCTTAATTAAGCTTAAAAATGTAAAGATTCAGAAAGGTTTGGTTTAGGAGTAGGGTTATGATGTGATATGTGAAAATATCTTTAGCTCAGTGTAAAGATAATACTACTCAAATTCCCACCACAAACCAGATCTGTATGTTTGCAGTTTTGGTTATGTGAGGACCAAATTTTAGAAAATGTCTGACTTTCTCATTATTTTGCATACTAAAGTTTATGGGTTTTGAAGTTTTATTTATTATAAACATTTGAACCTATCGTGAAGAATGTTGTCAAGTGATATGGAACTTTAAAACTTTATAAATTCATCCACACTGAAACGTCGTAAAAAGTTAAATTCACGTAAATGCGTAAAACCTCATAAAAGCTCACTGAGATGATGCAGTCGGAAACATATATAATAAAGTTCTCATGCTATTCTTCTGGCAGAGTAATTTTTCTTAGCAAAATATCTCACCATTCACTGATGAGTCCAGGTCGCACTCACTCACCATTACATGTTTGGTCTAAAACACAACTACTCTCACGTTTTGCCGCAGGACAGCAATTACGAGTACATTTTCTGTCATCTTTGCTGGACTGTGATATGAAGAGTGTACAAAGTAACATATCTTTAGCAACAGTGTGAAAGTGAATAGCACATAATAGGCACAATAGCAGTATAAACATACATACTGTATCTTATCTATCAGTTCAATATGCGTCACATGACTAAACAAGCGTTTTCAAATTTATCCACTTGGGAAAGCGTTTTCAAAAAGCTAATTTTTCGTAGGACAAAAACTCCAAAACGGAGAGAAAAAGATATTAGTGTCATTCAGTCACAAAAAAATTAATCAACATTTGAAACATTCAACCAGAATCAAGCATTCAGGAGCACTGTGGTAAAAAAGACTGATATCTTGTGTTTTTAAATGTTTGTGCTTCACATATTTTCACGTTGGAAGCGTGAGATTAGAATGTTTCCATAACCACAGTGAACAAAAAGGACAATAAAAGATGGTACATATTTTGTGAAGCATAACTAAAAGGACCATTGCAGGATGACGAGGTGGCAAGCTGAGCAGGATCATAAAACAGGAAGACAAAACTCAAGCTGATAATGGATTCATGGGATATTTACCAGCTGTTTGCGGTTTTCCTCCAGGCATAGTCCAAGAACTCCCAAGAAGGATCCAAACGCCAACTGCAATCAGCAGACAGACATAAATGTAAAAAGAGAAACAAATGATGCAAAATTCTCTGGAGAACATAAGCATGACCATACGAGCACTGGGAATCATTATCGTGGTTTCAATTCATTTCAAGCTAATGATTTATGACATTCATTCTATGGGTTTATCAAGCTTATATGACAAGAAAATATGAGGGAAAGTCTAAAATACATAAATATTTCAGCGTTCATGAGATTACATCCTGTTGTGGAACATATAACCTTTCCTCAACATCTTGCAAATAGCTAACTGGAAGATCCAATCACTTTGCATGCAAAACTTCATGACCGTCAGCTTATGAGAGCTGACATACTTCAGCTATACTCATAACCCAGGTCTCCAGTAGGGTATCTGCTGGAGTTTCACAGACCATCCAAGTTCACAGATGGAAAAGAGATGTTTTGGCAACACAGTATGCGGTTTACTTCTCACTGTCAGACTGACTTTATTATCTTCTTTTTCCTGCTGTAAACCCATTGATAATATTTGACATTGTATCAACAAGAAGTCCCTTGTTTAATGTCTAAAAAGCCTTGAGCTCACAGATGAAGTCACTATGCAATTTATTAATAAGGGAAATGCAAATTCGGGTATTATTAGGGTCGACACTTCAAGAATTAGTTCACAAAAATGGGGAGAAATTCTGTCCTTATTTTCATGTTTTTCTAAATCCATTCGCCACAAAAGAAGACATTCTGAATAATTTATAGTTAGATAAAAAGGATGCAAAAGTATAATATACAGTATATTTGTATATTTGGACAATCTCTATGGGAACCTATCCAACAGGTATTGTTAGTTAATTGAGGGGTACATGGAAAAAATACTGTACAAATGGCTCAAAAAACATTTTCTAAAAAAAGGACATAGCATTTCATATTTATACACAAGTTGATCATGTATTATATGTGACAGTTGGCAACCCTAGCTATAGTCCTAGGTGTCATAATAGGACTACAGATGTTGGATGGTGCTTGACCATTGACTGCCCTGTATGCTAGGAACCTGTTTTTAACCTGATTCTGATTGAAATGATAAAGTCTTAATTATGTTGGTTCTTGATGGAATGAACAACAGCTTTAGATGATGGGCCTGAGTGTCATTTGCATAAGAATGATAGTAGAAAGAGATGATGATGTTGCTAATTGTAAGATAATAAAACAGGTCCGAGTACTGAACCTTGTGGAACGTTCCGGGTTACTTGACTGTAACCCTGTTCCCTGAAAAAGCGGAACGAGAGGCTGCACTGCTCAGCGCATTGGGAACGTCTTTAATCGTGACCAGCTGTGAATATTGTAACACATCAAAAGAATTGACCCGTAGGTATTAATAGTCTCGGTCGGTGACGTCATCGGCGCGCACCCGCGACACGAGGCTATAAATAGATAAGCCACAGGTGCATCGACAGGATATTTTGTCTGAAGAGCAATCCATCTTCAGCACGGCAATGTCACACACAGCATCTCGTTCCGCTTTTTCAGGGAACAGGGTTACAGTCAAGTAACCCAGAACGTTCCCTTTCAAAAGCTACAATCGATGCTGCGCTGCTTAGCGCTACGCATTGGGAATGAGAATACCCACGCCGCCATGCTTGAATGTGTCTGGACCCTTAACGATGGTGTAGGTGTGCTCACAAGAACGCAAGAAGGCCTCAGACGTTAGCTTGTGACGTCAACTCAAGGACGTGAGAGCCCGGAGTTGAATGAACATCCAAACTATAAAATCTTATGAATCTGTGCGGAGAGGACCAGCCTGCAGCATCACAAACAAGTTGTAAGGGGGCACGACCATTCCTGGGGCAAAGTCTAAGCAGGATGGCGAGATCGACAGAGCCTGCATATCTCCAATTCTTTTTAAAGAAGTTATAGCCATAAGAAAAAAACATTATTAGAATCAGAAGTTTGTCATATGCTGATTCTAGAGGTTCAAAGGGGGTCTCAACCAGACCCTCAAGGACTATAGCTAAGTCCCATGAAGGGATCTTGGTTCTTACGGGAGGCCTCAGTCATCTGGCCCCACAAATGAAACGAGCGAGCAGAGGATGTCTCCCGAGTGGCACTCCGTCAACCAAGGCGTGGCAAGCCAAAAGAGCGGCCACATAAACCTTGAGAGTGACTGTTAATAATTTCTACTGCACGAACAACACACCACCTTTCAAAGCACTTATATGTTCTATGGCCTCCTTTCTCAGAAGAGTCTGTAGCTCGTGCATCAGCTCCGGTCTCACGGAAGTGGAAACCACGCCGTTGAAACGCGGAGGATGACGAATAAATTGGATTCTGTATCCTATTTGTACTGTGCTTAATACCCACGCCGGGGTGCGCTTCGAGATCACGCGAGGGAACGTGTGGATCTGGGACGGACCCGTCTCTTGCTCGTCAGCCAGATCCATGCGGGAGCCCCACGATGGCAATGTGGGTGCAGTCTGGAAGTAGCTAAGGCGAGCTCGCAGCATTTTAACGGTGAACAACTCAAAATGCTCGCACTCGCCCTGCTCCAGAGCAAGAGCCGCCTGCTCCTCCCCCAAACAAGCAAAACAGTAATCGTGTGTATCCAGCTCAGACATGGGACGGAAGCATGGAGGAACACAACGCTTACTCTGTAGTTGACCATTTTTTTTGCTTTTTAAACTCTTTTAAAGACTTCAGAGAAAAATGAGAAACCGAGAAAATGAGAATTTCCTGCACACTGCCAGTTGAAAACTGACTCCTAACACAGATCTGTAGTCAGATATAAAGAGGTAAGAGAGAGAGTTCTTAGACGCACACATGCACAGAATGGTCTGAAGACAAAAGACCTGTCAATGCACCTGTGGCTCATCAATTTATAGCCTCGTCTCGCGGGTGCGTGCCGATGACATCACCGACCGAGACTATTAATACCTCTGGGTCAATTCTTTTGATGTGTTACAATATTCACAGCTGGTTACGATTAAAGATGTTCCCAATGCGCTAAGCAGCGCAGCATCGATTGTAGGTTTTGAAAGGGAACTCCGGTGGATTAATTGGTGTGGAGATGAAGTGGATCTTTTCCATGATAAGAAAGAATACATTTTTCAATGTTCGTTGTTTCGCAATTTTTTCCATTGCAGATTTCGCGATGGGTTCAAGTTAGTCACATGGATTCACTACCCTGACCAGCAGAAAGCTGCTAGGTTTGAAAGTGACTTCTGTGTGAGCAGTGTATCAAACATTGCTACAGTATTGACAAAATTGTACAGAAATTTCACTAACGTGATCATATATCAAAGCTGCTGAGTATGTGACAAAATTTTAATTGTCATAATCATGAAATGGGAAATTAAAAGGTTCCTGTTTGTCAACAAACTCAATTCTGTAAATTAGGAGAATTAGTGTGTGGGCCTATAATCATGTCAAAGCCCAAGAAAATTACACAAACCTACATTACATGCATATTTGCTAAACAACAACAAAAACAATTAAATGCTATTTGTTTGATTTATAGCATTTACTGGAAAACATAATTTTCTTGGAAATTACCATAAATATATCATCTTCAGCACAGGCTAAATCATAAATCAATGTGCATTTAAGGATTTTGAAAGGGCTGGTGAGATCCAAAATGATTTTATCCAAAACTTAATTTATAAATTGTATTTCAGATAAAACTGTGATACTTCTGCGTCATAACGATTTTCTCATGAAAATTTGTCTTGGAAGGTTTGGTTGGTCTCTGTATATTTTGGCAACTTCTATTAGTTAAATAGAGTCAGAGCAGTGAAATTTGGCTTAGGTTGTTGGGGGAATGACTGCTCCAACCAAAATGTGTGTTTTTCTTGACAGACGACCCGTTTCAAATGTCTACTTTCTTATCAGATTATGGTTTGACTGAATGAGACATAAGTACATTTTCATATGGCTGGAATTTGGAACGGAATCTTCATTGAGACCAGAATAAACTCTAGTTCCCCAGGGTATGTACAAAAAAATTCAAGGATGTCAATGGGTCTCATAGTTTGTCAGAATAGAACAAATTCAAACCAAAAAAACAAACATTGTTTTATAAACATTTAAATATGTTTTCTTTTTGTTGCATTTACACCCAATATGATTCAAAATGTGATTGATACTTACGATAATCCCGGACATGTATCCTGTGATGCTGACACTCTCAGTGCGTGTGCTGATGTAGATACCCATCACAACAATGAGCAAAGACAGACTTAACATGCCTGAAACCAGCCACTGAGCCTTTCTCCTCCTCATCCTCACTGCATCTACCAAAGAGACGGTGAGATAGAGAGTTAAATGAAAAATAATTTAGAAGTTAGCTCATCTTACCAATGATTGCAAATCAACAACATAAACACAGTTTAAAATTGCTACAATACAAGTTTTCTCTCTTGACTGACAAACTCAGTTGTAATAATAAATCATTCTCTGCCCCATGCACAGGGGAAATTCTTGGATATTTTATTGTTGGCTTCATATATTTACGCATTGCCAACTATATTTGCTAAATGATCTTTCGGAGCTACCACTATGTAAAACTGTTTTGAAAATATTAAACGATTCAAAGGATTTCAGTGGGAATTATGAGATCTATGACACGCATGTTGAATAGCAAGCTTTTCAGTCTCTACCTTTGAGCATTTGGTGTTATCATCCTAAATGTCAATGTAGTTTATAATATGTCATAACATGTCAGTATAGTTTATAGTATGTCAAATTATAGCAAATGTTTTATATAACTGAAGCACTTAAAAAATATTTCTTCAAATTAGCTAGGTCTCACTTTATCTAATTTCTTAAATACACCCTTACTTGTGTATAATCATATCCACTAAGATTATTTCAGACAAATGAAAACATTTCCAGAAAGACAAAGACCCTTGAGACAATTATTAATGGCAGGTAGCCTACATTTGATTGTCTACTGATTTTTAAAGGACAGTCAATCGTGAAAATAATTCGTTCCACTTTACCTGAGGTCTCACTTACTTTGCCTGAGCTGAAGCCAATCAAATATAAATATTATCAAATGTAAGACTGCATGATAATCTATTAAACTTTACAATAAATGATAAAATACTGCGGGGAATTTTTTATTTCCGTATAAAAGTGAGTTGTGCAAGTTAACGCGACAACTCTTTCATATAATAATATTTTAGCCTAAATAAACAAATACTCTCTAATTTCTTTTTTCCTTACGCAGAATTTATTATAGTTTTGAAATCTCATTCAAACCCCTCACACTTACCCACAGCAGTATGTGGACGAGCGGCGTCGCGCCGGGTCGTTTCCTGTGAGTTTGTCATCTTTATTCGTTAATGTTTATAATCCACTCGATCTCACTCACTGGTAGCCTATAAATCCGGACTGTGCGCGCCACCGCGACTGCTCGAGCTTTTATACACGTGACCGCGCACCCCGGGGAATTCAAGGTCGTAAAATTAGATATTATTACTAGAATTTGGGGCAAGACCTTCTATTTGACTTTATGGTTTCTTTGAAACTTCCACAGACATGCTGAATATATAGATTAATTGCGGGATAGTTGTCACACCTTTTAGGCTACTACAGAGAATATTTCTCAAGGAAGATTTTTGATTTAGGCTATAGACACAACTCTTAAAGTTTTGACTATAAAAACCTATAGTACAGCTCAGGAAAAACATTTAAAATAGTTTATTTAACATAGGCTATTGCTTTTTTTTGTGACAATGGAATCTGCCATTATTAATCAGGCTTTTCTGCCATATTTAACAGTAAAATAATTATAAAACTAACAATTCACGAGACAGCAAACAAAATAAATAAAATTAATAAATAAACAATATCAAAGTCTCATACCATTGTGTTGGCCAACAGAAAATATTTTTACCATATTTTTTATTTAAAGCAGCACTCAGTAGCTTCGGGATTTCTTCGCTGTATTCTCGCTTTTTGCTCGCAGGTTTCTCTCTAGAGCTCCCCCCACAGCTTCGGAATAGATATTTGACAACACTGTTGTAAAAACTCGTTGGTGATTCTCAGACACCAGAGGCTATAGATCAACGACATCAAAGCAGATGGGACATTCTTTAAAACGTCTTCTTCATTCGGGTTCGGACAGCGTGAGGGAGCGCAATAATGACAGCATTTTAGCAGATTTCTTTTGGCCGTAAAGCAATTGTTTACATCGCGAGACCTGATATCACGCGAGACTTCCTGACGCAGCGGCCGGCGGCCCGCCGGCTCAAAGTTGCAAGTGCGTATTTTCCGCTCACGGGCACCAGGGGGGTGCGAAACGACCACCATTCAACCCGAAATAAGTAATATAACCATTCCAATGACTCTGGAACCAATGAAGAAGCTGTTCAGTTAAGGTAAAAAAAGTTACTTAGTTCACCTTTAATTACAATACAAGTAATTTGCCCCAGTTCATGTGACAACTTGCCCCGACTTGCCATGACTGAATGCCAGTGTGGTTAATATGAAACAAGTTACGAGCAAAAGATGTTAAAGGAAAAAGTGTTACAACCATCCTCGCTCGCTGTCCTCAGTTCTGATTCAAGCAGAGGTCACTGGCCTGTGTGAGATCTGAGACGCTGTTTTGTCTTATGTCAGTGAACCCACACTGACCGATCCTGACCATCCCTGTGAGTTCCAGAGATTAGCTGCAGGCAGAGGAAAAACATCACACACCTATTAAATCATGGATCATTGTGTCAGTTTAAACACCCTGCAGTACGCAGAAGAGATTTATAAAATATGGCAAATAAGGACAAAAATGAGTGCTATTTGGCAAAGGACATATAGGTATACTATGCTATAGCAGACTGAATTTAAAGATCTAATTATGTATAGAATCTAAGCTTTTGTCACAATATAAAGCCGTTTTTCTCTGCTAAAGACACACCTGTCTATAGAAGAGTGTGTTGAACAGGAATAATTTACAGCCTGGCAGGAATGCAACTTTTAAATAAATCCCAGCTAGAACAGCATTTGCTACACACTTAACACCTTAACTAATTCAAACAGGCCAGAAGACAACACAACATGCTGACAGTTTTATAACACTTATTTGAAATACATTTTATGATTTGATGACTGATTTTTATTTGAGAAAAAGGCTTCATAGATAAACATTGCAGTTTTTAATTTAATGTGATGTGTGTATTCCCACAATACAGAATAATATATTTATTTTTGCTATTTAAAAAAAAAATGGTCAGCCCTATCCTGCATGTTATTACATTATTGGTATTTTGTTCTTGTGTATTGGGATGGTGTATACATGTTTGTCTGAGCTCTTATGTGTATTTTTTATACATACCTCATTACCATTACCTTAAAAAAAAAAAAAAATTATACACACACACACACACATATATATATGTATATATATACATTTAATTTCGAATGCGCTTTTCTTAGACTCAACGCGTTACAATACACACAAAGAGAATAACAACAATAAAATACAATAAAACAAACACACTTCAGTTACAATAAGCAGCTCTAAAAAGGTGTGTCTTTAAATAATTCTTAAAACAGTCCAACGTTGCAAGTCTCTAATTCCTGATGGTAGAGCATTCCATAGACGCGGTGCTGAGACCAAAAATGCTCGACCACCCATATACTTTAATTTATATCGAGGCTGCTGAAGGATACATGACCTAGAAGAGCGCAGAGAGCGAGCTGGAGTATGAGAGGTAACTAAACTGCAGAGATAGGCAGGGGCCGTCCCATGAAAAGCTTTATATATTAAAACCAGTGTTTTGAATTCGATACGTGCTTGTATAGGCAGCCAATGCAAATCATGGAGTATGGGGAAATATGTTGACGAGCAGTTGTATATGTCAATAACCGGGCAGCTGAATTTTGAATATATTGTCATTTTTTGATGGATCGATTTGGGAAACCAACATAGAGTGCATTGCAATAATCAAGCCTCGACGTAATAAAGGCGTGAATAAGCTTTTCTGCACCTGGCAGCGATAGAAAAGGTTGTAGTCTAGCGATATTTCTTAGATGGAAAAATGCAGTTTCAATACCATTTTAATATGGGCATCGAACATCAGTTCTGGGTCAAAGATAACGCCAAGGTTGCACACTTGAGAGGACGGAGTAACAAAGTCATTGCCAGTAATCAAATTTGAACTGTTAAGTTTAAGTAAAGGCGTTGGCGTTCCAACGAATAGAAGTTCTGTTTTTGACTCGTTGAGTTTAAGAAAATTGTCATGCGTCCAGGCTTTTATCTCATCCAAGCAGGTGGTAAGAGCTGTAACTGTAAGGTTTGGATTAGGGTGCATGCTGATATATATCTGCGTATCATCAGCATAACAATGAAACCCTAACCCAAACTTACGAATGATGTCACCCAAAGGCAACATATAAATGCTAAATAAGATGGGACCAAGCACAGACCCTTGTGAGACACCCTGCAGAGACACAAACTGAAATCGATTAGTGAGATAAGATGTAAACCATTCAAACGCAGTACCATAGATTCCTATCCATACACACAATCTTTAAAGAAGGACAGCATGAGATATTGTGTCAAAAGCAGCAGTGATGTCTAACAATACTAAGATACTACAGGCACCCATATCAGCAGAAATGAGAAGATCATTTGTGACCTGGACAAGGGCAATATATATATATATACACACACACACACACACACACATATATACATATATATTCTTATGTCTATTATTTGTAAATTAACCCTCCTCTTCAATGTGTTTCACTCTGTAATGTTCCTTGTTCTTTAAAATGTAAAAAAAATAAACAAATTAAAAAAAGAATTTTGATGTGTTGAAATGTTGATTTTTCTGCCTGTTGATTGGTCTTTGTGAAGTAAATGCTTCAAATTGTCACTTCAAGTTGTAGCTATTTTCTAAGTGGTTCACCTGACTGTTACATCCTTGTAATAGGATACATGATGTGACTATTTACATAAAGTTATTACATGTTATTACAATGATCTATCATGGAAACTGCAAAGTACACGACAAACAGACCTCTTATGGATCTAGCAGCATTAAAGGGGAATCTCCAGCCAAGTAGGCGGCCACGCCTGATTCTTCTTCCCAGGATGGCTGCCGCCACGTCTGCCAAGCCAGAGACTGTTCACGTCAAGTCTGCTGAGCCAGAGACTGGTCACGTCTGCCGAGCCAGAGCCTGGTCACGTCTGCCGAGCCAGAGCCTCTTCACGTCAGGCCTGCCAAGCCTGAGCCTCTTCACGTCAGGCCTGCCAAGCCTGAGCCTCTTCACGTCAGGCCTGCCGAGCCTGAGCCTCTTCACGTCAGGCCTGCCGAGCATGAGCCTCTTCACGTCAGGCCTGCCGAGCCTGAGCCTGAGCCTCTTCACGTCAGGCCTGCCGAGCCTGAGCCTGAGCCTGAGCCTCTTCACGTCAGGCCTGCCGAGCCTGAGCCTCTTCACGTCAGGCCTGCCGAGCCTGAGCCTCTTCACGTCAGGCCTGCCGAGCCTGAGCCTCTTCACGTCAGGCCTGCCGAGCATGAGCCTCTTCACGTCAGGCCTGCCGAGCCTGAGCCTCTTCACGTCAGGCCTGCCGAGCCTGAGCCTCTTCACGTCAGGCCTGCCGAGCCTGAGCCTCTTCACGTCAGGCCTGCCGAGCCTGAGCCTCTTCACGTCAGGCCTGCCGAGCATGAGCCTCTTCACGTCAGGCCTGCCGAGCCTGAGCTTCTTCACGTCAGGCCTGCCGAGCCTGAGCCTCTTCACGTCAGGCCTGCCGAGCCTGAGCTTCTTCACGTCAGGCCTGCCGAGCCTGAGCCTCTTTACGTCAGGCCTGCCGAGCCTGAGCCTCTTCACGTCAGGCCTGCCGAGCCTGAGCCTCTTTACGTCAGGCCTGCCCAGCCAAAGACTGTTCACGTCAGGCCTGCCGAGCCTGAGCCTCTTCACGTCAGGCCTGCCGAGCCTGAGCCTCTTCACAATCAGGCCTGTCGAGCATGAGCCTCTTCACGTCAGGCCTGCCGAGCCTGAGCCTCTTTACGTCAGGCCTGCCGAGCCTGAGCTTCTTCACGTCAGGCCTGCCGAGCCTGAGCCTCTTTACGTCAGGCCTGCCCAGCCAAAGACTGTTCACGTCAGTCCTGCCAAGCCTGAGCTTCACATCACGCCTGCCGAGCCAGTGTCTCCGGACAAGATTAGTCATTGAGTTAATTTGTCCCAGCTGTGTCTCGTTTCCCTGATCTGTTCTCTGTGTATTTAAGCCCTGTGTTTTAGTCTGTTACTTGTCTGTCGTTGTCGTGTTATGTTTGGTTGTTCTGTTCCCGAGTCCTGTTCCCTAGCCTGAGTCTGTATTTGTCTAGTTTTGAGTTTGTTTAAATAAAAGCTGCTGCAAGTAGATCCTGCATCCTTCCCTGCTTCAACCTGCATTTGTGACAATAGTAATGATAATATTTTAATATTTAAGTTAGGTGTCTCTCACATTGTCCCACAGCAACATTAAAATAGTGTAGATTAGTGTACAATGTTTTATAATAATAATTAATTCTATTAAGTGTCAATTTCATTAATTTAACATATATTGGGGGTATCCAAGTTATTTATTTTTTTTAGTAACGCAATTGTTACTTTCCCTGGTAACAAACTTACTTTTGTAATGATGTAACTCAGTTACTTTTTGTGAGAAGTAACTAACTATAACTAATTACTTTTTTAAAGTAACTTACCCAACACTACCAATATTACAGTAATGGATGTAACCTGAATAGCACTTCACTTTTAACTATAAATTTAGTTTTACAGAGCAATTTTACAGTTAACTTTGACAGCCCTGAACTTATATAGAACTATATATAACACCATCTATAACTAAAATGTAACAGGTAAAATTCTTGCTTAAAACATTGTAAAATATTCTGTGTGAGCAGATTTATGTATTTTTTGGTTTAATTTGGTTACAGTGGATCTATGAGGGTTAAACTTGGCATCTAAAAAACAAATATTGGAAATTTGGAGTCCAGACAATATGCATTTTGGCACAGCATTCTGCATTTGTCTTCTGAGACACATACACATATGCTTCAGATTTGTCAAATAGATTTTTTTCTTTAAAAGCACCCACCTTAATATACACAGACACAAACCGGTACACTCAACTCCTGAACACTTATCTGACTTGCATGGCCTATGGATCCTCCCAAGCCTTAAAAGATCAAGGGGGAAAATGCTAAAGTACTTGAGACACTTCACAAACAAGGACCAAAATGCTCTACAAACATGATCTGTCTTGTTCATTTTCTTTTTATTGCTCTCTCTCGTTGTAAGTATGCGATCCTCCTCAGTCCTGTGAACATCTTCCCTTCATAATCCTCTTCATAATATCTTTCATGAGGGGAGGCACTTCAGTGAACAGAAAGCAATATATTAAACTCCTCCTGCTTTAAATCCAGCTGTTAACAGCTTTGTAGGTGGGACAAATATATCAGAAATTCTGCACAGTGATCTCTCAGGTAGTTTTCTGTTCCTAGCTGACAGGAGTGGCACCCGGTGTGGTCTTCTGAGGCAGTGTAAAATGTCTCAAAACAGCTTAGTCATGAGTATTTGACACATTTAGTATATTCTACAGACATTTTCAGTACAATTGACTGATACTTTGGCCTGTTTTCACAGACAGGGCTTAAATTAAGCCAGGATCAGGCCTTAGTTCAATTAGGACATTTAATTAGCTTTTATAAACATGCCTTAGAAATGCCTTGGTGTGCATCTTGAGACAAAACAATGGAACTGACATATTTTAAGATATGTCAGTGCAAGTTGCTTTCAGTTAAAACAGCTCAAAAATGCATTTTAGTCTGGGACTAAGCTAAACCTTGTCTGTGAAACCGGGTGATGGTGTATTAGCTAAGGCCAACATTTTAGAGATTCCAACAATCAATCTGGATTCCCAACACCATTAGTGGTAGACTCATTGAAGGGGTGCAGTGGGGCAAACAAGCCTGACTCGACTTCAGGCTGGGGTACAGGCAGTCTAATAAAGACCTCTGGCTTCTTATCTCCTGCAGGACACACAAGAGCCTGCATGATCAACTTTTACTGCACAAAAAGGCGTTAGAAAATTGTGTTTAAATATGAGCTCGTCTGTGGTTTGGAGGCCCAAAAAAGACTTTTTTCATAATATGCATCTCTCTTGCTTTTCATGGTAAGCTATCAATGTTTGTGGTTTCAATAAATGTGATGCCATCATTAAAATGAGCAGTATGGCAGCAATCATCAGGGACATGTTTTTATTCTGCACTTGGCAAAAACAGGTTTCAAAGAAATTTCAAAAATATGTTACCATTGGATTTTTCTTTTTCCATTGTAGAGGAGCTAAAAATAGTAGAAAAGTGTACTTTGTTTACAATGCGAAAAAGAAGTTGCATTGCACAAAGTATTAATAAACCGTGCAATCAGTTGAGTTTTATATTGCACGGACACCATTCAATTGTGTATAACTAACTAAAAGTTATGCAACATTCAGTCTGGCCAATTTTTTTTTTTTTTCTGTGTTATACAACATGGCAGTGACACCCCATAATTCATCACCGGTTTTTGTTACAAAATAGCATATTTAAGGGATTAGTTCACCCAAAAAATGTAAATTCATTTTTTATTCATCCTTCATGTCATTACACACAACTCCTTTTTACCTCCGTCAAATGTAAAAAGAGATGATGCAGTTTTTCTCAGTCACTTTGGTACATTTCTTTAATTATCCTTAACATTTGCAAACCAGTAAGTGCATTTCTCGAAACAATTGGTACAAACAGCACCACAAAATTGACTACAAGCAAAAGCCTATAACTTCCTCAAAATCCTTAGTTCATCTCTCAAAAGTATTTATATCAATGAACAAATCAGTGCACATATAAGATAGTCAAAATGTTTAGCAATTTTGTCAATATAACAGTGTACTCTTTCTGTATTTTCAGATACAAACTATGGCTACGATTTTGATGGTAAATGGATTAAAATTCACAAGACTGCAATCTTTCTGTATGGCATATAGGCCTATATCAATACAGTACAAATTGACACATATTAAAAGCATCCCAGAACAGACTTTCCGAAATACTAACAGAAATGAAAGACTTTGCCTTTAGATTAACTTTATATTTTCTTACCTGGCTGACACTACTCTGACGCCATATGCACCTTGCCACCTTCTTCGCACGCCGTCTTCATCCAATACGCTGGAAATCGTCACATTACTTTTTTTTTTTTATCGCGAAATTAAACCCTTTACATTAGTTTAAGGATTGATAATTAAGTATTGTGGAAAATTATACGGGTTAAGTTAACTAAGCGCAATTCAATAGTGTTTTGGTGGTAAAAGAAATATATGTGTGTTACTTTAACAAAACATATTTGGGTAAAAAGAACAGTGCCACAAAACCATTTTTTTTGTGTACTATATATGGGATATTGATTGCAAGAGACTGGACAGGATTCACAGTTAAGTTAGTTTAACTGGGCAGGAAGTTAGTTAACAAACAGGAGTAAATGTTGAGGTGAGTTGGGGTCTACCCTCCAGACGTCTAATAAACTGCCATGCCTTGATAGAACAAATTGTGATAGGGTTACTACAAGCTACTTTCAAGGATTTAAACCTCTTAATCAAAAGCAAATTTACTAAAGGAAGTTTACTGAGTGAACTTCCATTATCAAACCACACTGACCCTTTATGTATCCAATCAGAGATGAGATGTAAATGAACACTTAATTGATATCTCAGAATGTCTGGAAGGTCAAGACCTCCCACCGCAGATGAAAGCATTAGAGTTGAAATTTTAATACGTGCTTTTTTTATAGCCCATTTAAAGGAACTAAACCAACCATTACATTTCCTGATAGTTTTGTGTGTGAAATTTATCGGAATCATTTGAATGGGGTAAAGTAATCTTTGAAGAATATTCATCTTCAGAAGGGAGATCCGACCCAGCCAAGAAATAGGAAGGACATTCCACCTTTCCAAATCCATCCGAATGCGTTCGAAAAGTGGAAGAAAGTTTGCCTTATAGATCTGTTCGAAAGAGGGAGTAACGTCAAGCCCTCAGGAGCCCATCTAAATGGAAAGGAGGGTAGAGTTTGGGGTATATTTGTTTTAATAAGCCACCTATAGGCATTGCCACTGACTTATGATCATTAATTCTGTATCCTGAAAAGGTGCCAAATTTGTTAATCGTATCTGTAAGAGCTGGGATAGAGGTATGAGATTCACCATGAAAACCAAAATATCGTCGGCATACAGGGAAATCTTATGTTGGTTATTTGCTTATATTTGCTTAGAGTTTCTGCCAACAGTTCGATCACCAAGGCAAATAAAAGAGGTGAAAGGGGGCAGCCTTGTCTCGTCCCTCTCCCAACTCTGAATGTAGAGGAGCGACAGCCATTAGTGAGCTCAGCAAAAAGAGCTTCATTATACAATAGCTTGACCCACTTAATGAATTGTTCACCAAGAAAGAATTTATGTAACGTCTGAAATAGGTAAGGCCACTCGATGCGATCTAATGCCTTCTCCGCATCTAAAGAGATCACAAGACCATCTATTGATTGCTGTTTAGAAAACTGTATCACATTCAACAAGTGACGCATATGTTATTGGCAGAGTTACGTCCTGCAATAAAGCCTGTTTGGTCATCTTTAATTAGAGATGGGAGAAGGCCTTCTAACCATGTTGCTAGGATTTTGGAAAGAATCTTCAAAACTACATTCAGCAGCGAGATAGGTCGATATGATGAACAATCCTCTGCCTGCAAATTAAAGATATATTTGCCTCTCTCAGGGACTGTGGTAGACGACCTTTTACGAATGAGTCATTGTAAGGGGTCAACTCAGGATATTTTTGAATATAACACCGATTGTGTTTTACTGAAAGAAGAAAGTCATATAGCTACACCTATGGCTTGAGGGTGAGTAAATGATGGGATTATTTTCATTTTTGGGTGAACTAATTCTTTATTGTCTCCTTTCAAGTTTCACAGAATAAGTCATCCCAGAGCAGCTCGAGTGTAAATAATGACTGAGTTTTCATTTTTGGGTGACCAGTCCCTTTAACATGTGATAACTTATCATGAATGTGATACACATCACACACACTCAGTACAGCGTGACTGTAAACGGTATTTTGCGAGAGGGAGGATCTTTTTTTACATTTTTTTATTAATGCAAGAAAACACAATTACAAGAAGGCAATGCAACATCACATAAAATCCCTAAAGAACAGAGCACAACTCTGTAGAAATTAAACAAAAATTACAAGAAAGAAAGAAAGAAAGTATTATACATCCGGGTCTTCTAATAGTTTATATTTCTTCAATAAACCATGTAAATCTTCTTCCTCTTTTCGATTTTAACATTCATAATGATTTACAGTAAATCACTTACATTTATGAATATAAAATTTCCCCAAAATGAAAATATTATTCAGTATAAATTGAATGTGTACATCTTTCATTATTATACCAAAAGTAATGTCATTTTTCGAAAAATTAAGAAATCAGATTAATTGTAATTTTAAGCCACTCGTACATGTCAAACCAAAAGGTTCTACTAAATATACAGTCAGATCTAGGCCTATAAAGTTGGATGGGTAGATGTCGTTAAACGTTTTAAAGTTCCTTAGCTTTGGGAGGTATAGGAAAGGAAATATACATAGTTTTAAATCTATTAATATAGCTCTTGGGAAAATCTTTAGTCACATTATTTCGACTAGCTTGATTTGGAAATTTATCTTGGGTTAATAAAGTTTGTATTAATTTGTTTGGAAAACTACTCAAATCCAGTCCATTTATTTTTAAAGATGGTAGATGAAGAGCTTCAGTAACATTGGACACTGCATTTCTAACCAAGAGAGCAAAGGCCTTTGGAGTACAATTCAAAACCTTATGATTAAGCTTATAATCACATTGAAAATTACACTTTTCACAGAAAATCCTGTGATTCATAAAATTACCTTCCTCATATAGAAAATGAACAACAGACCAGATACATAGGCTATTTCCCACCAATCTCTTATAAAGAGTGACTTGTTCCTAAATAAAATATAGGCCTATTGTTCTAAATTGGTGAAAAGAGGGAGGATCTAGTGTTGTTTGGCTTTGCTGTTGCTACGGCAACACACAGAGCGCTCTGTAGAACGCTGACACGTTCCAAAACAAAGTTGATAACTTGCCGATAAATATGTTTGAATGCGTTTAACTCGTTGGAAAAACTTTGACATTAACACATTAAATACTTTGAATAAATAAATGTCCTAATCATAATGCGAAAGGCGCAGTCTAGAGTGTCGAGCGCCGTCGATGATGCAGTGGTGCTGCAGCTCCGCGCGCTCCTGAGAAGATATGAGCATCTCTGCATGCAGAATGACAGCTGTCCCAGTGCAGTGCTCAAACAGGACATCCTTCACCACATCGACAAACAGCAACATCTCAAAAAGGTATTTTACGAAGGGAAACGGTTAATAAACTTTGAAAATCTTTGATTAAGGCCTAACGTTACATCTTTGTACTGTTATTTAATGTGTTTTTATATTGTTCTGCTGACGAAACACTGCAAAAATGAAGACAAAAAAGTGTTCAGGGAGTTCAGTCAGATGTTTGAAGGTGCTCTTTGGGGTCGGGAATTCGAATAAATGTGGAAAAGAGAAAATCCAAGGCACTCTTCTTCAAAATTATTTAAAAAGCCTTTATTTTACTGGCTATTTCATAATAGAAAAATACAAATAAAAAAACATAGGGAGAAGCAACCCACGCGTAGCGACGCAAACAGTTTTCTTCAGGGTGTGCTTTCCAAACAAACAATTTCCCCTTTTGTGTGTGCTAATTAGAAACACCTGAGTGACATGGTTAGTTTCCACATGAAGTATGCCAAAGTAATTCATACACATACAAAGAGAGTCCACTAGGTGGCCACATTGCTAATTAAATCCAAAAACAATTGTATACAGAAAGAATGATCACAAAAAAGGACTGAAATTAAATCTATTTCTTCATTCAACCCAGGGTACACTGTGGCCTGTAAATCATATATATAGAATGTTTCTCTCTGTAAAAGTAATTTTCTTTTAACCATCCCCGATATTCTTTTTTTTGATCATTTCTAAACCGTCAAACATTAGGCCTTCTGGATTGCTATGGTTCACAAGTGTTTTGCCATAGGATAATCCAAATTAGCTTTTCTAACGGCATTTTTATGCTCCGATATTCTATCTTTGAGACGTCTCTTGGTCCGGCCTACATAAAAGCATTCACATTTACATGATAACCTGTATACCACAAAAGTAGGATTGCAATTAATGAATGCTTTTATGTTATACATCTTATTTGTATTGAAGTTACAGAATTGTTTGCATTCTTTAATATTGGAACAGTGATACTGCAAGGAAGCATGGAAGGGAAGGGGAGGGGACGGGATGAGGAGGAGAGAGGGACCATGAGAGGGACGAGCTAGCCTCCGTTTTGTTTGACAATACTTTGAACGTCAACAAGAAGTGACGTCACCCAGCATCGCTTAGAGAACACCCAAATTTAGATTAGTCAAGCAGCATTTGCTGTTCTAAAACGGAAATTCACTTCTTGTCTTTGCAAACCAAGTACACTTGAATTGGTGTCAAATTAGTCGTCACTAATCTGACGCAAAACTTGCGGTAACATACAAATCCGTTTAATCTGCTTGGGAAAACAATTTCAGAGTCAGTCAGAATAAAATCAAATGTTTACAATTTATTGACCAGGTAATAGAACAATAATTCAAAATCCAATCAAATATAATAACAACAATTCGGAAATCGAGGAATTATAGAAATATTTACCAGGCAACGAAAACTACACACAGCGATCATGTGGGAAGTCAACCCTACAGACTCCTCAAACCTTTTGCCAATTTTCCTTATAGACTCACATAATTCAATATGCTTACCAAATGGTGGTGTCTGTCATCATAATTAGATTTTGGTCCCCTATTAGTCCAGGCGTTTTAAGCCAAAATGGGGGTCAACCGTGAACAAATTGCAACAGAATCAAACTCAACTGATTTTGTATCCTCAATATGTCCTGATTAAGGAAAAAAAAAGCCCAGAAGAATCCCATTAGGGGAAAGTTCAGAAAAAGACCCACATATATCCTATTCATACGCCTATTCATTATTTTTCTCACATGAATAGGGTACAAAATTTAACCTTTAGATATCACCATGAAAATTACTGAGTTGATTACTTATATCAAGACAATCAAAAAATGTATTACAAGTTTTTTAAAATTGTTTGTTAACATGGACAAACGGTGCATAATCTAATTACAGATGTGTTAATTTGCATAAATACCACAACAGATCTAAACATTGGGTATAGCCAGGTGAACATGTCTTGTTGAATCTTGTTGACATATAACAGTAAAAGACTAAATGTTAAAGGGATAGTTCACTTTGAAATAAAATTTTGGTATGTTTTAGCTTACCTCAAGGGCATCCAAGATGTAGGTGTCTTTTTTTCCGCAGTAGTTTCAATTTTGATATTTTTAGGTCAAACCGTTCTTGTCTGTCAGTCATATAATGCAGGTCTATGGTCATTATCTCAAAGAGCATGCACAGAGTCCAAATTAAACAATTCCCCATCGTCCAAATTAAACAATTCCCCATCGTAAGTACACATTGATGGCCTAAGACACGAAACGAGCGGTTTGTGTGAGAAAACGAACAGTAGGGGAGAGCGGGGCACAACCTAACGCTTTTTGACTTTCTCAGTTTGTGTAAATCTACTTATGGTTCAGAGTATTTATTTTTTCCCACATTAATTTCCCACATGTCTAGTACAATTATGTGGTTTTGTTTTATTAATACAGTATATACTTTTTTCTTGACACACCCCGAAAGAATGGAAGTGAAATGTGACAACATGCCCCATAGGTGAGGTACATTGTAACATGTGTGGGGCACATTGTAACATAACATATGACAGCTTAAAATGTTATCTGATCTAATAAAAAATATATACAAAACAAACTAAAATATTTTCTAAATAAAATACAATAAAAAACTTTTTCATATAAAATAATGGCAATTTTTAATAATTAAATATAAACAAATTTTTGAGTTTTGACTATGAACACATGAAAACACAGCTATACAACATAGTTCAAAACAAATAAATAATTAGTCATTTCTGAACATTGACTCTCAGTCTTTATTCACCTTTTTCTCACGTTTTCCCAATAAAATTAATAAAAGTATAGAATATAATAGCATATTTCTAATAGGGGCACATTGTAACGCAGTGTTACAACATGCCCCCGCCTGCACAACTGGGGTTTAAACCCTGCTAGTGTCTTCTGCTAGTTAGCGAAGCATTAAATAACTATCTCAACTGTTAAATAACATCTTGGAGATTAAAATAATATCAGATTTGTCTTATTTTAAATAAACACAAAAAATAGAGATGAAAAATTAACTTAAGTAAGAAATTTACTTTTGCTATGGTTTAATAAATGTCTATGGATATCTTCCAAAAAAAAAAATGATTTTGGCGGATTTTTTTTTTCTATATAGTGTTGATATGGCAACTAGTAAATACACAAAGTTTCGTCATCCAAGCATGTGCGGAAGTATTTAAAACAAGCGTGTTACAACTAGCCCCGCATTAGGTTGTGCCCCGCGCTCCCCTATTTATATCATTTTTACCTCTTGAACACAGCCACGTCCAAGTGATCCGAGAGCGCGGGCTAGAGTCCTGCACGGGTTCGGGTACCCGCGGGTACCCGACGGGTGACCCGCACATTTTGCTCAAACGGGTGAAAAATATCTAACTGTGTCGGATACGGGTGCGGGTCGGGTCGGACACGGGGGAAACACGGGTCTAAACACGGGTCTAAACACGGGTTTAAAACAATCACATGCAAACGTAAAAATATATGCATATTTTTAGGAACACATCTACAAAAATATTCCTGTATTTCAAGTTGATAAAATAATTTAAAATCCACATAAGTTTATTTGTGCCCACGCGTCAAGCCCTCCCAGGATCTATAACGTTACCTAGGCTACTTTCACTTTTAAAAATTCCTCATAACCGCGCGCGCGCGATCTGCTTACAGTCGTCGAGATGGATGCTGAGGAGTTGAAGAAAAGAATAGCTAGTGGAGATTGTAAAGTTGTCGACAATACGTCATCAAAAGTCAAGTCCAGTGTGTGAGAAATTTGGAGTTATCTGAAGAAAACAATATTGTGAAAGGCTTTGCTGCATGCATTTTCGTGTTGGATAGCCGCAAATGTGGAACTTCATCGACGAGGAAGCACGCAGAACTGTGGTAACAAAGCAGTTCTATCGAACAGTATTTTTCAAATTTAACACTGTTCAGTATGTGTGGTGTGCAGGGCGTGTTTGAACCCAAAATTGTCAGATGTAGGCTAGACGAAATTGCATGGCAGATATAACGTTAGTGTTGTAGCCGCGTCTGTTAGGCTACTCAGTTTTGTGGTAACCTTAGCCATGTTCTTCATGTACCGGCCTTTTGACAGCTTCGGCTGAAGTTGTCCTTGTGTTAATTGTCGTTATAACTTCTGTATGACCTGGCAATAAACATTTTTGTTATTGTTTCTATAATGTGATTGGCTAAACTGATTTTATTACGGGTGCGGGTCGGTGTCGGTTCTATTTTAAGCGGGTCGGGTCGGGTGCGGATTTTAATTAGTGCTGTTGACGGAAAACGGGTCGGGTGCGGTTTGAAGCACTGCGGGTACAGGCGGGTGCGGGTTTACAAAATCGGACCCGTGCAGGACTCTGGCGCGGGCGCATCCTGCTGTGTGACGTGTGCGCAGACTGGTGCATAGATATATACACTAGATGTCGCCTTGGCTACTGCAGTTCATTGGAAACCGTAGCCAAGGCGACATCTAGTGTATATATCTATACCCGCCCGCGCTCTCAGATCACTTGGACCTGGCTGTGTACAAGAGGTAAAAACGATATAAATACTGTTCGTTTTCTCACACAAACCGCTCGTTTCGTGTCTTAGGCCATCAATGTGTACTTACGATGGGGAATTGTTTAATTTGGACGATGGGGAATTGTTTAATTTGGACTCTGTGCATGCTCTTTGAGATAATGACCATAGACCTGAATTATATGACTGACAGACAAGAACGGTTTGACCTAAAAATATCAAAATTGAAACTACTGCGGAAACAAAGACACCTACATCTTGGATGCCCTTGAGGTAAGCTAAAACATACCAAAATTTAATTTCAAAGTGAACTATCCCTTTAAGGTCTGAATGGAACCCATTTAGGCTACCCATGAGCATAAATACATAGAGGCAGGAAGAAGTACTTTAAAACAGCCTTTATTAATTATTATTGCAGAGATGGGGTTTGGGGCTGGGTCTGTGGGACTGTTTCTGGGGGATGAGTCTGAGGGAAGAACAGGAGACAATGGTGAGTAGAATGCAGAAGACAAAAAGGTAGGTAAAATAAAAAGTGTCTGGATCAAAAAATCTAATTACGTACAAAATTCACCACTAGAGAATCTCATCTTCATTCTCGTCACAGGCCATCTACATTGAGTTTGTGCAGCTCAGTCCCCTCCAGACACTTTTTATTTTACCTACCTTTTGTCTTTTGCATTCTCCTTACCATTGTCTCCTGTTCTTCCCTCAGACTCATCCCCCAGAAACAGTCCCACAGACCCAGCCCCAAACCCCATCTCTGCAATAATAATTAATAAAGGCTGTTTTAAAGTACTTCTTCCTGCCTCTATGTATTTATGCTCATGGGTAGCCTAAATGGGTTCCATTCAGACCTTAACATTTAGTCTTTTACTGTTATATATCAACAAGATTCAACAAGACATGTTCACCTGGCTATACCCAATGTTTAGATCTGTTGTGGTATTTATGCAAATTAGCACATCTGTAATTAGATTATGCACCGTTTGTCCATGTTAACAAACAATAAAAAAAAAACTTGTAATACATTTTTTGATTGTCTTGATATAAGTAATCAACTCAGTAATTTTCATGGTGATATCTAAAGGTTAAATTTTTTACCCTATTCATGTGAGAAAAATAATGAATAGGCGTATGAATAGGATATATTTGGGTCTTTTTCCTAAATGGGATTCTTCTGGGCTTTTTTTTCCTTACTCAGGACATACTGAGGATACAAAATCAGTTGAGTTTGATTCTGTTGCAATTTGTTCACCCTTTTTTCCTAAAACGCCTGGACTATATTGAGGGGTTCACTTCTGTGGGATCAGAATTTGTAATTGAATGGATTCTTGATACCTGTAGAAGAATACTTATTTACATACAGGAGGTAGTGGAGGATCTGGGGGAGGGAACACCTTTAAGGGGCACACCACATTTCTCATATTTTATAACTAGGTTTAACCATACGCTCAGGCAAGCAAACAGGAATACACCACAAAGCACACAAAACAAACCAGCGAAGACATGAGAGAAAGAGGCACAATATAAAGGGACTAGAGCACATGAGGATCAGGTGAGCAAGGACTAGACAAACAAGGGGGCGTGATAACGGGAAACAAGGAGGCGGGACAAGAGGAGCACATGCCAACACAAACAAAGACAGAGCCATGTGCTCGGGCTCTGACAGTTTTACTTTACACTGCTTTTTGTGCGTTACAGTCAAAATAAAAATAAAAAATATTTTTTTTTGTATTACAATAATTCAGGTGGAATTCAGTTCAGGTGTCTTAGTATGTCACAATGCAAAAAAAAAAAAAAAAAAGAAAGAAAAGAAAAAGGGTGCGGAGCCCCTAAAGGGACATGGTGAGGGTAAAAAAATATGAGCTTCGCTCTCTTGCAAAATGTATTCCCAGACTACCTTTATATTAATGTTTTGTTAAAAATGTCTACTGCATGCATCTCCTTCTCACTCACTGTTTCTGTTTGTTCCTCTCCCTTCCCTGTAGATAACGCTGTCATTTCCAGATTGCAGGCCCTTAGACGCTATTCCACCCAGCCTTCAGCCTCTGTTAATGGCTATACGAAATGAGCGTTACACACATGCACAAGAATTCCACATCTGGAGTCTGTCTCTCAAGCAAAAAGATATAGTTGAGCTGGTGAGCACTGATCACACTTTACTGTAGATCCTAGTTTTGTGATTGGCAGTTATGGAAATCATTTAGTCTTGTTGGATGCTTGTTCCACAACACAAGAGAGGGAAAGAGTCCTCCAGGGAAGCCAATCCTGCTGGAATTCAAACCAAACCTTTCTGTGCTTACAAAAAAATGCTTGTTTGGTCACATCACTCACAGTAAGATATGTGTCTTTTATTTCAGCAGTAAATGGTAATGAGTCATAACTGTTAACATTTTAGCTTAACACCAGATCAGTTTAGCTCTGGAAAGAATTTTGAATTACACAATAATTTCAGGTTCCAGAACTCTGAATGTTTTCTGTCATCTCTGCATTTTGTTGCAAAACATTTTGGCTTTGCGTGTTAAATGTACCTGCTTACTCTCTCTCCCTTTCCATTAATCACATTCTTTTTGTCCGTGCATTTCCACATCATTATCGAAGTGAAAAATGAAACATTCGCAATGAAAAATGAAACAGAATTAAATATAAGTCGTATCACTTTCATGATACTTTTGTGATGCTATGGCATTCCTTTTCAAGCTTGAAAGCTCCAGTCCCCTTTCATTGCAACTGCATGGCAAAGAGAAACCAGTATATTATTTACAATTTAAAATAGAAATAAATTCAAGAGCCTTCTAAATTGCATTTAATTTCAAGTGCAAGACTGAATTGAATGGTTTTTATAACACCCTGTTTGTCCGTAACATAGTTGACAAACTCTGATGTAAAAACATGTTTTTAATTAAAAAAAATTAAAAACAGTTCATGTTTAAGCTCTGCAGATAACAGATATGTAACACTGAATTAATATACTATATTGAGACACTTAATGTTCCACTGAGAAAGGACAGTGCTCTTGTGCTTTTTTGCTGACATGAAATGTACCCTAAATTAGAGAATGAACCAAATGCCTCCTTTTGTGTTCCACACACCAAATTGCCATGTTTGATTGAAATTTTGCATAAACCAGAAGCATCTGACATTGTTAACTGTTGGTTTGTTTTAGAGATACATCTGTTCTCTTTTGGATTTAGAAAACAGGCCTTATTATCATTATGGTGGGGCTTTTCTAGTTTTAGAGGCCATTGGCAGCCAACTACTGGCTTGTGTTTTCAACAAGAACCACAATACCTCTGAGGCTATGGCGGGCTGGCAAACCCTTGAAAGCCTAATTAAAATCAGGGGATTTACTCGGCTACTGCCAAAACTTTTGATTATTTTTCCAGCAATATAAGACTTGTAACTTCTGTAGGAACTTGAAAGAAACCTGAGAGATTACAACACATCATAAACTATATAAAAAAAAATTCATTCAGAACTGATGCAGTATGTAGTCCTATCAACAAACACTTAGTTTGAAGCCAACATGTATTGTCATACAATTTTTCATCCTTGTTTTGGGCCTGAAAATAGCCTAGCATATAATGTAGATCAGGCTGCGTCATTGTCCTGTAGATTTTTAGTTCCAACTTGGAACTTGAAGACTTAGTTTAGATGTTTTCATGTTTTCATATTATGGCTACTTAGACCTTTATTATCCTGTGGTCCACACCCATTTTTATTCCCTTCCAGGGGCAGCATGTTCACACTTTAACTCATATAAATCGGAAAAATCTGTTCTATTAAAGGGTGAGATTTACTTCCAGAACAGCTTTGATGCTGCGAAAATCACTGCCATATTTTTCCAGACCTGCAGACAAAGAATGTAAGGAAAACAATATGGTGGAGAAGCATGCAATTGAAGTTCTGCACTTAAATGCTGTTAGGACAACCCTGACATATAAATTTGGCACATACACAGATTATATGTGCCGGTCAGACGGTTATAACAATAAGTGCTTCTATAAGAGGTCCTTATTTTTAAGATGTTGATGAGATTCTGGGAGATTTATTTCTGCTGTAGATCATCACTAACCTATGGAATGATGTTCAAGGGGAGCTTTATATGTAGGGTAAGAATGATATCTCAATGGAATTACTCTTTCTCACAGTTAGAAAGAGATTACACACAGCCGCTTTGTCAAGAACTGCAGCTTTGATCTCTGTAATACTTGCTATTTATTGTAGTAAACCAGTTTGAGTGACATCTTCCCAACTGCTTAGCAGTGTTTGTGAGTGCACAAACCAGCCTTTAATCTCTTGGACTGTGGTGGAAATTGTGCTATTATGTGGTCTTTCTGTTGTATAATAATCAGTTGTATATTAAAAGAAATATGAAACAAAGTAGCACTGATTAAATTAACCAAATTTGTATATTCTGAAGAAAAAGTGAGTGTTGTCTGCCTGTGCAAAACTCACTATCACAATGCTAAAGTGTTATGGGTGGTTGTCTGGGCATTGTTGTAACGTCCAGTTGACTGTGTGTGTGCGACATAATAGTAATTGTAAAATCCATGATTGTAAATTTACCACATGGAAAATTGTGCATTTCACCAATCCAGCTGTTTGTTCTGACAGTGTCTTCTTTTGGAGAAAAGGGGGAGGACAGTTTATCCCTTCAGATCACTGGAGCTGCTTGATTGCAAACTGACTGAATGGTCTCTGGAAAGATTGGGCAAGGCTTCAGGCATCAGCTACCTCACCACACTCTGCCTGGACTACACACAGTGAGAGGATATCTGATTGTGTTTTGTGTGAATTTCCTCAAATGCACTTTGTCTTTCCAGTTTGTCAATCACAGTGTACATCAGAGATGGGCAACTTAGATCCTGGAGGGTCACTGTCCTACAGAGTTTATCTCCATCCCTAATAAACAAACCTGAAAAATGTTATGGGTGCTTTAACTTAACTTATGAGTGCTTGGCTGAATCCGAAATCGCCCCCTAAACCCTCATTCACTATTCCCTACGTTAGTCCACTAATACTGTTTACTTGAAGGAGTGAATGAAAATGAGTGAGCGAATTCCAACAGCCGTTGAGAGTGCATCGGTTGTACATTCTTTATTGCAGTGTAATGTGGGATTGAATGAGTGCACTCAATAACGTCCACTATGGTTTCGGACACCACTACAAATGGCCGTCCCCTCAAATAGCGCCCTATTTGAGGCCATCTCAATTTTAAGGATCCTTTGAAGGCATTCCTTTATTCTGCATTCCTTCATTTGACTTATTTTGAAGGATGCAAGTATATCCATCGCATCCTCCAATCACCTACAATCCTTTGTACACATTCCAAATTTACAAAAAAAGAATTATCAGAAAATGAATCAGCTGGTTGTAATTACTTGTACTGCCTTAGAAAGTCAGTTAATATAAAGCTTTTTAATATAAAAAAAATTTCAAATAATATTTGAAATAGTAATTTCGTGCCGTGACCGCAGCTGCCAGAAACATTTATGACGTAGCCATGCGTACATACTAGACCGTCTCATTCTATTGTTTAATGTTGAGTAAAACTCTAGTCTACAAGCCTCTGAAGTACTAGACGGATGCAGCCTCACTAGGATGCAGCCCTCCATTTGAGAACCACCCTATGTCTTCAGGATTGCTTGAAAATTACAGGCAGGTGTGTTTGATTAGAGATGGAACTGAAATCTGCTGGACGGTGGCCCTCCAGGACCGAAGTTGCCCATCCCTGGTGTTATCAACCTGTTCTCACAGGAAAACTTAACTATGTTATGAGGTGGAAATTTCATATGATGTGAATCGTACAAAAAAGTATGATTATTAGAAAAATTAAGCATGAAGTTCCACTCCTAAGCCAAGCCCTAAACATACCTGTCACTGGGGCGCAAGTAGATCATACGAAAACATACGAATGAGATCGTCCAATTTTATACAAATTATTAGCCACCAATTCGCCAAAACGTAAAAGTTACAAATTCCATGAGATTGTCCTATGACAAATCGCCATGAGATGAGTATATTAAGTGTTTCACCAAGGATAAGCAACTGCAGTCCTGCAGAGTTTAGCTCTATCCCTAATTAAACACACCTGAAAAATCTAAAATGACAGGCATGTGTGTTTTATTAGGAATGTAATAAGCTCTGCAGAACAGTGGCCCTCCAGGACTGTAGTTGCCCATCCCTGTGTTATACTGTCTAGACAAGCGTGTGCCAAGATATCTATAGAAAATTATATAATTTCCAATACCAACAGTGCTTTTTAAACAATGGGTTGTGATTGTAACCATGATTGTAAAATTGTTTTGCAGTATCTTGACGTAATCTCTTTTTTTTTTAATTAAAGCTACAATATGTACTTTTTTTCACCGCTAGGGGTCGCTAACCTCTTACAACAGCAAAGGCGTAGGTTGATGACGCATAAGCATAAAGCGGAATTATGGATCTTGTCGTCAAGCTGATGGATCTCATGTTTAAGGATGAGTGGATACATTGATGTTTTTAACATGACTGTGGTATGAAGCAGGCGCGATTGCTAATGAGAGACAGATATATAAGTCCCGTGGATATATAGGAATAAGGACAATTAATTCTACCGAACTACACGCAAGTGCTTTATTACTACTCACACAGGTCAGTTTATTAGACAAAATAAACTTGTGAGGTAACGCAGCGCTGTTGAACGTTACACTATCACACTAAACGGCATTTGAGTGTGTTGAATGTTATTCTGTGTGTTAGTTTGTTGGCTGTATGAGACTAGCAGTAAGCTAGATCAACATTAGAATAACATACAGATCATATTTTAACATTTCATCATGTTGAACTATATAACATTGATTAGTTTTATGTACATTTGCTCACCTGTCTAATAAAGTACATGCAACACTCTTGACAGAGACGCCACTCAAGTCGAAGTTAGTCGCGGAAAACACCACGGTGATATTGATCCTCGTTTTAGTTCTCCTTTTGTCCCAAAGTCTGCTTGCCATGGTCCATAATGTTTGAACAAAACAACAACAGCATGAGCGCTGCTAGGAGTAACCCAGTTGTCCACGTCTGTCGCCATGGTTACACTCTAAAAACTCCTTGGTCAAAAATAACCCATAATGGGTTATTTTTGACCCAACTCCTGGGTTAAAAAGGGACCAACTAATTTATGGGTTATTTCAACTCAGAAAATTGGGTTATGCTTTTTGACCCAAATTATGGGTTAAATACCTGACCCAAATGTTGGGTTTAAAAAACCCAACATCTGGGTAGAAATAACCCAAAAATTAGTTGATCATTTTTTAACCCAGGAGTTGGGTCAAAAATAACCTAACTTGGGTCACTATCCCAGTATGCCTTATTTCAGAAAATAAAACTTTGTTTTACATTATATTACACACTTAAAGCACTTTTACATTTTTATTGCATTAAATAAAAATCTATAAGAAAAAACACAAACTTGGACATGTTTATTTTCATATTTATTTTAGGTCACACTGTAATAACAATATTAGAAATAAAAAATAGAAAAATAAACAACAATTCTCAGAAGAGCCTCAGGAATTTAAGCCTGGGGCCAACTTTGGGGACAAGATTTTTGATAGTGTCCTCATCAAAGAGAAGAAATGCCTCCTCATCTATCTGAAAGACAGAAAACAAGACAACATGAGTATGGTTAATAAGTCGAGACAATTGTGAACCACTCACCAGACACTCTTTCATTATCAAGCTAACAAATAATCACTTTTAAGGTAATGCAGTGGCTTTTTTTCTTTCTTTCTTTTTTTACATGGCCCAAATTGCTAGTTAACTAATGTGGTTCTTTTGCAGCATTAACATTACCCATTTTGTGTGAATGACATATTTTCTTTCATTCAAAAGTGTAATGACAGCCCATTCTTATGCATAACAGCTTAAAGACAAGGCACAATAATATTTTAGGGTTGTACATACCCCACTGTCGAAGAAGTTGTGACTTTCACAAAATCTTGCACTGACACATTTAAGTCTTAATAAAAAAAGAAAAATGTAGGTATAGAGAGATGATATAAGGGCAATACGAGTAAAATGCTCACCTCTAAAATTCTCTGTCAGCTCAGACAGCTGCCACTCAGTTAGCTTATCAGCGACAAAACTGTCCATTCAAAATGACCTGGAGAAAACATAGCAATATAGAGGTTAGCAACAATTTGAAGACTTGACCCGCTTCTTTAACTCTCACTACTTCAGCCAGTAGAGCACTGTATAATATGATAAGCACGGCACAGCTGGTAAACATAACTCAACTATTGTGTTGCCTCGTCGCTCTGTAGCCGCGACTATGGGGCTCGCACACCGGACGAGAAGCGCCGCGTCGCGTCTAGGACAACTCGAGGTATCGCTCACCGGGACGTGCACTCTCTCAAGGGGCTCGCACACCGGACGCGAAGCGCAGCGCCGCGTCTTTAAAATTCGAACACATTATTCTCTATGAGTGTAACGGACACACACACACACACACACACACACACACCGGCGGTCTGTCCGCGGCACCCAGCAACGGCCCAGGACCGTGTTCAAAATCGCGTCCGGTGTGCGATAACGTTACCTCGAGTTGTCCTAGACCTAGATGTTGTCGTGATAGCCGCGGCTACATGCCAACCACAGAATTACCACGGCTAACGCTAGTCTCAACGTAGCAACGTATTTTTTTTTTTTTTTAGCAAATGGTGCTAAACTAGCAACAGGGACATGGACACAGAAAAGTTAACATTACATCAACACTGAAAATACTCTCTTACCTTGAATATAGATGAAGTTGCACCGATGAAGCACAGGCCAAAACGGATCGAGCGCGAAGCGACGGTTATTTCAAACGACTGTTGTGAGAAAATTCCAGAACAACTGCGAGAGAGAGAGAGAGAGAGAGAGAGAGAGAGAGAAAGCCAACCCTATAACCCAGAACATGGGTTACTCTTTGAAAAATAACCCAGAAACCCAAACAACCCATAAATTGGGTCAAAATATTAGCCCTATAACCCAGAAAATGGTTACTCTCTGAAAAAATAACCCATAATTTTAACCCAACACAAATAACCCAGAAAATGGGTTGAAGAAATAACCCAGGAGTTTTTAGAGTGTACTATGGTAGTACGAGCGGATATGACGCCATTGACTGGCGACTCACACCTGCTCACACGTCCCAGTTCCTTGGTTAAAATCACAATTGTCTTACGATTTACAAATAGTTGGAAACATTTGGGATATTGTAAGTAATCAACTAAACAAAAAGTATAACACTGGCCTAGTGGTTTTTGGATATTTTACTGCAAAAATCTTACATAGTACACCTTTAATTTCCATAATGCTGAGAATCAAACCCATGACCTTGATAGAGGCCTTTCACACAGGACATATTTTTGTATTCAACTGCCGTACTTTTTCATTGGTTTTCTAAAAGTACTAGACGGACGCGTTTGACCGTTACGCTCATGTCTTGTGATTTTTGCAGCATCTCGCGCATGACATGCCATTCTAAGAAGTTAGAAGAAGGTACCTTGCGTACCCCCCCCCATTCCACCACCCTGTGTCCCACGTTTTTAAACACGAAAACATGTTCTGTGTGAATGGAACTTTTCAATGCTATTCTACTGTTTGAGCTACAGTACTTTGGAAAATGTTTTAGCCTTTTGTTTCAATGGTTTTAGTATGTATTTTTTCCTTTTTAAATATTTTTTTAAGTCATCTTCAATGTGTTTTTAAAGGTTTAATAATGACCTCTCCTCTCTGTCTGCTTGTTTCTCTCTCAGCGTAGGACAGGAGGGATTGAAAGGTTTGTTGAGTGGAGGTTTGGGGACCAGTCAGATATGTTCCTTGAGTTTATGTTATTGTGGTTTGGGTTCATGGAGCGGAACTCTGCTAGCTTCACTTCTCACCAACAGTTCTGTGAGGTACGTACTGTTATGACCACTGATTCTTATGTTTCCCATTAACCTGTGACTCTCTGCTGTGACTCCTGGGATCCATTAGCTTCTGCTGAAATATTTCATCACATATTAATTCATGAATGTGAGCTTCAGCTGATGACATCTTACTGGGCCACGGGGGTTTGGAGTTACAGTAGGAGAAAGGCTATTTTGACAACCCAATAGAATTTTCAGACTTTTCGTGTAGTCACTATCACTATGAACGAGTACAGAATCTCGATCATCAACGTTAAACAGCATATAAATCAAAACTGCCTAATGTTACCGAATTAAATGTTGACCCAGGACTAGATATAGGATTGTGAAGCTTTGGAGGTGTTGATGACTCAATCTACTCCATCTATGTTTTTATCATCGTTCTGAATCCGATCCAGATGTAGTCTTTGACAAAAACATGATTTTCCTCAGCTTTTTGCTTGAAATGTTGCTTTTTTTTGTGAAACTTTCCCACATTCAAGTGTTGTCAAGTGTTCTTTTTTTTGTTCTTTTTTTTAAAGCAGAGGGCCTGTTCTTTCTTTTGATAAAATGCATGTCCAGATATTCTTACAACAAAATATTCTGGGGGCTGTGAAACTTTTGTGAAAATGATCAAAAATGCTGGCGCTGGCAGGCAACTGTTTTCAAAAATGCTGGCAGGGATAGAGTTAATATGATGTAGCATTGCATGTAGTCCACTCAAATATCATTTTTAAGATATATTTTTGGCATTTCTGCAATGTTTGGAGAGAAACAGGAAATGACTGAAGAAGAGATAGAAGAATGAAATTGGGAAATGACCACAAGTGAGAACTCAAACGCTGGCAAGAAGCACTGTTGTGGAAATGAGTCTTGAAATGAGACTGAAATGCATTGGTCCAGGGTCTCTTGTAACACTGGTCCAAAGATTCAACCTTGCACTAGCAGCTGCTATCTCAAGTCGTTCCGAAAGACCTCAGGCAAGGGAGATTGAGATAACCAAACTTGGTGCCTGGATTGCACTAGAGTGGTAGTAGTTGATGCAATGACACGCATAGCCTGCACCTCAAGTTCAGTAAAGCTGTCGCTACACTAACCGACTTGATTTGAATGGGAGGTCACACTAAAGGCCCCAATATACTTCAAGCAAAATCAAACAACAAACTGGTGTGATGTCTTTTCGAACAAAATCAAGTTTCAAAACAGCTTGCCAAAGCAAACTCTCTGGAAAAGTTCACTCCACCTGGTAAACACCCATCACTGACATCGCTGAGGCTCCGCTTTCTTTGACATGGAAATCTTTTCCGGTTAATTTCTTCTGTTTAGTCAATCGAGGTCAGACGTCCGCAAGTAAAAAATGAACACTCTGGAGAGCTGCTTTATAGTAGAAATTGAAGTTGCAATTATAATTGAAAGAGACACTGACATTTGTTTTCTCATGTTTAATTAAAAGCTGCTGTAAAGCTGCTTGCTTTGAAGCAATCTATTGTATAAAGTTCTATATAAATACGTAGCATTACTTGATAGCAGTGCAGAATTGCACAGCTCATGCAAACATATCCAGCATCTCCATGAGGTGTTCAATACTGAGGCAGGAAGGGCACTGATTATGTCCACCCATGTTATCCATCACACTAAGGCATGTAGACCTTCTAACTGTATCCACATTGAGCTTCAGTACTCACCTAAGAGCAGTCCCAGTGAGGTCAAAATGAAAGGGATACAGAATGTGTGTGTTCACAAAGTTGATATTTGCAGTCCGGGAGAAATGTGGAAGTCATCTCAATCCACTTGGCCATCCTGGGTATGCCTTTTGGAGAACAAGCCGCTTGTAAATCAGCACGTTCCAAAGAAGAAATGTTCATAAAAAGAAACGTTCATAAAAATGCTTTCCAGGCATGGAAAATTGCAGATTCCAGAGGGAAAAAAATGCACTGTATACGGCTTAATTTGAAGCTCTTTTCAGATGAAAACTGCATAGAGTATCATAACTAATCAATTTCATCAACCGAGAATGAAGAAGAGATTGAGTTGACATGTTTGGGGGCTTTTATAGCTCAAGAAATATCTTGCATCACAGAGTGATGCATTAACTCTTTAATTGGCTTCTTTTTAAAATGGGAATGCAGGTATTTCCTCTAGTCACTGACAGTCTGTAATAAAAGGAAATAGCTGTTATATACGGTGTCTCATCATAAATATCACTCTGTCTTAAGAAAATAAAAATATAAACTAGTTTATATATTATTGGTCTTTCATCATAATTTACTGATAAACTGGAGACTGGCTTGTCTGTGTATTGAACAAAGACTTCTGACATATATCTTTAAAACTGAACACATAACAGAATCTATAGTTTAATGTAAAATTAGGTAAATGCATGGACTGTGTGATTTTTTAAAAATTTTTTATTTATTTAATTAGTCAGTCTCATAAAGTAGGCTTACTTTGTCAGCCCTAAATGCATTAATTGGTTGATCCTCGCCTTTAGGGAGCTCTACATCAATGGCAATGAGCTGCAATGTGGGGGTGCCATTGAGCTGCTGAGACCTGTGGCTGAAAACAGCCGAAAAATGGCCACATCCATCACAGGTGTGTATGTGAGTTTATCAACTCTCACCTAATTCATTCAATAGTACAGATGTATTTCGTCAGTGGTGGAATATCTGAGAAGTGAAAGGCTATATTCTGGTGATTGTCCGATTGGACGATGTCTGTTGGTGCAGTGTGAATTGGTCTTAAAAAGATCAAGATAAGACTTCAAGATAAGGTTTCTCTGTTTTTCTAAACCTCAGAGTTCTGCATGAGTGGGATACAGCATGCAGTGTGTCATGTTATGCAATGGAATGTGTCAAGTAACTAAATTATTAGAATGATCTCCTCATCATTCTTTTTTTCTCAACTTACTAGTAGACAATAAAGGGTGTAAAGTAACCTCATTTTGTGCAAAGTAATGTCATTCACTGGTTTCCTCCTTCCAGACGAGACAGAGTTGATCTCCCAAATGAGCAATACGTCTTCCAGCCAAAAGAAAGCAAAGAACAAAGGTACTACTCATTTTCTCTTCCTCAGAAAAACATATCAGGAGCCTCATAAAGCCTGAAACATATATATTAGATTATTTAGCTATGTCCAAACATAAACATATTCATACAGCTTTAAAATAATAATAAAACAAAAACCTAACTAAACTGTCTCCACATATTCACAGAGTTATCACTAAGAGCTCTGATGGGATCTTGGTTTCCCTCGTGTTAAACAGCACAACACCCCTATTGAAACCACCTGAACAAATATTCTCGCTTAGGACTCCTGTTACAGCACCTTGACAACACAACACATCCACTGACAATGTGGAGGAGAAACAGGACATATTACAACTGTATTGGACACACATGCTTGTACAGTCCTAGGCAGATATACACCAAACTCTTTTAATCAAAGCAACTTATTTTTGTGGCTTTTTGTATATAAGAAGGAACAGTGTAATAGTACATGAAGATTCGTGGCTCTTTCTGAGGGATTGGGGCCATTTCTTTTCCATTTGTGTCTCATGACAATATTGATATAATTAACATGAAAAAACGAATAGTAGATAAGGGTCTAATTCTAGCGATTCACATGAAAGATAATCCAAGAAGATCATTCATAAAAAAATAAAAATAAAACACACACCAGCTTTGCATACATGCATAGACAATAACTGACAGAAAGCAGTAGATACTACATTGTATACAGTAAATATATTGGGTGAGAGAGCATGGATACATAGGATGTTAACTAACTGAACAAGTGTGGAACATATTCAGTAACTAAGGGAACAAATGAGAACATACATAGGCTGTGTCCAAAATCACCCTGTATAAAACTATAGCTTTAAATAGGGTACTATTTGAGGGGACATTTGTAATGGTGTCTTGAACCATAGTGGACTTTTAAAAAATTTACATTTAATTGTTGGTGCAGTCTTTGTTGGGTCCTCCCACTTTCTATGGCGATTACAGCCATTTACATGGATTACATGTTTTTTTGTTGTTGAAAGATCAGCTGTAACCTTTTCAAATTAAAGTGAGACCAGCTTCACTCATCAACACAAACCACAAGTTCAGTTATGGCCTCCCTTTGACAACATGATCGATTTATGTGTGTGAAAACATTTTCATAACATAACCTCTTAATGAAAACAAAACCACGCACGTGTACGGGCACTTAAAAATTACATATGACAAATGTTTTCACACACATTAATCGATCATGTTGTCAAAGGGAGGCCATAACTGAACTTGTTGATGAGTGAAGCTGGTCTCACACTCTAGTTGCCAAATTCTCAGTGTGACCAATGGCATTTCGCCATTTCCTCAAAAACCTTCCCTCTCTGTAGACCAGGGGTCTCCAAGCTTTTTTCATTTGAGAGCTACTTTTTAAAAATGAAAGTGGCCGAGAGCTACTCATGTAATACATTACTTAATTATCTTAAATAATGTCTCATAACTCATATTAACAACTATCCAAACTGTTTTAGACCTAAAAGAGTTTTTGTAGGCCTATATATGTCACCCTTAAATGTCAGAGAAAAGAACAGAATCAGAGATTAATTTTTTTATATAGAAAATTGTACTTTGCATATTAAAGTTGATTTTAGTTGATCATAACTAGAGATGAAATGGCATGAGCATTTCATTACATGATTAAAGTGACCAAAATGATCACGGTTATCACAGAATCCTGTTTAAAAATTACTAATACTACACAATGAAATCAATTCACTAAGTTTTATGTCGAAAACCAGCAAATAACAAATAAAATTAGCATCAATATGCACTTTTTGATTACATAAACATTAAAATAATAACATTAAAAAGTATGGCAAGATTTTAAAGTAGTGTATCTACTAACATCATGTAGAAACTTGTACATGTTAGTAACATATACAAGTTCAAAAAAAGGTTTGACAAAAAAGGTTTTATAAAAAGATAAACCTCACATATTTCAGCCTTTAAATAACTTTTTATAAAAAGAATGAGTCAAAAAAGATAAACTACTGACATTTACAATGCATATAGCTTATCTTTTATTATTAATAGTAAAATTCGGTCCGATTTTCCCATGGCGATTGTTGTTGCTATGCAACCATACACTGCGCTCTCCACAACGACAAAGAAGTTTTAGTAGCTAATGGATTTCCAGTTTCCACCACCGAAAAACACTTGCTGTAGTTTTGCTACAAGATTTATTTACGGAGAAGAGAAAAACACCAGTAGTGTTTGGGTGCACCCCCATCCTTCATATTGACTGAGTTTTCAATGTTGTTATGGAAAGGGTGAAGCTGATTGGTTGGTTCTTGTCACATGACCTGCGGTGCGTTTGTGGCATTCTGAAAAGTTGAGATTTTTTCATCTCGCTGCGCCTGGAAAAAATTAACGCTATTGACCAACGAGATAACTAACGGACAGACAGCCTCTGCCACTGTGTGTGTTTAAATTTACAGGCCTCTTAGTCGGAGTTAATTAATCTAGTTTTCTAGTTTAATTATATTTTCTTGTTTATGCACTGTGTTATTATTAAGTTGAATTGCATCTCTTGATAAATGGGAGGAGGTAGTGAGTCAATTTGTCAATTTGTCAATTTGATGGATGCCAGATTAGTCTCAGCTGTTGATGACATGTTGTGGTTAGGAAAGAAGACGAAGAAGAAAAGAGGAAAAACAAAGAGCGGTCCTGGTGCTGCAGGGTGTCCGTGGCTGGAGAAGCTGCACATGTTTGATAACTCCATTGATCACTCAGGAAAGGAGGGACCAAATCAACTAACTCAATTCTTGGAGCTCCTTTGCATGTGAGTGTACATGACTCTGTATATACAGTTGAGTATATTGTTCAAAATGTCATCTGTCTTTTCTTGGCAACTGGAATTGTCAACACAGATGATGTACTTTTGACCATAAAAGATGCGTTTAAAATGTGTTGACAGGCTTAACGCTACTGTAAGCAATGCTAACTTGCACCAGATAAAGCTACTGCTGTAACATGTATGTTCTGTGTTCCCTCCTTCATTTTGTTTTTGTTTTTGTCCTGTGACCTGGTTTTCCTCTGTTTAATTAGTCATTATATTCACCTGTCTTTTGAATTAACTCATTAGTTCATTTTCTTTGTTCATGCTTATAAGCCTTCAGTGTTTGTCGGTTCTCGTTAGCGTGTGTGATTTTCTCCTACATTTGTTCCTGTTTCCAGAATATTGTTATTAAAGTCTATCTCCTAGTATTGTTCCTCATCTTTGTGTGTTTCGATACCACGTTCCGTAACAGAAGAACTGACCCAAAACCGATCAGCATGGCTTCACCTGCTGTGTTGCTGCTTTGCTTGAAGCAGGAGCAGAAGAGCCTCGAGGCCCACTCATCTGGATTCCGGCGAGCCTCACGCACTATCCAGACCACTCCCTGTGCGCTTTTTATTTGGCCAGTTTGAACGAGCGCACAAAGGCGCGGTTTGGGTCCTGGAGGATCATTCACTGAGTTCATTGAGTGGGTGTTGGTGAACTGCGGTTCAGCCTACACCATCGGCCCCGCTGAGGATGACATCGTCACCATCCCCACTCTGAACACACCGACAGAGACTAGCCATCCACCACCGACCGCGACTGGCATGATGGAGTTGCCTGCGGTCACCGCAGACCGGCCCACCGCGATGGACGAGTCCGAACCAGAGAAGAGGTCAGAAGGAGTCATCACCCCGGGGCCTGTACCATTGCTGGAGTCTGACCAGGTGCGTGAGCCGGCAACGTCGTGCATCGCTGAGGGAGGGCTTGGTGGAAAGTCCCACCCCCTACCCCACCGCTGTGGATAAGATGTTAATTGCCTCTGGTACTTATTTTGAAGAATTAATGGATTTTTTTGGTGATATCATTCCCAGTTTCTCCAGTGTTCACTGTATCTCCAGTGTTTCCTGTATATCCAACGCCCTCTGTATCTTCAGATTTCCCACCCAGCCTCCCTCTCCCACCTCTTCAAATAGCCTGTTCATCAGCCCTGCCTCCGCTCATCTCCCACTTACTTAGAGGATCTGCCAAGTGTCTTCAGGCCACCAGTTCCACCAAGCCTCAAGGATCCCCTGGCTCCACCTTCAGCCTCTGGGCCCATCGCTCCACCTCGGCCTGTTGACACTTCGGCTACACCTTGGCTCCTCCCTCCCTCAGCTCCACCGGAAACCATTGGCCATACCGCTCCACCAGGCTCCCTCGTCCCTCTGGCTTCTCCTTGGCGTGTCCTGCCTCCGCCTTTGTCCTCTGTCCCTCCAACTCTGCATCAGTCCTCTGGTTCACTCGGATGCTCGCCGCCGCAGATCCACCTTGGTCTCCAGTACCATCGGTGTTGTGTGGGCTCTTCGGCCTGTCAGCTCCACCAGTGTCTCCATCATCGGTGGCTGCATCTTCGCCAGGGGTCTTCCATCAAGTCGTCTCCACCATGGCTCCTTAAAGTCTATCTCCTAGTATTATTCATTAGTCCTAGTCCTCCTAGTCTTTGTGTGTTTCGATACCACATTCCGTAACAACTTCACTGTAAAAATTAATTTTCTTACTCAGTATTTTTGTCGTTTTCCAATACAAATATCTGAACATTCTTAACTCAAGATATATTTACCTGAAAATAAAAATGTAAAAAAGTTTGATGCTATAAAAATAAAACGAAAAATGTTGTAAGAAAAGCACGTTTTTCCCCTCACCCCATTTGCAGATATTTTTTCTCAATTTAAGCATAAAATCACTTTTATTTTGATACATTTAGAAAACAAGACTTTTTTTTGACATCTTGCTTCTCAAGTGAATGTATTTTTCAGTAACACTTTAGAATAGTTCTGTCACTGAAAAAAAGTAGTCACTGATTAGCTAAAAGTGAACTACCAAATTCAACTGAGCGCTATTTCTTACCAATTCGGTAATCAAAGTTTCTTGTTAGTAAGTAGTAATTGCTATAATGTTAATATTGCGTTACTAATTTGTTCATGTGTATTCATTCATTAATGACGGAAGAGTATTCTAAAGTGTTACCTATCTTTCTTCATTTAAGAATGTTAAGATATTTGTACTGGAAAACAAGACAAAAATAGAGAGTAAGAAAATCACTTTCTCGCAGGTCACGTACACAAGTACTTGACCTGCATGCTGCTGTCTTTACTATTGGGCTCTTAATTTGCTCTTAATTTGCTCTTAAAACATATTTGTAATAATGACACATTTGCAATTAAAGTTGCAATTTCAGCATATTTAAAATATTTTTACTTAATATTATTGAATACACTACAGAGAAGTGTGGTTTAGTATGTTTATCAACACATCAAAATAAATGTACTTCTTTAAAGCATGACAAAAGGTTGTTAAAACAGTGATTTCTGTTTTAAGTCACATCTACATATACTAGTTTCTGGACTGATACGGATGCGTGCAATTTGTTGAATGATAAGTATGATCATAGTAGCCATTAAAAAATAAAGCATTTCCCTTCTCACTCTCAACAAATCCAATAAACATGATTTTTAGTGAACAGAACATTTTCACAGTAGTCTTAAACGAGGCAAATCATGCATTACTGGTTATACATTTTTCCCCCTGAGGTCAGTGAACAGACTTTTGGCATTGCCATCTGAGCAGTAAAACACAGTTTTACACTGTTTTACACTAGCATCTGCAACATGTATGCAGGTCTTATTTATTTGAACGTCCATATGAACAGATTACAGCGCTTTCAGCTGCACAGCAGAACCAAAATTGCAAGTTAAGTTTTGCACATCACATCAGAAAACACAGTCCAAATACACACCCATTGTTTGAAGAAATACGCCTGTTGAACTTGATACAAGTTCCACATGTTGTGACAGGCACACAAACAGCAGTTTCTACTCAGTAAATCTGACTGTATCCAGATGATTTAGATGAAGATGAAGTAGTTTATAGCTTCGCTTTGGTGTTCTGAGTAATTACCATTTAGATTTGAGTGTGGTTCCCTTTCTCATGTAAATTGTATAATTTATGACCATTATCACATCACATCGGAAATATTCAATAACCCAAAATTTTTTTTTTTTCTTTTTCTATTGGTTATTGAACAGCAGTTTGGTTGCACAGCAGAAAAGCACAATAGGAGGCTGCTGTTGTAGTTACGCTGCTACTTTGCTTGTACAACAGGAAGGACCAGAGAGACGGCGGAAAATGATCATGAACAACTAAACTATGATTGTTTTTGGCGCAAAACAACATTGGCTAACATTATAAGTGAAACAAACTGATTTCTTTGGCGACTCACCAAATATTCTTAACTAATAAAATACCTTCTGTTGGCATTTGCAATTGAAATACAGCTGTTATTGTTTCTCAACATGTTTGTATTAATTGTTTTGTTAGATGGTAGATTTAAGTTTGGATTGGCCACAGTGAGAGAATACTTTTACCATATGCAGAACAGTTGATCCTATAACGCATCAAACTCAACTGTACATATGTCTATAAATGTCTTTCAGTCTAGTAAAGTTCTCCAGTCACCTGACCGAACTGGACCTTGGTGAGAATCACATCGGAGAGGATGGTGGGAAAGTGCTTTTAGAGGCCCTGAGAGAGAGACAAACAGGTGTGAACTTTAATATGATGGAAATATGACTCTAGAGGAGACCTCATGAAAAGATTTTAGGTGACGTACTTACTTAAAAGTAACAATAATAGAATATATTAATAATGTATATATACTAATGTTCTCAAAACGTTAGCACAAAAACATTGTCTATACATCATTCATGGAATGTTCGTCAAACATTTTTAAATGTTAGTTTGTTTCAGAGAACATTCAAAAGTAACATTCTTGTAATACTTGCTAAATGAAATGTTCCCTTAATGTTCACATAATCCAGAGAGCATTCAGAAATAATGTTTTCATTGGAACATATTTTTGTTAGCTGGGTTCTTTCTCATGAGAGCTACATTAGACAGGAAAGCTATTGCAAATTAATGACTTCAATTTAGGTCTGTTCCTCACACAAACTATGGCTTTTATGGATTGAGAAGCCTTGATAAAAGTCTGGATATGTGCTGGTAGTGGATGACAGTTTGGTAAAATGAGATTGTTAATCATTTTCCCATCTCCTTGACAGCTAAACTATCTCCAATTAAAATCCAAGTTTCAACACGCATGTCCACGGAAACATTCAGTGCCATTTTGAAAAGCGCAAAGGAACTTAAATCTGGGAAAAAGAGAAGAAAGACAAAGGTGCGGTAAGATATTGTGATGCTGAAAAATGTACAGTGGCCCTAAAAAGGATTTGGTAATGCCTGTATAAATGTGTAAACAAATTATGCTAGAGCTTTTCTCGGAACTATCTCTTTATTTTTGCAACACTTTTTTAGTCATAAGGCTTCAAATAATTTTTGGGGACTCTGTAATTTGCTTGAAATGTCATAAATTTAAATTAATTCATCACTCTCAGAAAAAAAGGTACAAAAGCTGTCACTGTTGCGGTACCTTTTCAAAAGGTACACCTTTGTACCTAAAGAGTGCATATAAGTACCTCAAAGGTACATATTGGTACCAAACGTGTACATATTAGTACCTAAATGGTACAAATTAGAACCCTTTTGAAGGGTACTGTCCCAGTGACAGCTTTTGTACCTTTTTTTCTGAGCGTGATGAAGAATAAATATCTGTAATAACTGTCTTATTTGATCATTTCTAGGGAAAAACAAAGTAATACATCTGTCTGGAGGATATTGAAAGTATGTTACTGGTTTACACAAGAATGTTTTTTTCAAACTATTTCACCATGTTTTCAGTTTGTCGCCATAGTTTTTTGGGAATCATCCTCTTTTATGTCTGAATTGTGTTTGAATGTGTTACCAAATTATTGCATTACCAAATATGCTTTACCAAATGTGAGCGCACAACAGACTCATGGATTATGAAGCATGTATTTGTCAGTGGTGCGTAGGGGTTCTGGATGGGATCTTATTTTTTTGTCACTATTGGGAGCTCGAAATAACATAAGGATGTTTGTTCTTTAGTGCTTCTTCCGTTTCCTTCTCCTTTCATCTTTGCTGACAAAATGTGAGTCCTTGTTTGTGGGGGTTTTTTCTTTCTTTTTCCGGAACAGTCTAATACATGCAATGTTTATATTTTACAGAATAATGTGGAAAAAGTTGTAAGCATTTATTTGTGTGTTTCTGTGCGTGTCTGCCCGTCATGTGGAGAGCAGAGCAGACTCGTGGAGATTTCTTTCTGCTAAATTTGGCTTTGTCTCCACCCTATGGCCAAGAATGATACTGCACTGTTGTATTCATTTCTTCATTTCTATGGATTTGCCATCCACAGGATTATCGCCTGTTTTACTTTTGCCTCTGTTATGGTACCTCTCAAAATAAAGTGAATCCAAACATGAAGTTTGACTGCGTAATGTAGAATTTGTTTTGTCTAGCTTACATTTAATAAGGAATGACTGGTTGTATGGCTCCAAAATATAATGGTGCAAAATAGTAAAATACCATAAACCGTAATGAACAGGCAAAACTAATCAATAACAAACGTCTTGTAACAAACCGCCTAACATATTGCAGATCTGTTTGTCACCACCAAAATGATCAATTATCAATAGTAGATTACTTGACTTTTTCTAAAAACATCCATTAGGTCCTTCTAAATAAAATTATATTGATTGTTCTTAATGGTATTGCAAATTTGATTTTATTACTTTTTATTTAAATCTTTTAAGTAATTCAGAACTGTTCTTCTGAACATGTTTTTATTTTATTTTTTTATGGTCCTGTTACAGAATTATGCAGAAACAGAATAAACATTTATTGTGTTCATTACAGTGGGTTTCCATGAAAAATGAGAAAGTAGTAGCCTAGTATTTTTCTTGCAACTTTATCCGTCAGTCAAAGTTGTATAAGTTATCAACTGTAAGATGTATATGCATGCCAGTTATGACATCTTCTTTAGGTATTAGGCGCCTATGTCAAAACGAATAATAACAATATTTATTGAGAAAGATAAAACACATCAGAATGAATTAAACAGAAAATACACAATCTCCCCGGATAAATCATTGTTTTGTCCGCCGCCACAAGGAGTCGCTGTGATTTATTCACGCAGCACAAAGTTAAGGTCACGCATGCGCACAAACTATTTCCATTCATTTCTACGGAGTGGAGGTGGATTTGTCCTCAGTATTAGCTCTGCACACTTTAATACAGAGCTACAGTAACTTTACCATGGATTTGGAAAGCGGCAATTATGAACCTGGTTTTGTGGGCATCAGGTTCTGTCAGGAGTGGTGAGTTTAGATGAGTTTAAGCGTGTTGCTGAGCTCATGTGCGTGTTTGTTTTGATGGCAATAGCGGCTCTAATATGAATCTCTCTCTCTCCCTCCACAGTAATAACATGTTGTATCCTAAAGAGGATAAAGAAAACCGCATTCTGCTCTATGCGGTAAGTTCTTTTTTGTTACATGAATAACGTTAGACCTTTAATCCAAGGTAGAGTGTTGTTTAATCAATGAGTTTGTTTTACGTCGATTGACTCAGATATATTTACAGTTTGATTTAATTAACAGATTTGATATAACTAACTTTTAATGATTTGAAATGCATTAAGCTAACTTTTGAGAAGACGCTAAGAGGCTGATGGTGTTCACAGAAAACTGTATAAGAGGTTTAACAGAGGGGTAACGTTAGTGTTCAAACTGACAGAACAGTCCCTTACTTGTGTGTGTTCGTGTATGTTTTCAGTGCAGAAACTGTGACTATCAACAGGAGGCCGACAACAGCTGCATTTATGTGAACAAAATCACCCATGAGGTCGAGTGAGTGTCTTGCTATTTTTTTTTTTTTTTTTTTTACAGAGAAGTTGCGAAAGGTGTTGACATTAGTATTATTAACAAGTGACATGGCATCTTTCGCAAGGAGCCATCGGCACGTTTAGTGGTTCCTCATCATATCACTGATTGGCCAGAGAGAATCGGCACTACCAGCGTCATTGGATTTGCGACACGAACTAACAAACTTCTTCGTCTTGCAGTGAAAAACACTAAATAGGTGGTACTATTTATATATGACAGTTGTTGTTTTTTTATGGAATATTGCTGTATTTTATAAATGATTTATTAGTGCACATAGTTTTTTTGTTGTAAATTCATATGCCCTTATCTCCAATCAAAGTAACTTTTTTCTCTGATGATGTGTTTACTGGCGTGAGGGCGGGACAAACTGTCACTCACGTCACATGTGATCACAGCAGTAGCAAACCACAACCATCCAATCAATATTATTACGACACTTAAGCTACGATACAACTTTATTCAGATAATTTTTATTTAATAAGATAAAGTTCTGTCTGTCAATTTCACATCTTCATATCAATCTTATTTCGTCCCTTTCCTTCAATATTTTTCCTTGTATTTTCTAAATATTTTTTAGTAGAAATTAGTTGTCAAATAAAAATATTTGCACATTTTAATGTTTTCACATGCATCTAAATCTATTTGTTTTTACAATAAATGTTGTTATAAGCAGTTTTAGAAGAACGACGACCTTACTGAAACCCTAATCAACAAGTCGAAGGTGACCGTATTCAGTTATGAAATGTAATTGTGCTAAATTATATTTGTATTGTTATAGGATAATTCATAAATTAGCCATTAACAGCATAACGTGGACACTAGATAGCGCTATGGAGTTATTTTCGTTGTGAAATAGCCTACACAAAAACTTAAGACAGTTCGATTTCAAGAGAGTATATAACCAGTATCACCGACCGTATGTAACAGGTGAACTCCCAGGTAATGATGATTCAGGCTGTTTTAAGTAACCTTCTTCACCCTCTCATAGCATTAGACACATTTTACGGCTTGCATTTGCATGTCGAATTAACGTGGGCCGAGCGGTGTGTTCAGAAATATGCGAGAACATGCTTCCTGTACTGAGATATGTACTGTTTATAAAATTACAGCCTGAAAAAAATAAAATATTTCAAATTATTATTATTTCCTGCATTATAAGCTCACCTCTTAGGGTAAACTTATGCACAATACTCTTAATCGCCGAAATACACTCCCTGAAAATATCAATACTTGGCTTCCGTGTATCGATACAATATCCCCACGCAAAATATCGTGATACTATGCTGTATCAATCCCCCCACCCCTAATAATAATTATATGAACCTATTACAGTATGCACATATTACAACGTCAGTCTGTAATAATACTTACAATGGGACACAAGACAGATAAAACATTACAGTATGGAGAAGCCTAATGGTTCTTGTACAGATAAACTTATTTCCACCGGCACATGACACTACAACCGGATGTGCCTCTCAACGTGGACATGTGCTGATGGCTTCCTTGTGTACTTCGATGCCATGCCACTTAATGTTAACACCGCTACTGGAGGATGCACAGGTGTCACTTGTACTAAACTGGACTTAATGTGTCTATATGCACGTGGAATGACTTTGGCTTTGTGCTTTGTGACAGTGTTTTTAGGTCACATATTTAGGACTGCAGACAGAGACTTCAGAGCTAATGTGGATAAAATAAGAATAATATATACTTAAACAGCCTATCCAAAGCACAAATGCTCCACCTACCACACTCATTAACTCTGATTCAGTTGTTCTATAATGTTTATCGGCTGAAGAGATTTTTCTGGACACTTCTAACCTTGTCTCGTCCCTCTTCTCTGCAAGTGAACTGACTCAGATTATCGCAGACGTGGCCCAAGATCCAACACTGCCTCGGACAGAGGACCACCCATGCCCAAAGTGAGTGATAAATATGTTTTGTGATGTACATGTATATTAATAATATGATATGATGGCCATTTTAAAATGAATCTTTTTTTTAGGTGTGGCCACAAGGAGGCGGTGTTCTTCCAGTCTCACAGCATGAAGGCTGAGGTAATCTTTCATGCACATTATACATTGAATCCACGTGACAGATTTTGTGACTGGAATTAAGTTTAAAAATGCTTATATTTTGGTGTTTTTAAACAGACTATAAGTAATATAAATAGCTCTGTTAATTTTAATTACAGCAATATTAAATAATACGTACTGAAAAAAATTAAACTTAAGAGGTGCGTTTTGATTTTTTGAATGCAGGACGCCATGAGGCTTTACTATGTCTGCACCGCCCCACACTGCGGCCACAGATGGACTGAATGAGAAGGATAAAGCCATGACTCAAAAGATGAGGACGTGCTCTGCGGCCCCTACACATTCCTACACATTATTTCTCAGGTTAGGGGACATATGATGTGGAGTGGACATATCTGGTCAGTGACCCAACTGTAGGTCTCTGATGCATTTGTGAATAAACTAGTGTTTAATTTGAAATTTTCCCCCTGAGCGTGAGACTGGTGCACAAACACCAGCATGAAGTCTGAGACTTTTTTTCCCTCAAGGATCTTTATAGTTTCTCATTTTAATATTTCACATTGTATTTTTTGAAGGTTTGTAATAAAAGATTACAAAAACTGAGTTGAGTTTTAATTTTTTTAAAGTACTAGTTTTATAGGGATCCTATTATGCCCTTTTACAAAGTCTTGATTTTGTTTTTGGGGTGTTTTCATGCTTGAATGTTCAAAAAATGCATTCCCAGTCTGGCTCGAACATGCTGATTTTGATGAAGCCCTTCCTTCGAAATCTGAAATGTGCTGTGATTGGTTAGCTGTCCCAGTGTGTTGTGATTGGCACTGGTTAGTGCGTGTTTGGGAAATGTCCCGTTTCTCCATAGCTGCAAGTTCTGCTCTAGATATATTAATGATGGCATCAATTTCAAACCAATTCGAGCCAGATTCAGACCCTGACTATGTTAACGCACGAGATTAGCTAGCACGGATTTCACAGGACATTTGAGTGATATGTTTTTTGTAATTTTCTTATACATTGATATAATATACATTATAGATGTTATCCACCATTTAATAATGATATTTGTCGGAAAACTAAGGTATTACAAACAGTAATCGATCACAAAACCAAGGTTAATTTTCCTATGGAGAGGTGAACCATCTTACAATAGCAACAAAACAAACTGTTCTCCATAAAATGTGCAGCACACAGATAAATGTTGGGATTATAATGTTCAGGAACAGTGTTTAAAATAAATCTTAACTCTAATGCAGCTCAACCAGGCCTCGTCCCCTTTTTTGCAAATTCCGTGGGTGGGGATTATTTAAATGAGTAACATTATGACTTCATAAGATCCGGAAAAATTGCGTTGTAGTCAAAACGAGCCGTTCGTTGTACAGTAGTTGTTGAAAAGGGGATTTTGTTCAAATATCTCCCTTTGGAGTAGACTGAGCCTTGTAACCTTGCAGATCTTTTTTGCAGATCTGCTCAAACAGCAACATTAAACACTAACTAAAGTTGAAAAAGTGGAAAAGCATAATAAGACTCCTTCAAACTTCAGAGATTTTGATAACAGATACCGTTTATTCCATGGTGGTTTAGAGTAGAAATAAATCTGAATAAAACCTACATTTTGATATGGTTCAGTGTGATTATCAAATCACATAGGCTGTGATTTAATTTTTTAGAGTGTTCTTTTACACACAAGCTGCTGATGATTGATTTTCTCAGTGTTTCAGAGTGGCACGTTTCACACGCAAGCTAGATTTGAAAGCATTAGATCCCATCCTCCCGAAACTAGTTTGACTAGCTACTAATAAGTTAAAGTAGTTAAGATCAAGTTACACTTCTGTAGAAGTAGTTGGCTACACCTACACTTACATTTTTTTATTTATTTTTTTACAATGGCACTGCATATTACAAATACCTGAATAAATGTTAATCAAGAATGTTTTAAGTAAAAGATTTGGGGTTTAAAACAATGTAATGCAATACAATTAAGATTTCAAAGAGTACTGTTTTATTTTGTAAACTATGTAAAAAAATGCCAGCGCCGATTTTTTGTCCCAGTCCAGCCCTGATCCAACATACACACAATACTCAAGAATATAGCTCAAAGTGCAAAGTTGCTACAAATGTAACATCAATGTAAAAAACAAAAAGTTTGCAACTTGATACACAGGAGTAGTCAAAAATGCACATTAAACTCGCAGCATTTACTGTGAACTGAGCTGCTCATGAGCAGTGTGAACAGTGCGCTTCCCTCTGCTCCTTTCAGAGCGTCTCCAAAACCACTCCTCCTTCAAAACACATGAACGCACATAGCAGAGTCTGCAAAGTGTCACAAGAAACAAACAACTTACAGAACTTGTACCACCTGACTGCTGCAGATTAATTTCGGCGTTGAGTGTTGACATAGAAAAATCACGGGTTGCCTTCTTGTAATTACGGTTACGACATGGTGTGAAAGCAGCCATGGTTTATGTTATGTCATGGTTCAGGAGGCACTGTAAAAGGCTGCTGCTGTTTATTTGCTGTGCTCTGTGGCTGTCTGTCTACAACTTTGTTCATCATACAATGGAGTCTATGGTAACTAAAACTGTTTGGTTACCAACATTTTTCAAAAGTACCAACTACTTTGTTTTGTGTTCCGCAGAAGAAAGATCCTACAGCTTTGGGAACTACACACTGTAAAAAGTGAACGTGCAGTGGTTGCTTTAAGGAGGTATTTCTACCTGATTCAACCTATGAAATAAAAATGTGTTGCTGTTACCTAATTCAATCAGGTTTAGGTAACATAAAACAAGGGAATGCTGTTTTAACTTAATTGAGTTACACTGACCCAATATACAATTTCCAATAAAGCTCAGGATGAACATATTTGACACATGCGCACTACGACTGCACCAGACCTATTGAGGGCAGTATAGTTGTGACTCGTGTCAGCTACATGACATTCTGTTCTGAAGTACAAAGAAGAAGAAAGGTTAGTGTTTGGCTGCTCCTTGCTGAATGGCGGATTTTGATTCAATGTGAAATTGTGATTTGTGGTTATATTACACATGTTGCATCAAAGTGAAAATCACAATTGACGTTATAAAACAAATATACACTCAAAAAAATTTTTTTGCTTCTTGTTCAGTTTAATTAAAATTAGCTAAAGTAACACAATTTAACATTTCGTCACAACTTAATTTATTGTGTTTAATCCACCCAATATATTTAAAAGCAAAGTATATTTAATTAATTTGAGTGAAACTAACTGGGCAGTGGCTCTGTACTTCCCAGCATGCTGCAAGGGTATGCATTGGGAGAGTAAATTTGTGTTTTTCAGGAATGGGAAAAATGTTGGTAGTTAATGTTAATGTTTAATGTTCAGTTATGTTGGACATTTAGAGGCGTTTCTGTTATTGAATTTTGTGGCTACCAGAGCTGAAGAGTAGCACCTGTGGACACTCAAAGTTCTATACCAGTATCAGTACTTACATTTCAATTCTTTCCAGTTCATTATATACATTATGTATAATAATGGATAACACTATACTGGCTTAAAGATTAAGGCTTTAAATTAATTCGACCTAAAGCAACTAAATTGTGTTGACCAAACTAAACTGATTTATTTTGAATGAACTAAATTAAGTTGTGGGTAAAAATTCTGTAGAAATTCATTTTTGAGTGTATTTACATCAAGGTCAAAAGGGACTTTCATCATATAAAAAAAAAAAAAAAAGATTATATCAAAGTTATTAAGTAATTTTGCCTTGCTGGAGAAATCAGATTATATCTACTGACAGTTATGCTTCCTGGATTGTTTTTTTTTTCAGGTTGGTTGATTAATCAGTAATCTTAAATAATTGATTAATTTCAACAAAACCAGTTATTTTAGATGTTACCACATGAAGTATACATTTTCTAAGTTGAACTGACAAAACATATATTATTATTATTATTATTATATAAAAAAAAATTTTTTTGCACGAGGGTTAGCAAAAGATGACATTTTGGATGAATTATCCCTTTAAATCTAATACAACGGAATTCACACTTCTGGGGTCACAGTATGTAGGCTACTACAAATGAAGTTATAATTAAAAAGAGGATAATCAATCACAAGGTTTGACTTGTTCTCACCATGTTCAGAGATTGTGTAATTGTTGTGTATATAACTGCCTCTTTTCATGCCAAGCTGACATGCACTTCTGTTATTTTTGCAATGGAAAATATCAACATTCTTTCATAGCGGCATTTCCATAGTGATCTATAAAAAGCCCGTGCAGCATAGGCTAATTTCTTCATGTTGTTGCAGGACTCGCGACCAGAACTTTTTGCACGAGATAGGAAAGTACGCGGAAGTATCAACAACACGTTTGTACCTCCCTGTCAGTCAAAGCTAATAAACTTGTCAGTTTGCAAGTCATGTAGCCTACATTCGCCGGCTGTTGAAAGAAAAGTTTGTCGCTGATATGGACGGACACACACCTGGAGAAACCGTGGACATGAACTCGGGTGAGAGCAATCATCCACAAGCGATCGCGCGCACGCTATTTAGCCTATATGTAATTTCTAGCATTTTGATCTGATCACACTGTTGTTTCGCAGCGGCTGTAGTGTGTCGTCGTGCTTGGAACGCAGTGGATCCTCGAGACAGGACAGCGATGAAGAGTCCCGCACAGAATGTGATCGTTCACCACACGGCGCTCCGGTACTGCTCGTGTCCGCGCGACAGCGTCTCTCAGCTCGCGCACATCCAGCGCATGCACATGCAGGAGAGGAGCTTCGACGATATCGGTTATAAGTAAGATGTTAGAACACTACATTTAACTTCTGACCACACGTTTATTACGTATCTAATAAATACAAATGTTTGTAATTGTTTTGCAGAACTAGGCTTGTATAAACTTTGTTTGGACGTCAAATGGTAATTCCATGGATTCATGAATAAATTGAGCATGGTATGGATCAATGACGTGACTCTTTTTTTGCCCCGGTCAGACAATTTAAATGCGATTTAAAATAAAACAAACAAAAGAAAACTGTAGGACGTTTTCTATGATGAACACGTTTAATTTTCTGAATGATTTTTTATTTTATTCTCTGAATTAAAAAATGGGTAGCACTTTATTTTACAGTCCTGTTCCCCATGTAGCCTACTTCCTACTATGTACTTATTATAGCTATTGCAATAACTGGGTAATAATAACTGGGTAATAATAACCGTGAACCTATAAACCTATACCCATGTAGTTACATTATATTTACTTCCCATAGTAGGCAGCTTTCTTAGGTAGCCTAATTATAATTACTTGTAAGTGCACGTAGCCTACTGTAAAATAAAGTGCAACTAAAATGTCTTGGTGGTGTAGCCTAACTGTCAGGTTATACCCAGCTAACAAAAATATATTCCAAGAACGTTTTGCTAACGTTCCCATTAAGTTATGAAATGTTGCCTGAATGTTCAAAACGTCCAGTTTTTTAATCGTTTTAAAACGTGTTATAGCCTACGAACGGTAAAATAACATTCCATATGACCATTTTGCAAACATTATGGTACGTTTGAATGTTCTCTGAACATTCTGAAACAAATAACATTTAAAAAAAAAAATTAAAAAAATGTGTAAATAATGTTTTTGTTCCAACATTATTAACTTTAAACAAACGTGCTTTTAATTTTACTGGAAGAACTCTCTCTCGAAAAAAACTTATTAATTTACTTAATAATTAAACTTATTAATTATTATAAATATATATATATATATATATATTCACCAAATCTAAGTCAGGGAGGTGTAACCTACATGCAGGAAGCCATTTTTAGTCATGTGACAAGAAAACCATAAAACAAAAAGGTGCCCTGTGGACCCTTATGACTGTCCTGTTTTTTTATAATCACATATTTTCATCTTTCTATAAAAATGCATGTTTTGTCCCGTTTCAATTCTGCTGTCATAACCGGACTGCCTCTAGTCTATACATTAATGATCAATTCTGTGTTCCTCCAGCTTTCTGATCTCTGGAGATGGGGTGGTGTATGAAGGGCGGGGATGGGGGATTGTAGGGGCCCATGCAAAGGAACACAACTTCTATTCTGTTGGCATCGCCTTCATGGGTAACTTCAATGGTGAGAACACGACTACCTCTATTATTACATTCATTTTCATCTTATATTTATTGTCTGTTTACACTATTGTGATATTTAGTGGTTTTGTAAATGGAAAGAGAAATCAACATGCATAAGAATTTCATAGTAATGAAGAACCACAGTTCACAGTCACACATCATAAAGAAGATATGTTGTATTTTCTATTTGTCTGTAGATGATTTGCCCAGTTCTGCATCACTGTCTGCTCTGCTGAGACTGCTGCACTTTGGAGTGCTTCACGGTCATGTGCACCCTAATTTTGTGCTTGTGGGACATAGAGACATGGCAAAGACTGAGTGTCCGGGCGAACATTTATACGCTCTGCTACCAAAACTAAGAGACCAATTACGAAACCAATGATGACTGCGCAAGTTGCATTAAACCCCTGTAGTGTATGCAGCACTGTGTGAATGTGAAAGTGTATGATAGGTTTATCTGTGTGTGCCTTGTGGAAGTCTCTTTTGAGAAATAATGATATCAATTCTATCACAACCAGTTTGGAAGAACAACATAATTAAGAGTCGTCAAACATGATCCTACTGAAAAGAAAATAAAGAAAATTCTGTTTATCCAGTAAGATCCATGTTAAGAGGATTCCTCTGGTAAATCCTACAAATCCTATTAGCATTCCTTTATGGTTTTATGATATATTTTACTGATTCAAATTATTTTTTTCTTGACTACAGTACTTGAAAGCTACAAAATCATGATTATGGTATGTTTTAATTTATCTGCACACACACACAAACACACACAAAAAACTTAAAATGGACTGTAAGTGACGTGCAATATTTTAGTACTCTGGCTAGTTGTAAACAATGTACTGTATATGCAAATACATTTTTAATGGCTAAAAGAGATGTACTTGTGAGCTCATGCATTGAAAAGATTTTTTATTTCTTCCAAAAAGCAAAAGCGAAGTTTTAATGTCATTGTGTCGGTTTTTATCACTAAACTTTTATTTGTTAAATACTGTTTGCCTTTCTAATTTATGCACTTCTTATTATGCAATAATTAGACAAATATGTAATTATTTTACTTTATCTGTTGTTTAGTACTTGTATTATTTACTGTAACTTGGTCCCATTATATAATTATTGTCTTTAACTATCATTTAAATTAATAATTTGATAGAATGCACTTACTGTATACATATATGTTACTGTACTTATACTTAAAAAACATGCATGTAATATTATTTGTACAAGTATAGCTAATTAAACTGAAAAATAAATTGTCTGCACAATGCCACTAAACATCTAACAGTTTAAATTTGAAGAAATTTCTTTAAATGTAACATTTTGCTTATAATCAAAATGTAGGTCCACTTTATATTAAGCGCCTTTAACTACTATGTACTAATATTTAAATGAATCATTTGATTCAATGCACTTACATGTTTTAACAATAGCAGCATTGGTAACACTTTATTTTACAGTGTCCGTTACATATGTTACATGTACTTACCATGGTAATAACAGTCAATGATGCATACATGCCCTCAACCAAACCATAATCATACCCTAACCCTGTTGTTAATTAATATTACTCAGTACTTTAATATATAAAATTACACTGTAACAATGACCCCTTAAAATAAAGTGTAACCGCAGCGTTTAACACTACAACATGAACACAATAAGTAGCCTAAATAGATAGGCTATTTTTATGTAGGCCTAATGACACCTAATATAAAGTTTGACCTAAAATTCCAATGCATGAACTGTACATATGAATAGGCAGTTTATCTTGTTTAATTTGATATATAACTAACATGTAGCCTTTTATCTATTATGTAGGCCTAGCTAAATTAAGTTCATGCGCAAAATTTAAAACGTCCATGTTTTCTAATGTTGTCCAACTCACTCCGATTATGGGGTAGAATGTAACCACAGTCGGCCTACCTTGTACTTGACATTAATTTACAGTTTACGAATGAGTATATTTCAAAACAACGTTAATTTGAAGCACACAAATATGGGAATATTTGATCAAAGTTTGAAGCACATGGCGAAAAAAAGCACTGAGTTAGAGACGTTTTAAAGTGTTTCTTTTTTTGCGCGGTCCGTGAAGGACACGCTTCTCTATGGGTTCATCCTCCAGAGATTAGGTTCATGTCCATCCTAAGCTGTTTGTTTACTCACATCTCCAAGTGTTGTCGTATATCAGAACTCCTTAGCATAACGTCTTTTTGCCTCACTCGCTTCTGACAGGCATTCAGTCAGATGAATGTGTAAACAGAAGGGCGGTCTCAGGTGAGAGGCTTGAGTTTCACCGGCTTTCGAAGTGTTATAATTGAGCCTTCGAGTTCATTGATCAGTCAGAGAGATTGGCTGTGCCGGAAACTTATCAGATCTTTTTGTTTTTCCGCAAGCGTTTGCGAAGAATGGACGGGCTCTTTCTAGGTTTTTTTCGAAACTTTTAAGTCCTGTTGGACACCTTTAGGAGCGTGTTTGTATTGTTAAACATGGAGGAACTAAAATCCCCCGTGAGTTTTTTCCACAAGTCGTCTTTCAGCATCAGTAGTTTACTGCTCCGACACGAGCGCGCGAGGAGCGACTCGAGCGCCGCGCCGGAAGCACCGCGCTCTCGTGCCGCAAAGCCACCCATCGCGCGCTCCCATCACCAGCAGACAAATGACGGAAAAGACAAGCCGATTTCAAAGCGGAACGAAGCGAACAGACCGGATATAAAAGAGTCTGGGGGAGATGGAGAGCAAAAGTGTGAAGGAACAGATGGACAGTCATCGGAGAAGAAGAGCAAACCCGATAAGCCTCCGTTTAGTTATAACGCGCTTATCATGATGGCCATCCGCCAGAGCCCGGAGCGACGGCTCACCCTCAACGGCATCTATGAGTTCATTATGGGCAACTTCCCGTACTACCGAGAAAACAGGCAGGGTTGGCAGAACTCCATCCGGCACAACCTGAGCCTCAACAAGTGCTTCGTCAAGGTCCCGCGCCACTACGACGACCCGGGAAAAGGCAACTACTGGATGCTGGACCCGTCCAGCGACGACGTGTTCATCGGCGGAACCACTGGAAAACTCCGGCGCCGGTCTACAGCCGCGTCTCGAGCCAAGCTGGCCATGAAGAGAGGCGCACGGCTATCCTCCACTGCCGCCAGCGCAGGACTGGCATTCGCAGGCTCGTTTTACTGGCCCGTCCCGCCGTTCGTGACTCTCCAGCATCGTCACCCGAGCTCCGCGGCTCACCACAACAACTACGCCGCCGCCGCTTCGGTCCTGTCCCAGAGCTCGCGCCACTTCAGCTCGGTCGGTCCCGCTGCGGAAAGACTGCTTCTCCCGTCCGCCCAAGAGGCAGCTTATTATGGAATGGGCTGTGAACAGATGACCTCCACCTCCTCCTTCTCCACATCTGCTTCTGTGCCTCTGCCTCTCTCTGCTCCCCGCTCTTTCAATTTACTTTCCAATCAGTCCAGTTACTTTTACTCTCACCAGGTGCCTCACACAGCGGGACTGTCACCCTGGTCGCAGGAGGAATCGTACCTCTCCAAAACATCTCCTTCTGGACAGTTATTCCCTGGAAAGCCATCTCCTTCTTCTGAATACATTGGAGGACTATGTTCAGACATTCCCAGTTATTTTCCTCATTTTAACACAGCCAGCTCCATGCACTGAACATTTTCAGCTTTTTGAAGAGTATAGACAAGCAGTTCATGTGCAATCTTTTTATCCATTATTTAATTTCATGTGAGGCCAAATATTTGTGGCCAAACAAGTTTTCTTTTGTAATATCCAGTTGTTTACAATAGTCACCACAAAAAGGAGTTAAGCAAATATTTTTATGCACATGACGCTGAAACGTGCCGATCTGAAAGTCACTTCTAAAAAAGGGAAATAGCTGAGGGAAACAATCATGTTTTGTTCTGACCACATATGTCTCTTTTTTTATGTCTGCTGGTTTTTCTTTGTATGTATGATACCAAAAAAGAAAAGATTAAATGCATGATTCTGCCCGGTGCTTTTTCATAAGATGTCTTCGTGTTGTTCAGCATTTACAGTCACTCACATAATCTTAATACTGTAGATATTTGTCTAAGAAGAAGCCTACAGGTCTTGGCCTGTAATTTTGACCTGGCCCAAACATGTATCCACTCAAAGGAAATAAATGTTTTGGAGGAACAGACCTTGTTCATGACAATTAATTGTTTATTTTATTTTTTTATGAAAGAAATCTCCTACTGCAATTTCCAATTTGCAGAAGGGTGATAACATTTCGATGTAATTTACAATAAGGTTTCATTTGTTAACATATTAAAGCAGTTAACATGAACTAACAAAGAACAATACTTCTACAGCATTTATTAATCTTAGCTAATGTTAATATCAACATTTACTAATACATTTTTAGGATACAAAAATTGTATCTGCTAACATGCACTTTGAAGTTGAACTAACAAGGACATTTTTATTAAGTAACATTAACAAAGGTTAATAAATACGTAAAAATGTATTGCTTATTGTTAGTTCATGTTTAATTAACTTGTGTTAACAAATGAAACCTTATTGTAAAGTGTTACCAACTTTTCATATATTCAAAATGTGTATGTAAAATATCCTTTATTAGTTTTCAATGTGATTTGAAATTTTACTTATTTTTGCTTTCAATTAACAACATCCTCCTTATAAAAATATGTGAAAATATGTTCATTTAATGTTTTTACTCTTTTATTATTTTTATTTTGTACGGCACTTTGATATTCTTTGATTCATAAAGGTTAGAACAAATAAAAGCCCATATTGTATAATACAAAGCTGGAGTTTGAGAGTTCCTATGCTTAATAAACCTCGTCTCATCAATGAATAGATTATCCATATATTCAACAATGCAGGGAATTTAGAGCAGGCCTACGGCCCATGATTTAATACAAATTGAAATGTTTTATGAAATGGTTTATGTGTGTATTCAATGATATGCAGATAAATATCTGATTAGCCTTCCATGGAAGAAATATGAAAATATTGTACAGTGCTTTGTTTTTCCACATCTTTGTCCCCTCTCATTCACTCTCACACACACACACACACACACACACACACACACACACACACACACACACACACACACACACACACACACACACACACACACACACACACACACACACACACACACACACACACAGAATGTCTGAGGTCTCTAGAGTGCGATCACAGCCTCAGCTCAGTAATGAAGTGGGTCTCCTTTTTCAAATGGCTGAGGAGGGGAGAGATAAAAAGAGATGATAGAAGGAAATTCAGAGAGAAAGAGAGAATCCAACCACAGCACGCTAGAAATAAAAATCACGTTCATCAGATTACACCACTTCAAATAGACACAAGTGGTTTTTCACATTTGTACAAGCTGTGGTAATTGAGTGAGCTGGATGAAAAGTGTTGCCCTTGAACTAAGGAAACCAGTGAGTCCAGATTTCACCTCGCTGAATGACCGATCTGAGCAGACCTCACGTGCCCTCGTCTGAGCATCAATGAGTCTTTTCCAGTTAACATATCTGTTTTAAAATCTGTTTTCTTGTATTTGTCTTGATATTGAATAGCTAATTATTTTTTTAATTAGGTGATTTGAATATTAAACCTAATAAAAATTTCTTTGAGTGATATAATAAAAAATGTTTTACACTTGAGACCTACTATGTAACATTTTTAAATTTATTATTTGATACAATGCAGTATTGTGTAATATGTTTTCTGTACTTATATTTTAAAAAAAAATACCTTCATGTTATTACAGCTGTAACAATATACACTTTTGAGCCTTCCCTAGTTCACCCAAATATTAAATTCTGTCAATAATTACTCAACCTCATGTCGTTCCAAACTGGTAAGACTTTCTTCAGAACACAAATTAAGATCTTTTTAATTAAATCTGAGAGATTTCTGTTCCTCCATCGACAGCTACGCAACTGCCTCAAGAAGTTCATAAAGAGATTGTAAAACTAATCCAGATGAATTGAGCGGTTCAGTCAAAATTTTCTGAAGAGACTCAACCACAGTCAACAGACTGAATTTAGGCTTTTACTCACATATTGATCAGCGAACATAAACAGAAGCTCAACTGAACCTGCTTGAAGTGCGAGAACTAACCTCACTGGTTCTTGCAGAAGCTCAAACGTGCTGCGTAATACACGAGAATGAAACTCATTGGTTCTCACACTTGAAGCGAACATGCTTGAGCTTCAGTTTAGCTTAAGATAAGATATGACAAGACACACACTTGCACAATTTCCCATCAAAAACACAACCATCCCGTCAGGTATAAATACACTTATAATAGGCTTACCATAGTGAACAAAAACACTTTTTGGAAGAAGGATATATGATGTTTTGACTAAATATTGTTTATTTGGTACAAAAAAGTTACATATAGTGTACATATAGTTACAAACACTGTTTGCAATACTACAGAAACACAATAAGTGCATTGTACCTATAACAATTATTATTATTGTTATTATTTTATTTACATGATTTACTTATTTGTTTTGACATAAGTAGTTAAAGACACACCTAATATAAAGTGGGACACTGTAAAAAATGTTATGTGCTACTTAAAAGAATTATGATAACAATATTACACAATATTTTTGAGTAGTTTTTAAGGCTTGATTTCATAAAAATGACAAGACCCATGATTCATTTTTTTACTGTAGCAGCACAGTTATAGTTTCACATTTTATCTCATTATACAATGTTGAACTTCACCTCACCTCTCAGTATCACCTGATATAAAGAGAGGAACACACAGATGTGTGAAGACGCCTCTCAAGACAGGTTTCTGGAGCCTCTTCTTCATCAAACAAAGAGAGCTTTATTAACACGTTGCTATTTCACCAATCTCTCACACACACACAGGCGACTTCAGGCGTGCTTCACTGTAACCTTACTGGAAAACTGTTGGCAAACTACAATCTCTGATGCAAAAGATAACCATAATATTGATATGACTGCTGAGTAATCGTGTAATTAGTCTGCAGGGGAACGAGAGCCGGATGTGAGAGTAGAGAGAGTGAAAGGAAAACAAATAGACAGGTGAAGAGATGCCCAAAGGCTGCTGTAAGTTGATACTATTTTCCTTTAATTTGTGTAATAAATAACATCCTCCCTTTGACAGGCTTGACTAACGATTTCTACACCCCTCGATCACACTATACGGCCTACAAAACAAACAGCTGAGATATAAATCAGAAACTTTTGAGCATGTGCTTCTCCACGTGATTCCCTGAGGCTGGAATATAAGGTGTCCACTGAAACCTGCTGGTGAGACCACACACACACACACACACACACACACACACACACACACACACACACACACACACACACACACACACACACACACACACACACACGTCTGTCGTTATCTTTGTGGGGCTTCTCCATATGTAATGGTTTAAATATATATAATGGTACATATGCATAAATTCTTTAAAGGCTAAGATTTGGGTGAGTTTGCAGTATAATATAATATAAAATATATTCTAATCTGTAATAGTGATCTAATGTGATGTTTCATGGAATTTTATATTTTTTTACTGTTAAATGTACAGCTTTTGGAAAAAGAACAAGTCTTATAATTTACAGTGAAAAACTATAAATTGACGTACCCAGAATTCTCTGTGTAACAGAAGCTGTTTCATTGAAATAATGGTTACTTTTTCTTATCAGTTATGTACATTAGGGTATTATGTTACATCTTATGTTGTATAATTAATGTTTATTGAATTATTTTCATGCCGTGTGTTGCCATGATGGCGTTTAGTATTTGTTGTGTACGACACCGTGCACTTTCTATATATTAGCTAGTTGTGATGAACTTTGATTCATCATGTGGTTTTCTCTTTACCACTTGTGTTTTCAAGGTGGTTTTCAAATTTAAGTTCAATCTGTATTTACAACCATATTTTTTACAGTAAATTTCTGGCAACCACAGCAAAAAATTTTCCTGTAAAGTAATCAGAATTGACTAATGCCAAGCTCAAACATTTAAATTTTTTTGGTAAAAATAAAAATAAAACAAATGTTTATGTATCATTTCCTCAATTAAGGATGCCCATCGATGTCTTGTCAAAAGAGGTCTAAAGCACAACTTAAAGAGGTTTTAAGCACAACTGCACTCTGTTTTCTGTTTATAAGGAACACTTGTAAGACTCCAAAGATGCATGGTGGAAGTCGAGAGAGAACCCAGTCTGGAAGGAAGGAAGTGATCTGGAGAGGTAAAAACATAAGCCGATGTACTTGAATAACTCTGGGCTCGGTGTGTATTTCCTAACCATAGTTAAGCTTTGTAAACCAATTCCACAGACATGATCCTCAAATCTCCACACTATAGGGTGCGATTATCCCGAGCAAACTCACCAACCTGTGAAATCACATGGGTGGGATTGTGCTCCGCGGGCGCCCGCCTGTCTCTAAGCAGTAAGCCAATCCCCTGGAGTCTGAGCACCGTACAGACACACATCTTTGTCTGTCTTACAAACTCACCGCATCATACAGCCGTCTTCCCTGTCAGTCATGACACATAACAAAGAGATGTCTGTTTGGTCTACAGACCTGACCCCTGCCCCGCGAATATTACCCCACACCACGGCTAAGAGGCCAGACACATTCTTCTGTTATCTATACATGAATACTTCAATGAGGCAGATCACTAGATCAGACTGCTCTATTTCATGACAGCAAAATATTTTAAAAAGTAAAATATGTAGGCATATGAAGCATATGTAGGCTATATCTATAAAATATATAGAATGATTATTAGAATGATTTCTGGAGGATCATGTGACACTGAAGACTGGAGTAATGGCTGTATATAGAAATAAATTATATTTTAAGGTATATTAAAATAGAAAATGTATTCAGTTACTAACGTAACATCGGTTCCTTGAGATAAAGGGGAATAGGAAAAACTGAAATACTGAAAGCCTGATTGAATCATGCAGTGAAACTGCACAAACCTGTTGGGGCTGCAGACCGCCGAAATGGCCGGGGCTACCCGTCTATATAAACGGGCAAAACTTTCCATAATCTTTAGAATCTTTCGACTGAAAAGCAACGAGCGCCGAGTTGCGCAACGTGGCCAGCTAGGCAATACTCGTTCCCGTTATCTCAGGGAACCGCGGTTACATTAGTAACCGCGCACGTTCCCTATCGATACGGTTCACTTGTATTGCATCCTAAGACAACATAGGAACGCAATTCAATAGCGGACCAGACATGGAGGGGCCCATAACTCGGAGAGGAGGACCTTTCTCAGGGGAATTGGCTAGGGAGCTGCTGTGAGCAAATGCATCAACTCGGGCAGTCATGACTGGTTCAGCCAAAGAGGAGAAGGACTGTGCATCTGTCCTCCCTGATTTGTCTGATGACCGGAGGGAGCAGCGCGACTTGGGGAAAGCCATACAGGGGAAGGCTAAGCCACTCGTGGGCCAGCGAGTCCCTGTCCTTTGAGAATAATATTGGGCAATGTGAGTTGTCTTCTGAAGCGAAGAGGTCAACCTTTGCCCTCCCTAAAACACAGATCATGCGAACCGTATGGGGATGAAGCATACAATCCCCTGAGGACAAATTGCCCCAGAACAGCATGTCTGCCCCTTGGTTCAACTTGCCCGGCATGTGCACTGCTTTTAGCGAGCGCAGGTTGCATTGTGCCCATATGAGGAGGCGTCTCACCAGTTTGTACAGAGGCCTCGATCTGAGTTTAGTGGTTTATATAGGACACCACTGCCATGTTGTCCAAGCGGACCAAGACATGGTGCCCTTTCAGGTCTGGTAGGAAGGTTTTGAGGGCCAGAAAAACTGCCAGCATTTCTAGGCAGTTGATATACCACTGTCTCTCCAAGCTCAACCAAGAGCCGGATGTTCGGCCCACCCTCGAACAGAGCTCTCCAACCCGTGTTGGAGGCATCTGTTGAGACCTCCTTCCCTCTGGAGACCAACCCCAAATCTGCGCCAGCCTGGTACAGATGTGGGTCCTTCCAAGGGGCCAGGGCCATGACACAGCTTTGGTCCACCTTGATACAGTGGGCTGGAACCTGGGGTTTCAGTCAATACTGCAGGGGCCACATGTGTAGCAGGCCCAGTGGAATTACCGATGATGCGGCCACTTTTAGGCCTAGCACTCTCTGAAAGGCTTTGAGGGGGAGTGAAACCCAGACTCTGAAAGATGCCGTGAGCTGTTGAATAGCCAGAGCGCGCTCCGGCGTGAGCAAGGCCTGCCTTTGGGCCAAATTGAGAACTGCTCCCGGGAAGGAGATTTGCTGCCTGGAAGACAGTGGCTAGGTTGATTTTGGAACTTTGGAATGGAGGACGTGTGCCAAGTTGCTCCATACGGGCAGAGGTGCACGGCCACGGCTTCTTCGAGATGAGGCAGCTTCTCATACCAATTTTGGCGGGCTGCAGCACCATAGGTCCGAGCAGTTTCACTGCATGATTGAATCAGGCTTCAGTATTTCTGAGAAAAAAAATGAGTTTTTCCCATTGCCATTATTTTCAATTATAATAATATTTCACAATATTAATTTTGTTTTGGAGGTCTCCTACAATAGGATTACAAGCATCAAAGGTTTCATTTTCTCATAATAAACATTGCACATCACAACATTTTTCAATGATTCTCAAACGACTCCATGGATGAATCAATCTCTCTAAATCTCTCATTTCTGCGAGCTTCTCTGCTCTGATTGGCCAGACAGCTCAGTCTGTTGTGATTGGTCTACCGCTTACATCGCAGGTCGAAAACAAAAATGCCTATTACCATAACTGAACTTCAGCTCCATCCGGAGGCTTCCTACAGCTCTGCGATTGTACATCGTAAACTAAAGACAGTAACGATGACGTCAATTTTACCATATCAATCTGAGCGCGAGTCCAAAGATGAAACATTGGAAGAACTAGTTATTCAACCCAAACTTCCATCGCAAGGACGACTTGAGCAGGATGTTTCTCAGTGATACACTACTCAGTTTGAGGTAAATTGAGATTTGTTTGAAAATATATACATCAATAATTAGTCATACTTACAGGTTGTGATTCTGAGGAGCAAGTTGGTCCAAATAAGCTGGGTACTGACCCATCTTTCTAGAGCAAGCGTTTTGCAAATCCCGCATTGGACTCTGAGATTTGAGAGGCAGTCGTACAATGAAGGGAACACAGCAACAGTTTGGGATTATACTGCTGTGGTATCGTGGTAAAGATGAATTTTGACCACTGATTCTTCACAGTCTCATCCTTTGGAAGTGAAAATAAACCAAATTTACTTTCACAGCAGAGAGCACAGCGTCTTGACCACATGATATCCACACGAAAGAGCTACAGCAAGTCCTGTCCACGCAGAACATAGGTGGGCATTATGCAAATTTAGTAAGCTGTGACGTGTGAACTTTACGAAAATAGATTCGAACTCCAAACAACTCGTTTGAGCGATTCAGAGTCGACTCTTTCTTTTGAGATAAACTAACTTTATTTATGATGCACTTTCAGCTTTACAACTTTGCAGACTGTTTTATACAGCTGCATTACAAAACAATCTGGGGCACTTTAAAAATAGTAAACTTTTGACAGGTACTCCTTAATATATAATAATATATTTAGGAAAAATACATTTAGCCTACCTTGTTACAATGATGACATTGGAATTAGTTGGGCTGAATTCACACAAAACATACACATTAATAATAATAATAATAATAATAGATGAATTCAAGATCTCTGTGAACTAGATGATTGCTAATTTGCTATCAACATACATACCACTGCTAGAAAAAAAAAAAAACATTTGTGTAATTAAACTTTAGTTTCAAAACATAATAGTTACTGAGAGACAGCCTTTGAGACCACTTCATTGTGTGACAACTAGCCCTGTTTAAATATTATAGTTTAAAACGATTAAGTATCATTAACTCATCACTACAACTCTATACGAACATAAAAACCTAAAGACAAGTTTATTTACTTTGAGGGAGAAAACCGGAACCGGAACTTACAACTGAGTAAGGCGGCACAGCAGACCCGGAAGTGACTTTAACGTTGTGGAAACGTGAGGCGCCTGTGTGCAGTTGCTCATTTCATTGAAGATATTTGAGAAGTCGAAACCTACTAAAACATGTAAGTTCTTCTGTTCTGCACACCGTATATTATGATAAATGTTTGAGTTGTACTGCTGGGACAGAAATAGGCAGTTAATAGTTTTATGGCCGCTAATAAAGTCATTAAGCAAGACTAATGCTAATGTTAGCAGCTACAATGAACTATTGTACTGATGATTAGGATTCGTCCTAAGTGAATACTGTTATAATATCTAACTTATGTGTTTGTTTGGCAAGCGTTATCTTTGTCAAATTGGATTTGGATATTGGCTTTGTCTCTAATTTAGTTTTATTGTTTCCTTTTTTTTTTGCGCACTTAATATCTTAATCATTACGTTATGGCTTACGTTCATTTAGTGCGTATGATTATATGATCTCTATACCTAAAAACATGAAACAAAGCTAGATTAACTTATGTATTTGTGGTATTCTAGGCTTTTGAGCTCTAACTCTTCATATACTCTACCTAACTCTATACATGGTGTAAATTGAGTGATGTTCGTGTTACCTGTTCATCCACACATTCTAACTGTTGAAATGCTTTGTTAGGAGTTTGTTAAACAAGCCTAAATCTGAGATGACTCCAGAGGAGCTCCAGAAGCGAGAGGAGGAAGAGTTTAACACCGGTCCACTTTCAGTCCTCACCCAGTCTGTGAAAAACAACACTCAGGTTCTTATCAACTGCCGCAACAATAAGAAGCTACTGGGCAGAGTCAAAGCTTTCGACAGGTACGTGATGTGAAGCCTTCTGTTGGATTTATTATATACACTGCAACCCTCTACCGACACACTAAAGCTCGAGTCGCCAATGGCTAGTGCATTTTTACATGGAATGCAAGAACAATGCAAATGAAAACATTCAACATAAATGTAATGTAAAAATAAAATACAAATTTCAAGCACTATTAAATTCAGTGTCAACATCATGACACAAATGTGTCCTTTGAAAAATGCCAAGACAGTGGGTCTCATTCACTAATAATTGTGTGGATTATTTCGTATTTTATATGCCCAGGAGAACTTCTCTCACATGAATTTCTTAAGTTTTTATTTTATTTAGAGAAACAGGGACAGCGTACAATAAACATTAACCTCAAGGGAAGAGATGCATAGTACCAGGTTTTATCTCAAGAGCTAATTTCCACCCGTAGTCCCTGGTAATGATGGTAATTCTTAACCTCTTTCTAATGTTAATGAATTTGGAGTATTCTGTATGAGCGACCACGTGCCCAAGGTTAGGCATTTGCATAAAATGCACATATATCTCCAAATAAGGGATTTCTTTTACAGCCTTTCATTACTCTGACACTCTCGAAAAAACACGGTCTAGCCTGAAGTACGCGCAGCAAGATGTGCCATCCTCAAAACCAGTTCAAACACAACACAGACCCAGATTACAGACCTCTCATTACTAACCAGCTGTACATATGAGTGTCGGTGTTATGCTGAAAAACCTCACAGCTCAAGCTATAATAATGTAGCCTTTCTTATTCTTTCATTGTATATGAAGTATATTTGAGATTAAATATCTGTATAAAATGTCATTTTAAACCCAATATATGGTTAAACGAGACACAAGCGAGTCCGAAATTGCGTATAGGTAATGGATTTGAATTTACTTTGCGACCATTTAAAATAGTATGCTCTATGTAGTGCCAGTTGCGTCGCTTCACTTCCATTCACAAATAATCTAAAGTGGCTTCACGGGATAGTAAAGTGTTCATCGAATGCACACTTCAGAATCTCTGTGGAACTATATCAGAGAGACATGCTGTAGATAAACCGCTACTGTAAAATATGTGAATAGATACTAGAAATGAATTGGCTCAAATCATTCATGTATATATAAAATTGTTATTGCACTAATTTTGTCAATCGGAAGGAATCCAGTCATATTTCAGATTTTGAAAGTTCTGTTTATATCAGTGGGTCTCAGCCCTTTTGACTTTAAGGCCATCCGACTTTAAGGCCCCCCCACCCCCGGGAACCAATGGTTTAAATGAACCCTTGACATTGCAGTCTGATTCACACATCTGTTTACATGTGTGTGTGTGTGTGTATTCCAACCAAAACTTCAGACCAGTCGCCACGTTCAGAAGCTGAGAAAGGGTGGAACGGTGTTCTTAAATCCGACTGACACAATTGTCGGATTCAAAAATTCACGTGATAAATTTATGTTGATTGGATCATTACCCATTTCAGTCTGATCGAAATTTTATTCGATCAGTCGGATCAATTGAGGCATTTGGATGAAGGCTTTTCAGTCCGATTGAACTGTCAATCAGGACAGATTATTTGGTTGCATGTAAACAAATGCTACTGTCTCTTTTCTCTGGATTTTCAGGCATTGTAACATGGTTCTGGAGAATGTGAAAGAAATGTGGACTGAGGTGCCTAAGAGCGGCAAGGGCAAGAAGAAGTCAAAGCCAGTGAACAAGGATCGTTACATCTCAAAGATGTTCCTGAGAGGCGATTCAGTCATTGTGGTGCTGAGGAACCCGCTCATCACCGGGAAATAAACTTGACGTGTAACACGTCTGTTCAAGGACAGGCAATCTCCTGGACACTCATACACCAGCTCACCTGCGGGCTGAACTCCCTTTGACTCATCAGCACCTGTTAAAGTGTTAATTAGGCCTTTGAGCAACTTAATTATTTTGCCCTTAAGAGACAGTACACAGTTTGTCTTGTGCTGTAACAAATGTATTTTGCTGGAAAATGTTTAGCATCATCATGAGAGATAGTTCGGTCAAAGAAAAGATACAAAGAAGTTTCCATTTGAATTTTTTTGTTTGTTTTTGATGTTAAAGTGTGCTTTGTTTTCTAAATAAACTTTTGGATATTCAAATCTCTATACATCTGTTGTATGATTCTTTCAGAAATTAAAGGGGACCTATTATGCCCTTTTTTTTAAAGTCTTGATTTTGTTTTTGGGGTCTACTGGAATAGTTTCCCCCCCCACATATTTTACATTGTTGCAGCACCTCTCTTCCCAGTCTGTCAGTAACACTCTGGGCTGCGTTTCTCAAAAGCATCATAACCCTAACTAGATCGTAGAACCATTGGCACCAGTGGTCTCTACAATCAACTTAGCTCGTGATGTTTTGACAAACACAGCTCTGTTTATTTCCTGTCTCTATGAAGCCCCTCCTTCCGAAAAGCATGTGCTCTGATTGGTCGACTGGACCAGTGTGTTGTGATTGGCCAACCATTTAGGAAATTTCACCCTTACCATAACCGTAGGTTTCAACATATGAACACAACTAAACCAGGCCTCGCCACTATATTTTTGCGTATGCCTTGGGTGGGAATTATTGAAATGAGGAATACTGTGACGTGTTTGTTCCCGGTAGAAGACTCAGACTACAATGCAGGCGTTTCAGGGAGTTCAGAAACTGTTTGCACTGATAAAGAGAATAACTCCTTTTGGAGTGACTTTGTGCTTTGTAACTTAATGCTCAAACAGCAACATTACACACTCAAGAAAGTTGAAAATGTAAGAAAGCATAATAGGACCCCTTTAACCGTTTCCAGACAAAGCAGAAAGTGTTCATCAGAAGTTTCACGTTGCTGTTTGTCCTCTTTCCTCTCCTCTCATCCCCCCCTCCTCCTCCTCTTCATCCGACTCTCGTTTGGTAGAGTCCCTTGGCAGCAGCTTGGGTGTCAGTGTAGATTTCAGCAGGCAGCACTCAATAAGTGACAAACTGCCGTTTAAAGGCCTCTGCATTATTAATGTGACCAGATGTGCTGACTGTCACTTCACACCCCTGCCCTCCACAGTGGGCTCCGCTGACCCCTTGTACTAAAAGCCATTTTAAACCATTCATTTTTGTTTAAAAGGATTTGGCTAATGTTTCTGAAAATGACACAATTTTTGTTTTGAAAATTAGAATGAGCTCTCTGAGAGGGGTTTATCATGGTAAAAAAAAATAATATCTAGGGTTAATCATGTGTGTTTTAAAAGTGTATATGGACAAAAGGGTTATCTCAGGACTTGACCTGAGAGGACAGTCTGAAAATCACTCAGTCAGGTCACTTAAATATTCAGAGGAACGGTGAAAATCCAACTCGGTGTATCAGTTTAGGTTATTGTGATCCACTGGTGTCATATTTATTAAATGTGTTTATTCAGTCATTTTTGTGTGTTTTAATGCTTAACTATATCAAACAAATGTATATTGATGGAATGTTCTTAGATATGGTCTATAAATTGTTAATATGTGTTAAGTTAAAATATTTACATTTTTATTAATTGTACACATTTTTGATTAGAAAAGAATCACTATATTAATATTATAAGCAAATTTAAATATAAACTACGGTTTAAAACTCAAGTCAAAATATTTTTTTTTAAAGAAATGAATACTTTTATTCAGCAAGGATGCATTAAATTGTTCAAAAGTGACAGTAAAGACATTTATAATGTTTTATTACATTTTCCATTTCAAATAATGCTTTTCTTTAGAGCTTTCTATTCGGTGATTTCTGAAGGATCATGTAACACTGAAGACAGGAGTAATGCTAAAACACAGGAATAAATGACATTTTAAAATATATTGAAATAGGAAATATTGTTCTGTATACAATTGTTCTGACCCCAAACATGAAAGATGCCTCAGATTGTACAGCGTGTTGAGAAGTAGTTAGCTACTTCGTTTCTTAGAGGTGAGTTTATGCCTAGGGAACAATAAATGGATGAAAAAAATTAATCTTGGATCCTGTAGGAACATTGCATTAAACCACAGACTTTTTCTTTAGAAAATGGAAGAAATTGTTCCATACAGTTTCACAAATGCTAAATTGGTATCCATAGCAAAGACACAGAAGGGTAAAGGAAAAAAGATGTATTGTACCATTAACAGTGTGTCTGTTTTTGATCGAGTTAATGAGCTTTTCCCAGGCTCCTGAGGTGTTCTCTAGTGTGAGACGCTCATCCCGCTGTCCTCCGTGTTCCCCTGGGCCGCTGCACCTGGATCTGCGTGTGGGTTAGCCTGAAGCTCTGAATACTACAGCCATGACTTACAGGTGACGCTTCAGCCTGAGATCTTATCATGCTGTCAAAACTGAGATTTAGTGGTTTAGGTCTGCAATGTGTTGGTCATGTTTGAGTCATTTTGTGGGGAATTGTCTATTGGATCATGGTTTGATATGTTCCGTTTAAGACATAGTGAAAACTCATCGTTCAGCAGTGAATACTTAATCCTTGCCCGGCAGAAAGAGTGCGTATGTCCCCATTTTTCCTTAACTGACAAACTTATTCAACCTGCCATGTCATATTGGTCCCAAAGGTATTTGGATATTGAAGCCACATTGTCTACATTTCTGATTCTCATTGGATTACATACAAAATATCAAACCATGTGGCATCATTTGCAAACAAATGTTCAGAATCAGTTTTCTTGACAGAGGTTTAGTTCATCATCACATTAACATAATCAATTACATTTAACAATATTGGGTCACAATATTCTTCATTTTGAGCAGTGGGGTAAAATAAAATAATTTTTCTTTTCTTTTTTTGCTAAAATTACTAAAACTGTTTTTGCAAAATATAAATATTGTGATTTACTGGTCTAAAAATATCAAAGTGAATTGTCAGTGTATTAAACCATGTTACATTTTTACAAATTGTAGCAAACACTCTTAAAATAAAATCAAAATTGGCTGGTTTGTGAAAAAACATGCAGCAAAAGAAGAATCATTATGGTTCCCTTAAAGAACATTTCAGTGAAAGGTTCTTCAAATAGATTGTAAAAATAAAGAACCTTCTAAAGAACCTTTTGTGCAATGGAAAGGTTTATAGATGTTAAAGGTTCTTTAATGAACCACAGATACCAATAAAGCCAATAAAATATAATTACGCATATTAGTTCTATTTTATAACTTCTTGTTTTATCACTTGAAATTATGCTTTTGTAAAACTTTACATTTGAAATATGTAACATACTTTACATACTGTTTCTTTCTTCTTCTTTTTTAAATGCAACTTCTGATGCTCAGTTTTATAAGAAGGCATACAAGAAGTGAGAATGTCTCCTACAAAATGTGGCATCTTGGTATTAGCCACTAAAAAATGACACATTACAAAAGAAAGCGTTTTCTTAAAATTAGATAACTAACAATAATGATTAAACAATAACTGATATTTTAGGGAAAACTTTATGTTGCATGTGCATTTTTGAAAGGAAAGGAATTTTTGTGTTAAAACGCAGAGTTCAAATCAATGGATCTAGTTGTTTTTTATTTTATTTTTAATTTTTATAAATATAAAAGTACAAGTGAGAAAGCATGGGTTAGGTGCAAGCTCCAGAAACTGGATAAAGCCTATCACATAACTATGAGAGAAAATCAATACAAAAGTGGCCTGAAATCGTTCATGGAATATTTACTTATTTCGCTGTTTTCTGAAACAAACGAAATAATATCGCTGCCTTCTAACATCCATGTGAAGCTCTAAGCCTCCAACAGGGTCATTTATAGTAGGCTATCACTGCATGAATTTACATATTCCCATCATATATGTCTCCATTTACTGGATAAAATACAAACTCACGAAAAACTTCAAGAAGTTTTCCAGGCGAATCTTTTCATTTCTCTAATGTTTCAAACATATCATGTTGAAAACGTTCCTTAACGACATCACCATTCTCAAAAACTGACATCATTATTGGTGGGAAAACAGCAGAAACATCAGTAAAATACTATCAGTTGATTTGTAAATCCCTCAATGTGGCCTTGAACTTGATGGAAATTATGGGAACATTTCCATGCGTTTGTAGGCTACGTTATAAGTTAAAGTTCTTGATCCGAGCAGAGCATATTTATGAAAGTCTGCTATTATTTTATATATATAAGAAAAATAAACTACAACACAAGGATATTCAAATTTAAATTGTGAGAGTTCAGAAGATGCTTCATATCAAGAATGATCCCACTGTATAACATGATTTTTCGAAGTTAATAAAGATAAAATAAAGATTATTGGAGTTGCCTATGTTTTACAAAACATTTGACGTTTAAGTCAGTATGTTACTTGCCGTTTCTTTGTAAATGTTCGCGAAATGTACTAGCAATTTCCAAGTTAATTTTTTTTTGTGTATTTTCCCATTTCATCTTTCTCTTCTTTTTCTTTTCTCAGAGTGTGTGAAATGAACTTGAATAAGTTTGCTCGGGGTGACTGCTCTTGGCAGGAAAGCGCTATGTTTTATTCAGCAAGTTGAGGCGATAAGAGGGGAAGTGTGATTATGATAGTGATCGGTCACGCGTCGATACTCAGTCTCCCCCGCGCGCGCAACGCGATACTGTCGCCCGGCGCGCGGGGCTCTCACATCAGCCATCGATCGCGCGCACGGTAACTCGAGACTCCGCAGTTTGTTTCCAAGCAGCTCCGCAGCCGCGAGATCAGGTGCGCACCGGGGAGCCGAAGGGTGACAGCACAGTCATGAGGAACACACCGTCACCCATTCGCTTCTCACTGTGGGCGCACTTGATCTCGTGCGCTCACACTGTCTCTCTCTGACACATTAGTTACCTCTTTCATGTTATGCACAGTTGTATATCTATTAAGCTCTATAATTTACTTGTGTTGTAGTTTAAGGAAACATAAAACAAATCACAAATTAAAATATTTTCAAACGTGTTCTGTTTGAATTTTTTATTTTTATTATCCCAATTAACAAATAATTACCCAAATTTGACATCAGAATCAGCTCAAACCAAAGTATTTTTTTAAAACGTGTTTTGATATTATGATAAAAAAAAATCGATTTCTATCCTTAAAATGTTTTATTATATTATGCTTAATATTATATCCATATTAAAATATATATGAAAAAAATTGCATAATAAATCAACTGGACCTTATAGAATACATTAAAACGAAATAAACTTTGCCCCTTTTTTTGGAGTTTGAATTATGTGTTGAATCTGGAGGAAGAAGCTCTTGTCTTTTTCGAAGAAATGTTTATATGACTGCTCATGCTGTTTTGGTGGCAGATGTGACACACATGGTTGGATATCTTCCGTTTCCGAAGAAATACCAGTAAATTTGAAGATATTCAATATACTTTGCATATGCAAGCTATTTTGCTCTATTTTCCTTTTCTAATTTAAATGACTTGTGTGGACACATATTGCCACTTTATATACCACATTAATTTATATTTCACATCTAAATGTAATCATACAAAAGCTACCTGCTTTCCATGATTTTGAGCAACTTGAGTAACATGCAAAGCTGGATAAAGCGAGCTAGATAGACAGAAAGACAGACAGATAGATAGATAGATAGATAGATAGATAGATAGATAGATAGATAGATAGATAGATAGATAGATAGATAGATAGATAGATAGATAGATAGATAGATAGATAGATAGATAGATAGATAGACAGACAGACCGACTGAGATAGATAGATAGATAGATAGATAGATAGATAGATAGATAGATAGATAGATAGATAGATAGATAGATAGATAGATAGATAGATAGATAGACCTTATAATATATATTTAAACAAAATAAATTTGGCCATTTTTTAGAATTAGAATTATATGTTGAATCTATGGTAGAGGAAGATACTTTTGTCTTTTTAGAATAAATGAAAAAAGGACTGTTCATGTTGATTAGTCACAGCACATTTTAATATATATATTTTTTTATTCGTTTTTCCTTCACATTCATTGAGTAACATGTTTTCATGCAACAATAAACTGACAAGGTCACTAAGTTCTGCAGAGACTCTAAAGTCATAATACAGTTTGGTGAAAAAATATAAGCTTAATCATAACAAAATGATAGTCCTGGTTAATGTCTGAGCTCGGTGATATTACCTCCTGATATAGACTAGACAGATTCTGTCGGCTATTGTTGTGACTGTATTCTGCTATCTATGTACTTACATCCCCATCTAGTGGTAAACAACTAAATGTCTTCTACTGTGAATGTACAGCCCAAGACTGTCCACTAGGTGACGTGATTTAACCACGTATCATTTACATTTACAATAGCTTTGAGAATGACTTTGTAAAAAAAGTGTAAGAAGAATAAGACTCTTCTTTCTTTTTATGTTTGTTTTGCACGCGCAATAGTGATTGCTCATACATCGCTTAGTGTCATAACCAAGGTCAGTGCTGTTTGGCCTCCGTCCAGAATGCTTTTAGAAATTCTTTACAATTTCCTGCTTGTTGTCAGCCTCTGGTAAACACACTCACAAATGCATAGGATCCTACTGTTGGTGTTTTATTCTTTAATGCATTGCTCTGTTTGTCTCATGTTTGCATGCAGTCTGCATTTAAAAGCATGACTGTGCAAGTGTAAAGAATGTTATAGGCCACAGAGTCCGAGGCTCTATCCTGTGAATCTGTGCCATGCAAGCAGAGCCAGAATGGGAGCTTGTAAAAGTGGCTCAATGGAGGAGGGGTGAGCCTAAAATTACAACTGACTAGTTTCCTTTTAGATAATACGCTTATCAAAGCAGTCAGATGTGTATAATGCACATTACACATGCACAAACACACTCTACAGATGTACAAAAGGTCTTTTGATAGATGTACATCTCTTTTTTCTCAAGTGTTCTCCTCTGAACCAAAATGACACGCCTGACAGGCCGAAAATCTGATTATGTAATTATCAAAGGCTTACATAATTACTTCAGATGTTTACTTAAAAAAATGTCTGTAAGTGATGTAAACTGCACACAGCAGGATTATGGATGGTTTATAATCAGACACATCCATAACTACTTTGGCATTTGATTTTGAAGGGGTTTTAATAGGTCTCCAGACATAAGACAAACTGTTTGTGTTTGTGTGTGTGAAAGAGCGGGACAGTCACTAATGTGGCAGATGTGACACATGGTTGGATATCTTTCAGGTTTCCAAAGAAAAACCAGTAAATTAGAAGATATTTGATCTTCGCATATGCAAGCTATTTTATTCCTTTTCTAATTTAAATGACTTGTGTGGACACATATTGTCACTTTAATTTATAATTGTATGCTGCATATACACACATTAATTGATATTACTTCACAACTAAATGCAATCTTTATGAAAGCTATACCTGACAAAGTGCTCAAAATTTCCATTTTGAGCACTTTGAGTATGCAAAGTTGGACAAAGCTAGCTAGCTAGATAGACAAGACAGATAGATGTATAGATAGAGAGGTAGATAGATAGACAGACAGACAGATAGATACTATCAAATCGATAGACAGACAGACAGATAGATAGATTTGTCTAAATTAAAAATACTAAATAAACTGAAATAGTTTTTAATGCGACAAGTTAATTTAAGAATCACATCATTATGATGTAGGTAAATGAAAATGTATATCTACTGAGACTCTTTTGAGATCTATGGTTATTAAATTATTAGTTTTTGAAACATAAACATTACTGTTGATCTTCTAACACTTAATATAAATATAAAAATAAGATAAATTATTATGACCAATTAAATATCCCCCCAATTTTTTTTTTTTTTAATCACATACCATAGTATTATATGAAATATGTTAAAACTTTATGGTTTTAATCACGGTAGCCTACCATGTCAAAAATCACTGCAATAAAGTACTTTTTTTTTTAAATGAACACAGCATAAAACCCACTCCTACAATACACATTTCACATTTGAGCATATTACAGAATGTGGGAATAGTGACGTACACCACACACTTAAAGATGGAAGATTAAATTATTTTTTTCCAGTCAGAACTAAGTATACATGCATCGTATCATTCCCATCAGCAGATCCTGCTTTGTAACGCAGAGCTGGAGTAATGGAGCTCGGCCGCTAGGGAGTGGATGAGTACATTTCTCTGGCTGTTTTTCAGCTCGGGAGGGGGAGAGACAGACAGGAATGAAAGCTTTTCCTCAGAGTTGAGGAGCAGGTTGGGCTTCGGTCGCGAATGAGCGTTAACAGACCGACCGGCGAACAAGAGGAGTTTGTCGAAAACCGCTTCCATATTTTACAAACAGCCGCGCGAATGGAGACGAGGACATGAGGAGGAATATGTGTAGACTTTGCTCGGAGCGAGACATGAGTCCAGGATACTGATTAGAGTTGACACAAGCCCAGCTCCAGTAGCAACTCTATCCACACTTCACCTCCAACCCCCTCCTTCACTCCTCAACCAGGAAATCATCGAGCTGTGCTGCTTATCCTTCTTCCCACAGATTAAACAAAAACACCAAAACCCTCGGTGGGTTTATCCATGAGGATCTCGTCGTTTTCTCTTTGGGTTTTCGCCTCTGGAAGTTCGGCTTTACATCTGAAGGGAATCTGCACTGTCGTCGAACAATGAGGTAAAGCGCGTCAAAGCACATTTGTTGCCCTCGCTTTTGTGTGTACTTAGTTTTGCGCGCTACAATGTAACGCATAGTATGGATAATGTGTGAGGCCGCATGTGGGACTTCGGTCTGTTAGCCTACTCACTTTCTGTCCTGTTACTCGCACCTACTGGAGGTGGGGGACCATCACAGGAGCAAGTGTGTCCTTTCGGAGCGTTTACACACTCCAGCTCGTCCGTTTTTGCGTGGCTTTGACAGCCAAAGAGTTCTTTCTTTTATCGCGTTGCTCTATAGCTGTTGAATGGAGCTGAACATTTATAAAAAAAATTTTGCACTGATTTTTCTGGAGATACTTCGAGTTTGAATGAGTTTGTCACCAAATGGGTTCCTTTTCCGTTTCGAGACGGTGATTTTAAACATTCTGTCAAACGAATCATGTCAATTATTGTAAAAACACAGCATTTTGGCATCTAAAGCTATATATTTTAAATAGCCTAAATATGTTTGGTTAGAGAGGCCTATCCCTTTAAAAGCAAGTTTGGAAAATTTTCGGTTCATTTTTTGCCATTATAGGCTACTAGCCTTGTACTAGCCTATGTATTTATTAGAATGATTTTAATGCTGACATTTAAAAAATATATATATTTGACAATAATTAGTCGTTAACTGTACAAACACAGTGCAAGGTTGAATAAACACAATATACAGTTTATTTACACATTTATTTTTTTTACACTTTTTTATTAAATGTTTTTTGATAAAGCAAGGAGAACAGTTCAATAAATCGATTTTCCCTAAACTTAAAGTAGTTTTTAAAATAAGGTGCACCTGCTTTGTGCGCTAGATGTGATCTTTTGAATAACATTAATGACTTTTTACAAAACACAGTTAAACGAACTAGTAGCCTATCGATAACTGTATCCCCAGGCGGTGTGCTCGAAGTTGTTTATTGTGCATGTTGAAAATGCAGCTGTCAACCGGTAAATTGGCCCTTTGTAACACGTAGCCAGTCCTCTTTTGTGAGCCCTCCCTGTTCCTTCTGTTCTGGGAGTTGGCCGCGGCGCGAATTCAAAAATCCTACTGTGGGGAAGGTTTGGCTCATGAATATTAATTAGGTCACGGGACATTCACCCAATAGCGAACGTCAAATATCCTACTTAATATTCAAGATTAAATCCTTTGCCATAGTTGGATTTGTAATTTGACTGTCAGGGCAGAACCCGGAACTAACCTACATTTGCGCCATGTAGCCTATTGAGCACTGAAGCCTGATAATTCCACAATCCACATCCTGCTTCGGCCTGAGCAGTTGTAGAGTTCAAGGGCACTTTTAGTTTAGTTTAAGACAAGACACGGGTGAAAAACAGCCAGAACACAATACATTTCAGTCAGAACACAATACATTTCCGCCATTTTTTTTTTAGGAATAAAACGTTGTATAAATCAGGTGAATTTTACATGAATAAACCTCTCTGTAAAAACCTTCAGATTATGGATAGGAATAAAAGTGTTAAATTAGGTGTATGTAAGAGCTGCTGAAGTGGAAATTTCAGTATGAGAATGTTGTAATTGAAAGTTGTATTGTAATTGAAATCTACAGACGCAAATAGATAAAGTACTATAAAATCAAACCTTAAAAGTGTATTTTGGATGTTTTCTTTACACTAGTTTGAAACAACACTTAGGCTATACCAAAAATATACCAAAATCTCAAACTGATGCATATATATAAATAAATAAAAAACTACTTGCGGCCTGTAGTGTCTTGCCTTAAGCTAAACAAAAATACACTAGGCCTACATATTTTTCAGATTTAAAAAAAATAAAAAAATAAATCACTACACATTTTTCATGATGGTCATGTTATCTTGTAGCATGATTCAAAATGTTTTATTCTGTGATTGAATTGATGCAAGGAAATCTGACCATCTGTACAAAGGAGTTAATGGTCTGTATGTCACAAATTTGTTTATAATAGAATAGTTTAGAATACTGTAGTACAGAATCTTAAATATTTCCTCATTATACGTTTAATAAAAAATAAAAAACGTTGATTTGTTTTGGTTTTTTCCTCCCAATTTGGTCTCAGACTTTAGGACTGTACAATGAAGCAAATTTTTGTTAAAGACAGCTAGAATATGCTTTATAATAATGACACACAACATATAATACATGACAAATAATCACAAGGAACCCAAGTGACACAACAGGAACAAAGAGCTTTCTCCAGATTCTATAAAGTGGACAGAGACTTCCTAGTGTGTTGTGCAACCATCCATATTTGTGTAAAATAGGGAAACGCCAGCACCGACATGTTCTTCCAACATCTTGAGAATGTAAAACACTCGTTTTGCTATGTAAACAACAACAGCAACCTGACTGACAGGTTTTCGTCAACGCAACTCTTAGATCTGTCTCGCACCAAAATAAGAGTGCATATACACTTTAAAACCTCAGCCATGCATTTCTATGCAAATTTCAGTTCAGCGACGTTATCAGGCAATGTGTTGAAGGGTGACATTTCATGCCATGTTGCCATTGTGACACACAGGAAACTTGGCTCAGGGAGGCCTGCTGGGTTCAAGCAAAAGGTGCAGAGTACGCGCGCACAACCATGAGTTTACTGTGTCGGGTCTGCTTGCATAATAGGTGAAGAATGGAATGTTGTCACATTTACAAGTTTATTGTCCTGTCATGTTGTGGAACGTCAACATCAGAATGCATTGGAGCGGTTAGCGCCTCATTTTGAATTTTTCCAGGCCACCCAATGTAACAATGGTTTCTCAAACTGACCTTGTTATTTGGGAAGCCCAGTATTGAATTCATGGGAACCCAGGCTAAGTCACTGACCTGCAGTCCCTGGGTTAAGATTACAAAGAACAATCAAAGTTCCAGGGTTATTCAAACACTATACATGGTCCTCTTTAGGCTAAGTTCACATTGCAAGCCTATAGTGCTCAATTCTCAGATCCGAAATGTGGCCAATATCAGATTCCAGTGTGAAGAGATCATGGTCCTGTACTGACCCGCATGTGCAAAAAAAAAAAACTATAAGAAGATGTCACACAGCTCGCTGTCATTCGGAAGAAAACAAGGTGGTAAGTTAATTAAAGTAAGCAATTCCGCTTTTATTTATAGTATGATCTGCCGCGGAAGCCAGCGAATTTATGCGCAGGCAATATAAAAAACAAAGACGAGGATGCGAAAAAAGAGAGCAGATTTTTTAAAAACATTTATGAAACGAGCTAACATGTTTTGTATATTTGACACTGTAATAATTGTTAGTTCTAACACATCTTAGGTTAGGTTAGGTCTTTTCACTGACAGCTTTCACAACAGTCTTGATAATGTCGGGTATATGTAAAATCTTTGAAGTGACTCCCATGAGCACAGAATTGTGACGAATGTTGCTCTAGTGTGACATAAAAGTCGCATGAATTTCGATTGAACTGTTCAGACTGAGGTCGCATTGCAAAACATCCGACCTGTATCAGATTTAGGACCACATATAGAAGCGGCCCAAATCGGAATTGAAAATATCAGATTTCATGTGGTTTGTGCTGTTCACACTGTCATGAGAAAAACAGATCGAAGTCGGACCCACATGTGAGCAAAAAAAATGGATTTTGGCCACATTTGCCTGCAGTCTGAATGTAGCCTTTATAAAGTTGAAGTATGTAATTTACCAGTGGCTCAGAACAGGCTCCAAATCTTAAGTGGCTCAAGAATTACTTGACTGTTTAGGACCCTATGAAATCCGTTTTATTATGTTCCCAAATTCCACATTTGTGAATGTGAATCGTATGAACTTGTATAACAACCTCGTGAAATTTGTCTCAAGAGATTGGGTTGGAAAAGCTCTTAGAGCAGCTCTGGAGATGAAATTCATGTGGAGTGTTCTTATATAGTGAGGCCACAGACACTGAAAATATCAGACGTAAAGACGTGATTTATTCACTTTAGATAAACGTTGTGTAGGTAGCTATATTCTTACAGTGCTATTGTGTGTAAGGTGACAAGTTTGCTGCATTGCCATGGAAATAAAAAGGTGGTACATTCTAAAATAAGTCGATTTTGGAAATGCTTCAATTTGAAAACCTCTGGGTTGCATTTTAGTGTAGACAGAACAAAACGGAGACTTATGAAAACGAAGGCGTGGCTGCCCACATTCGCTCCCTGATTGGGTCTTCTCTGGATCATTGCATATCCTTCCCTGATTCGTCAAGCCCCTATCAAATGACCATTATGCTACCGGAAGATGACAATAACAGACCAGCCTCGACAGTGTAAACAATAACATGGAGACGGAACTGCAAGCTTTGCTGACTTTGTTGTTCTTTTTAGCAGCCATTGTGCAGTTAAACTCTGCATTTTCTAATACTGCATCTGCATACATGCGCAAGAGGCACGCTATTATTCGAGCAATCGGCATTCCCGCCAGTGTGCATGATTGATCATGTGACATGCGTTTTCGGTTGTGTAATGTGGACGGAGATCTTTTCTGAAACGCAGTGGAAACGTCAGTATGGATGTGGATTGTTTTCATTTTAAAACTCTGTGTTAAACTTAAAACAAAAACGCACATAGTGTGGACATAGCCTCAGTTAGAATATTTTAAACTTGCGTGTGACAGGGACAGAGTGAAATTCTGTTATACATTTTTTTTTGGATTCGACTGAATGCTTTACCATTTCAACTGCAGTAGATATATTTGCCTGACTATTAGTAATGCGGACTGACTGCTTATAATATATTTACACATTAGAGCATTGTAGAAACATTGAGTAATGTTAAAATACATAGAGGAAGACGCATCCCAAACAAGTCAAAATGAGAAGAAACTTGTTAAGGAGCATAACAGGAGTTGTTATGGCGTGTAGTTGTTATGGCGATCATCTGTTTTGTCTAAGCAATGGTACACACATTTTTGAAATTAAAAACATTGTTTTTGCAGTTCTGCCCCTAGTGGAGCTGAAATGGCACCCTTCTACTTTATGTGAAAACACAAATGCACAGGTGGTCCGCAGCTGGTTTTCCACACTTGCTGTGTAATCAGTCCAGTTTGTTCCTGTGTGTATTTCTGTCACAGCATGTCATCCTGGAAGTGCATGTCTGATTAATGGCAGCGCTGTGATTCACTGCTGTTATCAGACTGATGACTGGGAGGGACTCGCCCAGCATGTCTTTATCTAAATGACTTCCACTCTAGTGCTTCTACAGGCTAAAAGGGTTTAGGGTGGCACTGGTGGCTTCGCGCCCCATGCCAGATGCTGCAGTGTGGTCCTTCTGCTGCCTGTATTTAATTTCTTATGATCCTGGGTGATTACAGACCATTAGATATTGAAATGATATAGGAGAACAAAGGGGTCAACTAAAATGGGCTTTTTAATGGCTGAGACAGATTTCTTGAAAATAGACTGATGGCTGATATAACCATAGAACATAGATATAAACATCAATTTAAACATCTTTAAATGAGATGTACACATAATTACTGAAATGATATTGAACACTTGCCCTCAATTAAACATCATTGTTTTGGTCAATGATTTCGGCCCTGCGAAACCATTTCAACGGATACCGGAAATTGCTGTTTTGGATGAAAATTCTCGTTTGCCGAAATTTTGGTGCATCACTACTTAAGACATAACTGACTGTTTAAGTGAATTCTTGCCAAGATGGACATAATTCTGACATAACTCTGTGAGGATCTGACTGTTCAAGTGCAATACGCCACAAAAGAGAACTATATTCAAATTGCATGCTTTTTATGAAAAATCCAATGCCAATACATCAGTTTCAGGTGTGTGTCAGTCAGAAAATACTTATTTTCTTGAAAGTAATGATCAAGATGTGTACACGTGTATTTATTTGTACTTAAAATATGTTAGTGCTTGGATTTTATTATATGTGCCGTGGAAATACTGTGGTATAAATGGTACTGCAGAATCTTTACCAGTTGAAACATTTATACCCCTCCACCCTTAGCTAATGTTTTGACCAGAATATTGGTTTAGCACTAAGGAACAGCAAAGTAAAGTAAATTGTATGGATGAATGTGTCAGCTGTGGGGAAAACGTTCTTCTGGGTCTTCACAATATTGACTGAATATTATTGAATGGATTGATTAACTCAGAGCAGATGTTTGGCCTAAGTTCACTGGATGGACTTTACATGTAGCCTGGTTGCTACTACTTAGCAGTTTACTCCATCACCAATGTGACTTAAAAGAAGGTGCATTTATTGTTTGTTATGAATACCTCAGCTCTCAGTGCTTAGTGCTTATTAGAAGTTAAGAACACAGGAAGGAACCGGAGTGCTGGGTAAAAGCAGAACATTAAGATGAGGGCTGAGATAGAAACGTGAAATGACAATTCGAGATGCACCGGTCAAACTGGCCATCAATCAGAACCATTTTTGTTGTTGTTTGTTGTTGTTGGCTGATTTTGTTCCAGACTTGCACACAAACTGCATTGCCCATTTCCTATTTCCCAAAACATTATTTGTGTGGATATATTACGAAGTCTGTAAACAGGACGTTAACAGAAGCCAGAGGACGAGACGTGCTGAAGATGGATGCAAAAAAGGAGAGGAGAGCAGAGAAAATACTGTACCAGGCGCAGCAAGCTCACTGTTCGCGATGTATACAAATTAATATATAAATATAAATATAAATAATTAATTGGGGGTGGGGGTTTATATGAATTTATACCATGATCTGTCTGAATACAAGATTCTGATTGGTTGGAAGGTGTTCCAATTCAGTTTAATCACTGTTCTATATTAATGCTCTATTAAAGCGCACACAGAGAACGGAGATCGTGCTGTGCACACACGGAAACTTTATCAAAGCTGCCCCTGCAACTTTTAACAAGTGGATTCAGAGCCACCGCATTAGCAGCGCCACCGGTCGCCATGTCTCAGTGTTTTTATGAAGAGGACAGCACATCTTCGGTACCACCGGTACTTAAGAAAAGCTGGTACCGTAGCGGTTTAATTTTTTTAGTACCGACTTGGTACCGAAGTACCGGGTCTTTTGACAACACTAGATGGATGATACACTGACAGAAATGTGCTAATGTTTAAAGTTGTTCTCTCTCCTCACATATCTAAAAGCTATGGATTGTGGGGAGAGGTCAGGTTGAGGTCAAATACTGTATCTCATTTGGTCTCCATCAACCCTAAGTGGACATCCTTGAATGTAAATCCTTGTTGAAGAACATTTGCAGGAAATAGTCGCTGCCAAGAAAAACCATTAAAGGGGATCTTAAGACAAGCTTAAGGACTTGCACCGCAGTGATGTTGAATGCTTGATTATGATTGGCTAACAGACGTTCTGAGGTGTTGATTACTTCATATTTGTGCTTGTGCATCTGTTGAAAAATAGTTCTCAACTGCATTACAAATCTGGACCACATTACATCACTTTGCCAAATTAAGAGCCTTGCAGAACCAGAAGACATTACTCGAGTAAAAAAATGGCTTTACATTTCTTAGTAGTGAGGTAACGCTGCTATTTCTGAAGTAGTTCCTAACTAATGGCTTTGCTATTTGTAGAGAAACTACTGCCTAACACTGGAGAGCCTTATGTGCAGTATGCAGTAATTTTCAATAATTCAATGGATCGTCATTAATTATTCTTTACGTTGAGGACTTGCCTTCCTTCATACACCATTTGTGTATCATCATACACATGTCTTGTGTTATGAGCAAAACCAAAAATGGCTGTTTCATTTCAAGTGTTGTTTGTCATGAAGCACACTTGGTTGCGTAATTACAGCCTTTCTTGCCTCAACATGTCTTGATTCTCTTTGGTATTTTGTATGGGTCTGGCCCATCGTACATCTTTCGAATTGCAGCCCTTATGCTAACCATGAATCACCCACAGCCATTGAAAGCTCAAATGCATATTGATCTGAGCCTCTACGTATTCAAATGGCTTAACATATGAAAAATATCTGCCTTGAATAAGATGAAGGCAGATCTTGAAATGCAAATCTCAATGCTTAAAGCAATCACTGCATGTTTAGAAAAATTAGGAAATGTTTCAATGTATGGCTTATTTACATCAAAGCTGCTTGTAATAACTGAGCTATTTATATTGAGTCCTTTGTAAGAACTCAATAGAGATCAACAGTCATGGTCTGGATGTGGAAATGTAATTCCTTTTCTCAATAGAGGAATTGCTTTGCTATAACATTAACAAAGCCAATTAAGGCAGACCCAAATTTAGGGCTGTTCAAAGTTGATATATGCTTCTGTAGAAGCCAAAATTGAATTTATTATAAACATATGTCTGATTTTTGGTAAAGAACTACACTACCCATGATACAAAAGAGAAGGCTAACAGTCAAAAGATTTGCAAATAAAGTCTCATACTCTCAAACAACTATTTATTTGGTTATAGTTGTATATCTGTACATATAATCAATCACATTTTTTTAATCATAATTTCTGATTTGATAATGTAATTTAAGTTCACAGTATTGTACTTTTTTGTTTTGAATAGAATGTTATAATTAATCTCAGAGCTGGTGTATGGTACTGTTTTGTTTTTTTAAATCTATATGAAAATACTTCTGTAACTAAGGCTTTGCAAAAAGTGGGCTGTCACTGTTATGCTCTTACAGTAACTGTGGAGAACCCGTTTTGGATTTGTGCAATTGTGGAAATCCTTGAAAGACGTTAATATAAAAATAATATTACAAAATAAGTCCCCCGGCTGAGAATCTCACTTCTCTTTCTGGATTCATTATGATGTTTCAGAGGTCCTTTGAAATCTATTAAACATGTTAGATCAGTAGTAGGGGTCGCCCTGCACCCTGTGGCGTGTGTATTTGCTCCGTGTCGTTGGCCTCTGTTCTCATAGGATCCTGGCGCTCGGCCAGAGTCACACTGCTTAGCTGGGCCTCTGGCCTCCTTACAGAGGCTCCGTCACGCCCTTGCCAGTTGCTGATTGGTTCATTATCCGGATTTATTGCTTTTGAATGGCTGGTGAAACAGCCCTTGGACAAGATTAGGTGCATGCATTACCACAAGTTGCTTACAGAATCCACTAGATTTATATGCTGGCAAAATCCATCCATTTCATTCTTTCTGAAACGCTTGTGAGTGTTGTTGTTTTTAAGTCAAAATAACTATTCTACATTTGCTGTTTATCAGCTCTGAATTATCTTAAAACACAATAATGTGCTGATTTCTGAAGATTTTCTACTGAAATGATTTGTGTTAATAGAGCTACACTCTACTGGTAGCTGAATATACAATCAAATTAGCCAAATATTTAAATTGGTACACAGAAATCGCCAACCATCTTCATAAACTTGTAATAAGAAGCCCTTTTGTCAACAAAAGAGAAGCTTAAAGGACTCCCTGCAGTTTTCCATATATAAAACCGCTTGCAGGAAAGTTATGATATTTGGCACACAGAAAGAGGACAGTCTGAACTGTTACTATGGTAAATTTGGATCCTCAGCAAAGACCACAAGAACCAGACAAGTCCTCTGCACAGACCTATGACTAGCTTTGTCGTCCCCATACTGACGTGATGAATCTGATCTTCATATTCAACTATATTATTGATTTGACTGCACTGACACTATTTGATGAGAACTGAACTGACGATGACATCACTGTTTTTCTGCAGAACTGCTTTAGAGTTTAAATGAACAAATTTAATAACTGAAACTAAAACCTTTACAACAGAACTAAATCAACACTGAACTGACTTCAGCTGAACAATGACACTATTTTCTTTTAGAGCTGCTGTACGGCTGAAATGAACTGTTTGCATCATTGAATCATTTTCATGTTATCACAGTAAAGCTGCTTTGAAACAATCTTTATTGTATAAAGCACTATGTAAATAAAGGTGACTTGACTTGGAGTCTCTAACTTAAAGGTATAGCGGAGGATCTTTCCAAATTTTAGATAAGACCCGCCCTCTCCACTTTTTGAAAAGTTTGATTGATTCACCAGAATGATTGACAATTAGGAGGACCAATAGTTTAGACTACCCACCAGGAAGTAAAACATCCTCCGCTATACCTTTAAACCCTGTAACTGTCCAAATTTGCACTGTTTATGCTAATAACGTTTGAACCGGAAGGACTACAAAACAAAATGTCCTCTGATTCCTTGGCTCAAGACGATTCGAATGCGTCATTTTCTGTTTTACCATTTTGTTGTAAAATGTTATATTATTTTGAACGCATTGGTGTTATGAAACTCAGTATGTGTCTTCGGCATGATGTCTTGAAGGTACTCAAATTTTAGGGCAGAGAAAAGTAATGAAAATTATAATGAAATTTAAAAAAATGCTAATAGCTTTTGATTTTATTTTGCCTATTTTATTGAAACTCGTCTTGATAGATTTCTTGAGTCATACCAAGAACAACGATACCAATTATTACAGTGTCGCCAGATTCAAGTGAAAAAAAAGTTATGTTTTTATGTTGATATACCAAACCGTTCTTGTTTAATGGAGCAACATTTTTGATGGCATGATGCCCAAACAACTCAACTCAACAAATCGATAAAAAACTATTGTGAAATGAGGGTATTTCCATTAACCATTGTTATGCGACTAAAATGTAATTTTTTCCTCTCGCGATAAGTCATACCAAAAATCATGGCAATGGATGTTGGTAGGTTTGCGTATAGAGCAGCCACTGCACTATCCATTATTTTTAATCGAACGAGACGTAGGCATGTTATCCAAGCATTAATGGCAAGGAAAGCTCCTTATACTTGGGAGCGGCCGCATATGAGGTGTTTCTCCCTCCTTTCTGCTTCAAGGTCTTGATAAATTGTGGCATTTCTTTGTTGTTTAGAATCCAGTATTCCCTTAATACTTTTGTCTTTTATGAGTTTAGTAAAGAACTCAAATGTCTCGTCTTCTGTCCAAACATACCGCGTCATCTTTAAAGAATGATAGCATTTTACACACCTGTAAATGCTACAAAACTGTTTCCATTGCAGTTTTGCGAAATATTCCTTTTTCGAATTGCCTGAAAAACCACCTCATGCGAGAGTAAAAACTTTTTTGCGATATATGGGTGTTTTTGCAAAATCAACGTGTTTCTATTAGGCGTATTTTCAATTCGCAATTTCAGTTTGCGCAATTTGAAGGGTAATGGAAACGCGGCTTATGTCACCCCACTTCACACCTCATCAATTTGGTCACAGCGCCACCAATTGGTCAAAAGTGATAAACAATTAAATTATATTACCAGTGATTCTACTTAAGACTTTTCAGCCATTTTGATTAAAATAATCTAAAATGTCTTTAATTACTCATTGTTGCAGTTGGACTGATACTCCGTGCCGTGCTTGCATAACTCATGCCTTTTTGTGCATGGCCCCTTAAATTGTTCCTTTCAGCTATATTTATTATATTATTATTTTTCTTAAATACTGGATTTTATTTTACAGTTGATAAAAATATGACTGACCACAATAATGCTTCTTATATTGCTTAATATTTTTATTTAGTAATAGTTTTGCGTTTAAAACAGCTTTTGTCCTAGATAGTAGCTTTGCTGGTAGGTTTATTCAAGGATCTTGGAGACGTTGCCATAGTTTATCTGGATTTTAGTCTCTGTTTTTTCAGTTTCTTCATATAATCCCAGACAAACTCGATGATGGTGAGATCAGATCTCCATGTGGAGCATAATGGCTGTTGTCAGACTCCTTGTGAGAAATCTCACTGGATTATTACAATTAATGGCAAAAAGAATGTTTGAAAATGAAAAACTGATATTTCCTATTGACACACTACAGCAAAAGATATAAATAACTAACTTAACCTTTTTTTTTTGTGTGTGAAAATACTAACGTGCCTGAGACTTTTTCACAGTACTGTATTCTGTATTCACAGAACTTTTAATCGGTTAGCTGGTTAGTTGACGCATCAGCATAAATCATTGTGAGAGGAGATTGATATGTTTAAAGGGTAAATTGAACTTAAAAGTTATTTGTGGCACATTTTAGATGTCATAGTTAAACATTTTTTTTGTGAAATTCAAATGCATGTAAATCTAACCCCTCATATTAAGGAAACGTGTTGCTCAGGGAATAGCAAAAAAACGTTAGAGCCGGATTTACATAGAGACATCCAGGAAACCAACCGACTCTTAATCTACTGAACAGCTGAACATGAAAGCTGATGCCTCATGGTGCCAACAAAGCTCCTGATTGAAACAGTCAAATTTATTCACTGGGGTCTGGTGTGGCTTGTGTTGATATGTTCTTTAACAGCAGGAAGTTGTTGTAGGCCCTGGGTGTTTTTTACACAAACAATAGCCCTTAATCTGTGATGTATTCTGTTTTATCTGTCGTATTACACTTATTTGTTTGAAGAATATTTCTTTCAGCATATGAATCTAGACAACACAACACTGATACCCACTTGCACAGGTGGTGATGTCATAACAACCAGCTGTTCTGCAGAGAACAACCGTTTTAAACACACACTCTAGACTAGAGAGAGAGAGAGTGTATGTGTGTAATGGAGTTTAATGGACCTGGTGGTAAAGGAGTCTGTGATTTAGTCTTTATTAGCATAGATCTCATGTCTCTGAGAGTGTCTAGACAGATGCTAAGAAATTCAATAGCACTATATTATCACTTCAAAAATGTTGATCTGTGTGGCATCACTTTCATCACAAGGCTCCCCTGGATGTGGAAACCTAGACATCATATATTTTAAATTAAAATTGTGATTTCCAAGACTAGACAAATAAAGTAGACCCTTTACTGTTTTGAATGATGTATTACTCTTATATCTGACCCAAATTTTTGTTTGGTTACTTTTCGCTGTTATCAGGAAAAAATGCAAGTGACCTCTGCATGAACACTTATGTTATGTGCCAAATAATAGCGCGCATTTATCTAGGTTAACATTAGAGCGAGCGGCCATGTAAAGTTGCTAACATTAGGCTACTACTTGCGTGTTTCAAATGATAAGCCATATTTGAGGTCGATGAATGATAGGTGAACATATGATTTACTTGCCCGACATACTGTAATTAGCACATGGACCAGCTGTGTTAATGATCACGGACTGCGTGACTTCAACACTTCCTGTGGAATTTTTTTTCTGCGACTAACCAATTAATAACATTTTTTTCAACATATACTCTTTTCATCAACAAATGTTTAGTTTAGTTTTGACCACTTCTGCCCTGAGTTCTTCGAGGGGAGGGGTCTATGTGTGGGTAAATGTATGGGCTTTTTCAGATCTTTCAATCTAATGGACGAAATAAGCTTGCGCAATTTACATATTAATGCGAAATGTGGTGACGGAAAAAAATGATGTAGTGTAGGGTCTGATAGCCACAAGACCACACTGAAAGTGCGTGTAAGAAATCAGGAATGTTGAGAGAACATTGTACTTGGTACGTTTTTGTCTTTTTACAAAGTTTAAATCCTGTCTGACCACCGTGTTTCCCATAATGTTTCCGCATTAGGTCAATAGGCAGAGAGTAGGCAGTCTTTTGTGGCTGTTCGAATGCATTTGACCACATGAGCATCTACACTACCAAAGCAAGCCAATCGAATAAGTTTTCGACTACCTCTGGAAGTGGTCGAAAGTGGACAACTCGAAACGTTTTAGACCCCTTTTACACCTATATTTAGCGTCGTCTACCTGCGATCGGATTGACGAAAACTCTTCTTAATACCAGGTGTAAACAAGGCCTTATTTGAATGAGAATCATTGTTTAGTCTACAATACAAGTGTTCTCATTTGAGATTGCTGTTGGGATCTGAGATTAAGTGCAGCAGTCATATGGACAGCCTGAGATAAATTGGTTTGGTGTCCTGGGATGTCTGGTGCCTGGCCACAGTGTTGGCCGTGGCTCTCGCCGTTCTGTTGCAGATCAGCATGTCCAGACCAGACGATTCTTCCCCAACAGATCTCCAGTAATGAATCGCATTTGCTGCGTTATTAAATTCCTAGAGTTAATATTATATTTGCCTTTTTGGTTCTTTAACTGAGTCCACTTTGATATTAACTACAAGCTCCCCTGAAGTATTACAGATGAGCATGTTAGGACAACGGGGAGCGGAATGATTGGCTGCCTCATCTTGACTTCCCTTTCCCTGTGAAAGGGGGCTCTCCCAGGACAAATATCTGTCAGGGGGGGATGTGCACCAACCTGTAAAAGGATTTAAGAGGAAAAGCCTACTGCTGTGTTTGATTGGCCAAATATGGCCATGCGGAGTGCCAGCCAGGGACGTAGAGGAGGAGGAATGTGTTTGTTCTGTCACTGCTTCAAAGAGCTTTCGCTGCATTTTGAGGAAGCAGTGTTTTAAAGGGATAGGCCACTTATAAATTACAATTGTCATCAGTTACTTAGTCTCTTATCACCTGTATGATGACTTCTGTGGAACATAAAAGATATTTTGAAGAATGTCCTGGCCTCTGTTTTCCATACAATGAAAGTGAATAATGTTTGATGTTCAAATCAATGTTAATAAAATCTAAGATGAGACATCTAATGGTTAAAGGTTGAATTTGATGGCTTCAAATGTTAACTTGCAAACTTTTTGCAGGAAATTAGGCTATAGTTAGGCTTTTTAAGATATCAAAATTAAAAGTCAGTAAAAAATAAACAAAAAAAACTAATTACAAGAAACAAGACAAAAAATCATATAGAACAAAGATACAAATTAACTAAACAGTGCTTTACGTTTTTCAGTTAGGCAAAGTCTAGTATTCAGGTACAGAAATTAAATAATCAAATGTAAAATAAAACAGTCCATTGTCTTCATTAAACTAAAGAAGTGATTCAGTCAAGAGCAAGGAGTCATTTTTTTTTTAGGTAAAGACAGCACCCAAGTTCTTTAGCGAAAAAAAGCAAAATTATGAGTTCAGAATTGTGTTCTCTTTTCCATTTTGTTGTGCTTTTAATAGATTTTTTATTTCAAGGATGTCCCGCTTCTTTATTTGCTCTTTCATTAATGTTTTTTTCTCTCTAACATGTCAGTACTGTGCTAAGTGGCTATATTTACATGCTGCAATATAAATTATATCTCTTTGGAATTGCACGTTATGCATGTCTTTGCCATGATATATCGTCATGCCAGAAGTCATATTGAACTACTTTCATGTTGCTTGATTTGTTGTTTTGGAGTTTGACAGCACCAGTCCCCATTATTATATGGGAAATATACGGTCATGGTAGAAAACTTGTGAGCCCTTAAAGAGAGAGTCCACCCAAAAATTTAACTTTTGTTATCATTTTCTCACCCTCATGTTGTTCCAAACCTCTATGGCTTACGTTCTTCTGTAGAACATGCAGATATTTTCAAGAACATTGTGTTCCAAACAACGTTGGACCCCCCTGAGTTTCATTAAATAGACAAAAAACACTGAAACATTTTTTTTAAATATCTTTTTTTGTGTGTGTGTTTTCCAAGTCATACTGGTTTGGAACGATATGAAACCTAAGTTAATAATGACAGAATTTTCATTTCCTCTTAAGAATTTTTTTGGCATAAATATGACCTACAGTACATTTGAGATCTTTATCCAAATCTTCATCATCTTCACAGAGATCTAAATTATGTTTTATATTTTCACTTAATCAAAATGAACCATAAATACATGTCTGGAAAAACTATGTAAAACAACCAAATGCTTCTAGTATCTGTGGAAAACTGTTGGTTGGCTTTCTTGGATGAACTGCTTTCTTCAGGCCCTTCCACAAAGTTTTTATTGGGTCGTATCAGGAATTTGACTAGGCCTTTCCAAAACACGGCATTCTTCTGCTTTAACCACCTACAAAACCCACGTTCCCATTATTTCTGAATGCAGTGACTTGCTCCTTGCTATCCTGCCATGGATTTTGATCCTGCATCATCAGGGATTAACCTTAGCCAATGTGTTTTCAGTGCAAAATTTTATTTTCTTAAAAATTAAGTTGAAAGACTGTAATAAAATAAAAACAAATAAACAAATTTCAAACAACAGCAAAATAAATAAATAAATGCAATAGAATAAAAAGAGATATGAAATAAACACGGCTTCATTTTTCCCCGGTGGATATACAGTATATTCAGGTAAGAAATATTACAGAAATTAAAGTAATAAAATGTAAAATAATACTGGATAATCTTCAGTGTAAAAATTAAATACAGATTAATGCTTACAATTAGTTACAAAAGTTATTCAGTCAAGAGCAGATAGTGATTTTCTATGTCTTTTGTTCTTTAATTAACACGACAGACAGCAGCAGGAAAATTAGACTACTGTCACTTTAAGAGCTTTATGCACGGATCCAATATACTGTTACACAACTTGCGTTATCTTTCTCAACTAATTCGATTCCAAAACTGACTGTGTTCAACTTGAATACTCATCAAGACGGGTATTTTGACATAATTTTGTGTGTATTTGACCGTTTAAGGTACGCCACTCAATTTGGTACTTGCGACTCTCAAGCTGTTTGAGAGGCGGCTTGTGCACGGCACTTATATAGATCAGTGGTGTGCGTGCTTTTGGTGTGAGCGTGAAACCTGCAGGAATTAGTAAAACTATGCGCAATACGAGCACTTTTTAACTGATGAGATGAGTGAGTGAGAGGAGGCGGGTGTGTGCCACATCGCCATCGGAGAGAAGAGAGTGAGAACGTGCAGCTGATGTTATTGCCTGTGCCGCTGGCAACAAAACGGGCCAATCATACGGTAAATCTGCGGATTCTGGTCCCTGGTCGATCGATCAGTGCATCATTAGATGTTACCCAGGAGTTATTTGTAGTGTTTTTGTTGGATAACCACTATTAAATGGAGCACATACTGTATGGACCGAGACATGGCAACTTTTGTCCTGTTTATGCCTTGTATTAGGATACATTTTTGACGATCTGATCAAAAGTGAACAACACTAAATATAGGTGTAAACAGGGTCAAAAGTGTTTGAGCTTGTCCACTTTTGACCACTTCCAGAGGTAGTGGAAAACACATTCATCCTGATTGCTTTCATAGTGTAGATGCTCATGTGGTCAAATGGGGTCAAACAGCCACAAAAAAATGCCTACTCTCCACCTACTGACGTAATACGTAATCTTTGTAGGACAAGAAACAAGCAATTCAAACTTTGCTGTTGTACCAAATACACAGATTATGGTCGAAATCGCAGCTGCTTCCTTTATCCTTTTCATTCGCCAGTGGTCCAGTTAACATGGATTCGTTCAGTCAATAATATTTGTGTGTAGTACTCACTCTTCTGCAGTGATGTAGAATGTGAGAAAATAAGAGGGGTGTGTCTTGATGAAATCTGAACAGAAGTGGTCACAGTAGACACATCTAAATACAAGGTGGAAACAGGGCAACAGAAACTCTGTGTGGTGAGAACCAGACTATGATAATAAAGACCAAGGATGACTCTTTCAGTAGAACAGGGCTACTAATTTCCCATTCATTAAAACCCAATCCCTCTATCTTTTCTTACATTAAACAACAGTAAAGCCCAAAGTATACTTCAGCCGTCCTGAGTGCAGCCCACTTTTGTGTCCAGGCAGTGCGCGTAAAATAGCGCATGTGCGAGTGACTTGAGCACTTGAAAACAAAGTCCACTAGACAGTGCGCACGCGCCGAACGTGCCTTTCCGCGCTCACGGCCAAAGGGCCATACTTTGAAAGACTCACGTGGTCAATTGTGCGCGAGACTGAGCAGAACGTGGAAAATGAAGTAAACTCTGGCCTTCAATGAGTGATTCGTTCAATGGCATTTTTATTTAAGGAATGGAAAGACACTTAGAATTGTGCTTGGGTTGTTTTGCTTTTTACTGTTAAGGTAACTGTTAAGGTAAGTTTTCTTGCCTGGTTCAGTACTGCTTACAGAGAAAAACTTTAAAAGCTGTAGCCCGCAGCACTTCAAACAACAAGCTGAGACTTGTGAGAAAAGAGAGACATTAGAGCAAAGCAAGTAGCTCTTTAGCTTTGCCTCGTCTCAGGCTTTGACAGGCATCACAGACTTTCCTTTAAAGTTCAGTTTTGAATGACCAATTAAACTGTATTGTCATGATTAAAATTGGTTTTTAATTCATTTATTTTGGTTCTGACTAAGGAATTACGCATGGTACTATCTAACAAAAACGATTTTTGTTAGATAGACATTAAAAAGTTCCATGTTACTACCATTTTTTTTAACATTACCATAGTAGGACCTTGTTTCTTTGGATGTACCATGCGATAGTCATATATTTCTTGGAAATACCATCCTGATATGGTGGTGTTGGTTGTCTTGCTCAACATAATTCTTCCAGTAATGGGTTTGAACCAGCGACCTTAGAATTCCGCCCAGGGAAAGGACAAGTATCCAAAAATGAGTACTTGGAAAAGACAGCAGTGATCGATCATGAAAACAGTTTTTGCTTTCAAGTTCAAAATATTTCACTAATTTCAATTTTGAAATCCATTTTTAATGTAGATGGATGAATCCTCCTCACCTTCAAGTATTTGGTAGAAATCTATTTATGTATGGCAAATTTTGTTTTTGCTAATAAAATGAAGCAATATAGTTAATATTGAATGATTTAAAATTCTTGTTATTTGTCCATTAATTTCCCTGAAGACTTTGCCAATAGATCATTTTCATGCCGCCTCTTATATATCATCAAAAGCTGTAAATTATATCTATACCATTCCATAATTGTTTGACCAGAGGATGTCTTTAGTGTAAGCGTTTATTGAAATTGACTTAAAACCCACACAGAGTTAAAACAGTGTAAGCAAGACTTGACAGCTGATCTAAACAGCTATAAAGCATGACACACTCTGCTGAGAGAAAGACCCTTCAAAATCCCACAGGTCCCTTGAGTTTACATTCTTTTCTTCTTTTGTCCAAACACCCATCTGCCAGTCTGCGTGTTTTATCCTCAGTGAGTCAGTGTGTGACCTCAGTGTGTAATTACACAGTGACCATTTAGCCCTTATCTTCTGCCTTTGTTTCATTGGTGAGCTGGAGAACCAGGTGAGTGGAGGGGAACAGAACATATTTGAGGTGTTAAAGGAGAAATGACGGAGGGAGGGAGAGAGAGTTTGAGACCGATTAGTGGGCTTGACTCTACTTGTTAGTGTTCAAGGGCAGCTGTCTGAACAGCCTTATACAGACATTTCTTCAGCCGTGCTCAGCAGTTTCCTGTTAACTCCTTCATTACTTGGAAACTGTGGTGATTTTTCGTGCTACTTCGGAGTAGCGTATTTTTAAAGTTGTGACGGCCTGGTATGTTGTTTCAATTGCCGAAATTGATGTCTAGAGAGCAACAGTCTCAAACTTTACACAAAGAATATTGCTGAAAACATAACTAAAACAACATGGCCAGTTAATCTTTCTGGATGATAAAGAGGTTTGATATTATGTTTGCCTTGGGACTTGCTTAGCTTCATCTTGTTTCCAAAACAAAGTCCAGCTTGTCTTGAAGTAATTTACCCAATAAAACTCGGGATGAACAATATGTTGCCACCCTAAACCGGCACCCATGGTTATCAGTCAAAACTGCTGAAACAATTATACATCCAATATGGGCCAAAAACTGATAAATTAAACAATATATATATTACAATACAATATATTATATATATTCATTCTAAATATATTACATCTGTTTCAAAGTGCCTTGATTTGTTTAGTCACTGTCGTGAACGCTTGATGAGCAGTTTGCATTTGCATCTGTTAATGAAGGCAATTGTTTACGTACAGCGTGTGTGTGTGTGTGTGTGTCTTCCTCATCATTAATAATTGACTGTACACACTGTTTCGTTCCTAGTTCTAGCTCGGCCTTCCCATATTAAAAATGTATGTATTTCCCATAACAGTATGGCTGTCTGTAGAGTCTGAGCCAAGTTCATCCTGATCTCCCTCCTCTTTCACTCATCCTCTTTATCTCCTCTGTGATTCTTTTATCCCGTCTTTCCTTCCATCTGGTTTACCAAAGCCCCCTCCTCCAATAGTAATCAACATCTGGGCTCGAAGAGAGAGAGAGAGTGTGTGTGTGTGTGTGTGCACTCGGCAGACCATATAGTCAGTCCTTATTCGGCATTTCTTGGAGAAGGAAGTGGGCTGTGTCCTCAGTGTGATGTCACAGGAAGAGGAGATTATATCACAGTTTGGAGGAAATGAGGAGGGAGAGAATGTAGAAAGAAGATATGTTTTTTTTACAATGGCTTCATATTTTTTTAATTTCTACTTTTAAATGCCGATTATGAATAGATTCTATTTTGTTACCCTAGTCCCAGAACCCAGATCTTAAAAACCATAGTTTTTAATGTATGATAATATAAACAAAGTGAAATATTTGAAGCTTTTTAAATTGTGTGAAAATAATTTATGATTCCCCCCCCCCAGAAATTACTAATTGTTGTTGTTGTTATTATTATTAATATAATAATAGGCTAATTAGTATTATTATTAAGACAATACATGTCACTCAGTTTTGCCCATAATAAACTTTTTATACAATATCATCAAATATTATTATTGTCTTCAATTAGACAGCAGTGTAGAAGAAATGTGAAAAATCAAATAACTTTTTTTTTAGGCCAGCTGTAATTTTGTCAAATAATTTAGATAGTGTTAATATATTATTTTATTTTGTATACTTAGGGTACATAAAATGAACAGAGGAGTGCCAAAAATCTTAAAGGGGACATGAACTGCATTTAAAAAAAGTTTTATAATGTTCTTTGAGGTCCACTTTATAATGTAAGCAAGATTTTTACATCACAAACCCTCTCTTTAAAACCCTCTCTGTAAAACACTTTGTTCTGATAGGCGTGCCACATTCAAGACTTAGAAATAAACGCCCACTGCTATGATAGGGTATCAGTTTTGCATTTCAACGTCCCCGCCATTACTGGTGTGGAATTGTTCTGAAACCTTCCAGTGCTGAAAAATGGCAGGCATACATGTTTGAGCCAGAGTCTTATCCCAAATCGGAAGACAACGAACCTACACCTCAATTACTAAAGGATACTCCAATCTACGACAGTGTGCTAATTAATTATCTTTATTTATATTTATTCCTTCTGTATTTGTGAGGTAATTATTACATTATTATAGTGTTTAAACAAAGACGCTACAGAAAGGTGTTTATCTCAAAACACAGTTAAAACATTTGCCAACTGTAAAACATTTATGCGTATTACATATGCTATATATTTCTTGGTTGTTGCAAATAAAGTTTAAGTACTTGGAGTAACTAAAGGTGTAGTTGAAAGGATAACCAAGTGTTTCATGTAAACGATTATGAATAAATGTATCATTGTTTGTCGTACTTATATTCATCATTCATAATTTTCAGTAAAGTGAGTAGATATCAAGCCATCTGAAACGGACAAAACAATAGTGACTCATGGTAAAAACACTGTTACTCACACTTGCAACACTGTCACATCCAATATAGTTATCACTGAATCATCTTTTCTTTTCTGTCTCTGAGAAGCCCGCGTTGAACTGTCACAGAAGCAAACACAAACTGTGTCTTACTGACGAGATCTGGAACTTTGCTAAAAATAATCACAAGGAAGGGAATGTAAATACTGGGCACTGAAAAACGTCTTGTAACATTTTTATCATTTTGTTGCTCAAGTAGTCCTGTGTTTGCATCTCTCTCATACTACATGGGCAAATTGGTGGGTGTAGAAGTATTCGTTGATCTTCTGCAGAGATGGTTTTTCGTCGCACTATGACATCATACTGAGACAAAATCTGAAACGAGTCGTTTTGGGAGCTTGGTTTCAATAAAAGCTTTTTTTGGACTAACGAGGAGGAAGTTTTGACTTCTGAAACTTACAGGATATTTTATAGTACAATGACCTCTTTATATAAAAAAAATAAATAAAAAAAGGACAAGGACATTTTGATTTCTCAATTCATGCCCCTTTTAAAAATGTTAATTCCACCACATAATGCTATTAAACTTGACAGATAATTTAGGATGTGATAAAAATCAGACTTCTGTTGTGATGCGTCATACATGCATTTCCAGTGTTGTCATGGGAGACAAATTAAATAAGCTAATGAGAGCGTGAAAAGTGTTTTAAAAGAGTTTATTTTCTGGCTTAAAGTGTCTATGAAACCACTAAGCGTCTATTCATCATTTTCTTCTTCCTCTGTACAGAAAACTTCAGAAGTCTGCTATTAGTTGAGTAATTGTGCATGTAGGTGAAAAGATTTAATTTAATAAGCATTGAGGAATGTGAACATGGAGCCAGTGCAGAGGCAGCATTTGAGTTTGAAAATGAACCGCCTGTTTGTGTCCGATTCATTTCTCTAGAGACACTATAAACAGTCCAGGAACAAATGTGCCGCCACATGCGCACACTACGAGTAAGGTGATGTCAGCATGACATCCTTATTTGTATATATTTGTGATGGACAAATCCAGCTGTTTTTTTCCATCCGCTGTCAGCAGAATTCTGAAAGGATTTGTTCAGCCAAAACTTGTCATTTTTGTACTCATCCTCATGTTGTTCCAAATCACTATTCTAAAAGTGCTCAAAAATATATTATAAATCAAAATCTCTCCTTTTGTGTTGGCCGAGTAAATAGAAGTAGAATTCAGGGCTGAACGTTAAGGTTTTTTTCTACTGGCCCAGATTTTTACTTGCCCTGTCAGTATTTTTTTGTCGTTGTTTTTGTCCCATGTAACCTAGTATTTTAATAAATAATGTTATGACACAATTTTAGATACCAGTGAAAGTTCATAATTCTCAATTCCATTTTTTATTCCACAACAAAAACAACCTGACTATTATATAGTGTTTCATAGGGGTGTAACGATACATCGATATGGATCGATGCATCGATATAACGTCTAACGATACGATGCATCGATTCCACTCTTAAAATATCGATATACACCTTTATTTGACACTCCACATTCTCACGTAACATCCTTCCGCCAAAGCGCACATTTTCGTTTACTCACCAACCGCCTGCCGGTGTGTCTTTATAACGTTAATCTCCTCATCTGAAATAGACGCCTGACAAGACTGACTAAACCCTAAGTTTTTTCACAAAAGCCGGTTGTCCGCTGTCAAGGCATCGCGAGTTCATGTTTTACAGAGCAGAGATAAGCACTCGCACCCTTGTTGGTGAACGCGAGTCCGTTTTAGCTACTCAGCGCGCAGTATTCAGGTCAGATGTCACTTTGAAAAGACGCGCTGGCTAAAAGGAGTTTCGTCAAAGCTGACGAGGGTGGATAATTTCAATGAACTCGTGATATCTTCTTCAGGGCGTAAAAGGAAAATAAAACCGGAAACATTTTCACAGAACCTTACTAAAGCAGTTCGTTTAGTGGTGAGAGAAAAGCTCTCTGTACTGCGTGTACGTTATCACAACAACAAAGTTTGTCAGGCGTCTATAGCTATGTTTCCATCAACTTGTCAATCGAATTATCTGAAGTTCGGTAAAAAAAAATCATGCGAATAAAGCTGGTGAAAGTGTGTTTCCATCAAACGGCTTTAAAGCGAATAAAAACCTGTGCGTAATGACGTCACATGCTGTTTTGCGATCAAATTGGTATATCGAATTGATTTGAGACATTTTAAGGTGTTTCCATTCATTTTCGCACTGAATCGCACAACATTCAAGCAAACATTTGCGAACAAAGTTTTGCTAGACAAAATGGATCGCGCCATCTACCAACAAATGATCAATATTGCACAAGTTGTAATAGTACAGAGTCCTGCACGGGTCCATTTTTGGAGACCCGCCCGTACCCTCAAAGATCAGCACCAGATCTGACCCGTGCCCGCGATAAATCGCACACAAGCTAAAATCATTCCATTTAAAGTGCTTTATTTTTTATCTCGCACCTCTCTCAACATCACAATAGCCTCATGAATGGGCTAATGAGCGCTAAAGTGCGCTTTGTTTTGGGCCATTCAAGTAGCCTAGGCTACCTCCAGTTCACGCGCGGGCGCCTCTCCGTGTCCTGATTATATTTATACTGCTATATTTAGCTCTTATGTTTTAAATACAGGAAAATGGTTGATTAAACATTGATTAAAATTAAGATACAATTAATACAAAACGAAATTCACTTTAAAGAAAGTCTTTCTACAAAAACAAACTTAATAAAGTGGTCAAAATCATGTCTGCCCACTCCATTTGTCTCCCGATATTCGGGATCATCTTATCTTATTCATGCTTTTTTCACTTTTCATATAATCAACATAAAATATATATATATATATATATATATATATATATATATATATATATATATATATATATATATATATATATATATAGGCTATATATATATATATTTAAAAATAAATTTTATTTAAACATGAATATGAAACTAAATCGTTTTTTAATGACTGGGCTACAACACATAGGCTTATTAAACTGCCCTACAATCATTGAATATTATTTTGCTTGATTGACGGGTTTTTATTTAAAAGAAAGAGCGTAGCCTACGTCTGTAGGCCTATATAGGCTATGGGCAATTTATATACACAATACTTAGGCCTACTAAAATATAATTAATATTATTTTATTGCATTTGTATTAGTTGTTTGAAGAGTAAAAAAAAAATCGGTCGATCTTAACGCAAGTTTACAACCGGCCAGTCGGTCGGACTAAAAGGTGGAAAAAATTATGGGTCGGTCCTAAATTGACAGGATCGGTCGGGTAACGGCAAACAAGAATATTTTTAAGGATGCCCAAAACACATATTTGCGAGTGTGTAATGGCAATTTAGACATACAAATATTGCACATATTTTTCATCCGCTACCCGCCCGCAAGGAGTTCATTATCCGCCCGCATCCTCGCCTGTGAAGTTTAGGAATGTCACAATGTTTTTAGCCACTTTTCTGCGGGTACCCAACCCATTGCAGGACTCTAGGTGCGTATGTGACAGCTGATAGCGACATTATTTGACTATTATGGCATTTCTTCGATTTTTGCTATAATAGCCGTTTTATTTTTCTGTTAAATTAAATTCAAAAAGTATCTCGTCTCCTCGTTTGTCCACTTTGTTGACACCGGCCATGTGTGCAAACCAGACAGTAGCCTATAATGGGTGCAAACTGGGCGGAAATTAACTAAAACTTCTTCTTTTGTGGCGGGTTGTACCCATAAAATGACCTAAAACTTAATCGCAATTCATTATTTATTCGGCAAATAACGTTTCCATCAGCGTTTATCGCATAAACCGTATATCGATCAAGATAAAATCCGATGTGACCGACCGTATTTCATTTTAGTCGATATTCAAGAAATTCCATCGAATTTTACTGTTTCCATAAGGCATTTTTCATTCGATATCACATAATTCGGATAAAAACGTGTTGATGGAAACATAGCTACTGTCAGCTGAGGAGATTAACGTTACGAAGATTAACCGAGTGTTGTATTATTTATCATAGCAATTACTTGATTTTGTTTGACTCAGAGAAATGTGAATCTGCTCTAAAAAAAAAAAAAAAAAAAAACTTTTAACATATTAAAGCATACTTTCAATTAACTTTGATTTTGTAATTTACCTGTATTTAAGTTATTATTATTATTAATCAAAAACACCCAGCTGCAGTTTGATTGATATTACTTGGAATGCACAATAATAATAATAAAAAACATGATTTATGAAAATGAACAAGAACGGAGTAGCCTACTTGCAAATGACCTCTTCTGTTGTAAATGTCCCAATTGGGAGAGGGTGTGCAATTTTCAAAGAGTTTAATTAAACATTCATGTTATATATTTTGGTTGCATTTGTGAGTTAATAAAAACGTAACTGGTTGTGTGAACATAATATCTAAATATCGATTAATCGATCGATATAGCCCTGAATCGAATCGAATCGAATCGTATCGTAGAATTTTTTGAAGTATCGGCAAATATCGTATCGCTGGCTGAGAGAATCGATATCGTATCGTATCGTGATGAACTGTCCGATTTACACCCCTAGTGTTTCAAACATTATGAAAGACAAGTAAATTGTCAGTAATAAAAAGAAAGTACAAACAAACAAATTACAAGCAATAGCACAAATAAATACAATAGAACAAACATACAAATGAAATAGTGCTTTAAGTTTTTCAGGTGAGTCTAACAGTAATATATTTTAGTATTTCTTACCTGAATACTATAGTAATCAAATGCAAAATAACACTGCAAAGTCTTTACTTTATAAACTAAATATGGATTCATTCTTATTAAAGCTACGTAAGCTATTCAGTCAATAGCGCACAGAAAGCCGTCTATCAACCAGCGCATGAGATCCAAATTGAGTTCTCTTTTGCATATGTTTGCACTTGAATCGATTTAAAGTGCACTTATTATGTTTTTTTTCCAATATTGCCTTTCATGTAGTGTGTAAAATAGCTGTTTGTGAATGTAAAAGGTTTGCAATGTTTTAAAGATCAAAGTGCATGACAAATAAATGTATTGTCTCCTAAAAGAAAGAATCAATTTTGGTAAAAACTGCCAAAAGGAGTCATTAGCAATTCCAGTTTCACTTCCTGTTATATACCTACATAACAATAGGGGCTTTCACATGGGGTAGTGATAGGAACACTGTTAACTAGCCACGCCGGTCTCCCGAGAACTAAATGTCCCATAGGGCCATTCTCCTGGTTGCATTTACACTGCCAATAGACTCTCAGAAGTGACGTAAGCCGATCGACAGCGATGTCATTTAAGCACATTATTTAACAACTCCCTAGCGTAAAGGTTGAGAAATGCCTGGACTTCGTCATCGGTCCATCTATCGTTGTTTTCCATTTAAATGGAATTAGTTCATGGAGTTTTTATAAATTGTGGGTGCCGGTGTTTCATATGGCATGTGTTTGGCCAGTCAACATACACTTATGTCACTGGTAGTTCCTATTGTGCTGGGTTAGACCCTACTCTGAAATAGGAGCTAACTTAGTCCCCCTAAAAGGCGTTCCTATAACTAAAATAATTCCCAGTTCCTGCAGTGCGAATATGGCAAAAAACACTTCTGCCAATAGTTAGGAATAGGAACTATGAAAACTTTTGTCTAAAAGCCCCTAATGTAACAAATTTGCATAATGCACATATATGGTCTTCATTGGCTGACCATGAACAACGTCTACTTTGACCCGCCCTCAAACACTGTACTTGTAGCTGAGGCCTGGATTTGGAGTTCGGTTTGTGTTGTTGACATGTTGAGAAGATGCTGTTCAATTAAATTCAATTTACATGCACTTCAAAAGTATGATCGAGGAGTCGCGCTGGAATTGATACGGTAAACCCGACACCAATGTTACGGTTCATATCACTGTATCAATTGCTGAGAAAGAGCTGAAATTTAGATATAGGAATGGGCATTTCATTTCCGACAAGTGGTAGACCAATCACAACAGCATGGGCTGTCTGACCAATCAGAGCAGGCTCTCGGAAAGGAGGGGTTTAAAGTGACTGCATCTTCTTTTTACTGTATATGGTTCAAACAAGTCGTTTTCAGACTCTCTGAGAAATGAGGTGATGTATATTTTTTAATATGAGAAAATTTAAGTGATTTTTAACCTTGGATGCATGTAAACCTTTTGTAGGAGACCTCCGAAACAAAATTAGGAACCTTTAAAATGGCATAATATGGGCACTTTAATACAGTTTGAATGCATAAACTGTAAAACTTAAACATTTGCAAATGAAATGCAGTACTGTGACAATTCCGTCAACTGCCCAGACAGTCTTTTACAGTGGCTCCGGGCCATCGGGCAGTCCTTATTGTCGAGCCCTGGAATTTCCATTTCAACTGTTCCTTCAAGAACAGGCTCTGTTTGTGCATGTATGTAATGTGTGAGAATGTGATATGCGGTCAGTTTGAAGTTTCCAGAACCTGCTTTCTCTCCTGAGCACCGGAATGTTGAGCACTTCCTTTCTTTGTCTGCCCCCATTGTTGGTACTTGCTGGGCTTGTTTCGATCAGACAGACTTCTCCTCCTACCTCACACATTTCTAACCACACTTGTCTCTTTGTTCATTATGCCTCAGTCTCTCTTCCCCCTCTGTTTGTCATCCTTTTCCCAGTGTCCAACCCCTGTTTCCCGTTTCACCTTCTTGCAGTTTGAAAAGCAGTTTTATTGATATAAAAGGATGACGCTGTAAATGTTGTTAATGTCATCTCTCTCTCTCTCTCTCTCTCTTTCTTTCTTTCTTTCATATGCACAGTGAGTCAAGTATCTGTCAGGCGCGGGCCACTGTGATGATCTACGATGATGCCAATAAGAAGTGGGTCCCAGCAGGCACGGGCCCCCAGGCTTTCAGCAGGGTCCAAATCTATCACAACCCAAGCAATAACGCCTTCAGAGTGGTGGGACGCAAAATGCAGACCGACCAGCAGGTAAACAAACTACAGTCAGACAGATGTAGCTTGTAGTTGTGGACAAACAAACCATTTTTCATTGAAGGTAATACTGCATGTAGGTGACACATTCAGGGTAACTGGAAATAAAATCATTCCGCCTCAAGCTAACACTTTAAAATAGTTTGCAAGAACTGCCTTCAATAATTTTTTTTCACGGTTAAAGACCAGCAGCAGATGCTGCAGTCTAACACTGTGTTGTTAAAGGGATAGTTCACCCAAAAATGATTCATTTTCTGACCCTCATGTGTTTCCAGACCTGTTTTTTTTTAAATAATTTTTTCCTACAGAACACAAAAAAGATATTTACCAGGAGGTCTATTCTGTGTGCATACTGGGATGTTGAGCATCAAAGATGAGCAAAAAAACTTTACAAATATGATAAAGGTGCTCCATAAAGGATAGGGATGCACCGATACCAGTACTCAGGTGTCGGTCCGATACTGTGCTCATGTACTCGTACTTGTAAAACTACCCCGATACAACCGCACCCGATATACCACTTTAAGTGGCCATTCACATATCGCGTCAAGAAATGCGTGGAAATCGCGGCCGCGCCGCTTTCTCCTCCTTTCCACAAGCATTCGCGTGACGTGGCGTCTGTCGTTGCTATGCAACCATGAACATAGGCGCGCCTGGAAAAACGAGCGCGCCTCACCGCGTTGCTTCTATTACGAGTGCCTACATTTGAAATAACAAATTTGCACGCGCAAAAAACGCGATATGTGAACGGCCGCTAATGGCAACGAGACATTAGCCTAACCTCTCGTCACTATGCTCTGCTAAATTGTCAAGAGGAGGGGGGACGGGTGAGAAATAGCTCCTTTAACACAAGCAATTTGATTATACAAGTTGTATATTTACTTTGTTACAGTCAGAAAGTGAAAAACATCTGATGAAAATAAAACATTGTTAGAATTATGGTATTATTAAGTACTCATATCGGTTCTTGGTATCGGTGAGTACCCAAATGTAAGTACTTGTGCTTGTACTTTGTCTGAAAAAAAAGTGGTTATCGGTGCATCCCTAATAAAGGAATTCATTTGGAAATACAAGTGACCCCATCAAAACACTTGAGATGATTTAAAGTTTCCCATTATGCTTTTTCGAATATTACCTTTCATGTGTGTAATAAAACTGTTAATGTAAAAGGTCTGCAAAGTTTTAAAGATCAAAGGGACAATGACACTATCCCTTCTTTTGGATAATTTAAATTTTGTTTGGTCGTCTGGTAAAATGCCATCATCTTGAAAAGAAGCAACAGTCATTCCTATACCTAAACCAGGAAAAGATCATACTAATCAAAATAACACTCGGCCAACTGGTCTTACCAGTAGCCTTTGTAAAACCATGGAAAGGATGGCAAATAATAATTTTGTCTGGATACTGGTATTAAAGAAACAAATAAGTGACTACCAGTGTGGTTTTAGACGGGGAAAGAGCACTTTGGATAAACTGATTAGATTAGAATCATACATCCGAGATGGTTTTATTAGAAAAGAACAAAATGTCACTGTTTTTTTTTTTATCTGGAAAAACATATGATACAACTTGGATGTATGGCATTTTGAAATACCTGTATCAAATGGGTTTTAGAGGACGATTACCCATCTTCATCTCCAAGTTTTTGGCTAGTAGATATCACAGAGTCCAAATAGGAAACACTATCAAATTTACCCAAACAAGAACTTGGAGTTCCTCAGGGAAGCATACTCTGTCATTCTTTTCAGTATTAAAATGAATGGCATTATTAATATTGTTGGATCCAATACATTCTCTGTACCTTATATGTAATTGATCTTTGCATCTGTTACAGAGGGAAGAATTAAAGGTGAACTAAGTAACTTTTTTACCTTAACTGAACAGCTTCAGAGTCATTGGAATGGTTATATTACTTATTTCGGGTTGAATGGTGGTCGTTTCGCACCCCCCTGGTGCCCGTGAGCGGAAAATACGCACTTGCAACTTTGAGCCGGCGGGCCGCTGGCCGCTGCGTCAGGAAGTCTCGCGTGATATCAGGTCTCGCGATGTAAACAATTGCTTTACCGGCCAAAAGAAATCTGCTAAAATGCTGTCATTATTGCGCTCACTCACGCTGTCCGAACCCGAATGAAGAAGACGTTTTAAAGAACGTCCCATCTGCTTTGATGTCGTTGATCTATAGCCTCTGGTGTCTGAGAATCACCAACGAGTTTTTACAACAGTGTTGTCAAATATCTATTCCGAAGCTGTGGGGGGAGCTCTAGAGAGAAACCTGCGAGCAAAAAGCGAGAATACAGCGAAGAAATCCCGAAACTACTGAGTGCTGCTTTAATTGAAAGACAATTACAGTTATTTATTTACAGGATTAATTGGTGGTCAATAGAAAATGCATGCATATATATATGAAGAGTTCAGATGCAAAAGCCTCTAAGTGCCATCTGAAATTTTCTTCTAGAATGATAATTTTTATCAAGCTCGTATATTTAAGTTCAGTAATTTCACTTAAATGATAATTATTAATAGGTCATTTTCATTGCCATTTAAGTGAAATTACTGAACTTAAATATACAAGCTTGATAAAAATGATCATTCTAGAAGAAAATTTCAGATGGCACTTAGAGGCTTTTGCATCTGAACTCTTCATGTACGATCAAACATGTTCTTTCTTTTTTGAAAGAAAACAATACTATTATTCGTATAATAAAAATTATTATAATAAATAACACTTCTGATAATTTTCCATCACAGGAATATATTACATTTTATATTATTTTAAAATAGAATTTTGCATTGTTATAAGATTTTACAAATTTAATGTTTTTACTGTATTTTTAATTAACTGACTTAAAACGTATGTTGTTTGACTTGAGTGTTCCCTTTGAATATAGTGCCCAAATCATATGGGTGCATATAGTGCGCAAATCATATTTTTTAAGCTTAACATCCTCAGCATCCATCCTCTTTCATCAAATAGAAAAGAGCAGCCTGGACATTCTACTAAACGTCTGTCACCTGATGACCCAAATTAAATTTTTGGGTGAAATATTCCTCTAACTGACGGAATGGAAATAATTAGTCTATTTCCCAGTTTTACAGTCCATCCATCACCTGTATCCCTCTATCTTGAGTTCTCTCTTCCTCCTCCCAGCTCGGTCGCCCTCTATACGCACAGACACGAATGCTCTCCAGAGATGACTACTAAAGTAGTGTTGTTGTTTCCTGTAAGATAGCCAAACCATTTCCTGTGCCAGTTAGGCCCTCCTCCCCCATTCCCATGTCTCTACCTCTCCACAGTCCATCTGTCTGATTCCTCAAACTCATTTTTCTTTGTCAGGAATGACTCAGTGACTTTTATCTCTTTCCGTCACTGTTTTTCAGAAGTGTCTGCTTTCTTAGTTGGTTTATGTGTATTTTTATGATGGTGCTTCTGTGTGGATGGCATGTTGAGCTTTTTTGGACATTTTCGTCTTTTCTTCTCTCTCTTCCCTTTTTTTCTCCGCCGCTCTGCTTTGTGGAATTCATGATTGTAATACAAACAGAGAAACGAAGTGTCAGCACATTCACTGAAGACGAACGAACACACACACACACACACACACACACACACACACACACACACACACACACACACACACACACACACATACACACGCACAGGTCTCCATGTTTTATGGGGACTTTCCATAGAATGATTTTTATACTGTACAAAATGTATTTCCAGTCTCCTAACCCTAAACCTACCCAGCACAGAAAACTTTCTGCATTTTTACATCTCCAAAAGACTATTATTTACAAGCTGATTTCTCCATGGGGACCAAAGAATATCTCCACAAGGTCAAAGATTTCTGGTATTACTATTCTTAGTATTCTTATTCTAATTTGTATAACATAGGGAATCCCTGAAACACACATACATATATACATACACAAACACGCACACAAACACACACACACTCATGTGCTGTGCAGCGGTAGAGCCCCCTTGTGGACATTCTGTTAAATAAGCATATATTCTTGCTGGAATATACAAATAAGTTTACAAATCTGACACTTTGGGGTTGAACTACTTTGAGTATGAGCAAATCATTTGAGGCATTTTTGGTGCATTTAAATATATGTGAATCTAGAGCTTGTTTAAAACGCATGTTCCATGTTCTTGGACATGTAGTCTTTGTATTTATGCTGGATTCATTCTTGGATTCATTAAAACAGTTTAAAGCAGGGCTCAGTAGTTTCGGGATTTCTTCGCTGTATTCTCGCTTTTTGCTCGCAGGTTTCTCTCTAGAGCTCCCTCTACAGCTTCGGAATAGATATTTGACAACACTGTTGTAAAAACTCGTTGGCGATTCTCAGACACCAGAGGCTATAGATCAACGACATCAAAGCAGATGGGACATTCTTTAAAACGTCTTCTTCATTCGGGTTCGAACAGCGTGAGGGAGCGCAATAATGACAGCATTTTAGCAGATTTCTTTTGGCCGTAAAGCAATTGTTTACATCGCGAGACCACCTGATATCACGCGATACTTCCTGACGCAGCGGCCGGCGGCTCAAAGTTGCAAGTGCGTATTTTCCGCTCACGGGCACCAGGGGGGTGCGAAACGACCACCATTCAACCCGAAATAAGTAATATAACCATTCCAATGACTCCGAAGCTATTCAGTTAAGGTAAAGAAGTTACTGAGAGCACCTTTAAATAATCGCAAAAAAACATATATTGATATTTACTGAAATAAAAGCACCAAAATATAGATAATTTAGGATAAATATTTTATGGTGGCAGACGAGTGAATTCTTTATTAGAAAAGTGAATTTAGAAATGAAAATGGTTTCATATGGTTTAATGTATGTTTGTCATAGGCCTACAGTCCATGGCAGTCCATTTTTTCAATTATCTTTTTTAAGGGTTATTCACATTTGCGTATCTTCAATAAATAATTTTTTGTTTGTTTTTCGAAATGCTCTTTGAGAACCTTGCATTTTGGTTCCTTCAGTTGTTCAGTTCTTGCACACAAGGATGCGTCCTGATTTTTCAGGAATTTTTTTGAGAAATATTTTTCAAATCTCAACTGTCGCGTCAGAGGTCACTCTTTCACCGTAAATCGATACGTATGGCCGTCTGTCGGAAGCTAGTTATTTTAGTTTATAAAGTTTGAAATATGGACATTTTTCTTACACAAACCCATCGCTTCGCTTCAGAAGGCCTTTATTAATCCCTGGAGTTCTTTTATAATGGATGGATGCACTTTTTTGAGCTTCAAAATCAGGACCGCTATTCACTACCATTATAAAGCTTGGAAGAACCAGGACTTTTTTTAACATAACTCCACATGTATTTTGTCTGAAAGAAGAAAGTCATTTACACCTAGGATGGCTTGAGGGTGTGTAAATCATGGGGTAATTTTCAATTTTGGGTGAAATATCCCTTTAACTCTCAGTACAATTGCATCACCTTGACAACAAAAAAGAGCCCTACAAAAGTAAAAAAAAAAATATATCATTCAGAAATGTAAAATATGTTTATCATAAAAGAAGTGTATTTAAGTAATAGTCTATAATGAATTGCATTTAAGAAATAATACAATTTTAAAATATTCGTCACATTGAGTATGCACGAATATGCATGAATATTTATCTTCTCCAATAAACTACAGTTTATACTTATGTGCATTTATGGCTTAATTTACATTTTGACATTTGTGTCTTTTCTTGTACAGGTTGTGATGAATTGTCCAATTGTAAAGGGATTAAAATATAATCAGGCCACGCCAAACTTCCACCAATGGCGGGACGCTCGGCAGGTGTGGGGACTGAATTTTGGCAGCAAGGAAGATGCAGCGCTGTTCGCCAATGGCATGATGCACGCGCTCGATATCCTCAACTCCATCCCTGATGGAGGTAACGTATACTCACGTATACTCCCATTTAGACCCCATTGTGACAGGGCGTATCTGTTCAACACAACCTTTTACAACTGCATTGTCATTAGGTTTCCCCACACGGCCCGTGTCCAATGGACCATCACCAGAAGAGCTGGAACAACAGAAGAGGTACAAACTTATTTGTTGTTGTGTGTGTAACAAAGAATGGGACAGGTTTTATTTTATCAGTATTTTCATTAAGTGATTTGGTTTTTGTTTGCTGTTTCCTTGGTCAATCTTTAACCTCATTTACAGATGCACACACACACACACACACACACACACACACACACACACAAAACAAACAAGCACACACTCTCAAGGGATTTACTGGTATTAAAGCTCAAGTCTTTAGTTTTCCGTGAGCCCCTGAAGTGATGGGGCAAAAGTCCGGGTCAGGTCTTCTGACACTTAAATCCTCTTCTTCTTTCTGGATACTACAGGGTAAAAAAAATTCAACATTTGTGTCTTTTTAAACTTAAAATCTTGTTGGGGACACTTAATATTCAGCAATATTATAATATATATAATATTCAGTGCATTTAGTTTATATATATATATTATATCAGCAGAATTGAAGTCTTGTTTGTGTCATTGAATCATTGTCACTGTTTATCACTGTAAAGCTGCAATCTGTATTGTATAAAGCGCTATAAAAATAATGGTGACTTGACAGATTAGGATTTGGAAATTATGTACAGTGAATGATTTTTAAAGCAATTTTATAGGAAATAATAGTGTTTTAAATTAATAAGAACATTCAAGAGACAATATCAGAGGATATTTCCCTCCTGGCAGAGGAAAACTCTGGAATGAGACTGTAATTCCAGAACATTCTCTCTCTCTCTCTCTCTCTCTCTCTCTCTCTCTCTCTCTCTCTCTCTCTCTCTCTCTCTCTCTCTCTCTCTCTCTCTCTCTCTCTTTCTTTCTTTCTCTCTCTCTCTCTCTCTCTCTCATTCTCTCATATCTCTCTCATATCTCTCTCTCTGTCTGTCTGTTGTTATGGTTACCTTGATAAAGACTTTACATGGAGCCTGTTGACTCATGAGTCATGTCTTGACTTGACTGAAATGTTTTGAATGGCTTAACATGAAACTTGGCATTGCAGTCTCGTAAGTGCCTCAAAGAGTATGTACGTTTATGCGTGTAAGTTTGCATGCATGTTGCGTGTTTAAAGTGTTTTATATATACAGGCTCATTTAAGAGGTCTCAGAATGATTCAAAATATGTAAACCCACCAAATAATTGCATCCCACTGATTCAACCCAGTGACTGCATTGGCAACAGTGTCAAATGAAGATCTATTATCACCCTATGCCTTTTCTAAATGCATGTTATAGGTTTTATTGTGAATAGTTATTTGTTTATATGTTTTATTTAAAACAAACTGGATCTTCCGGATGAAAATTGACAGAACTCTCTGGAGACGTATGTATGTTTTCTCCAGTCATTTAGTCCGCTTAAACCCTGACCCTGAAAGCTCTCGTTCGTCTCAACATCCAATCAACAACCAATGCATAGAACCAACCCTATATTCTTTCTTTTTTGATAATACGTTACACTTCATCAATATTTCTGTTTCAATTCGGCTTTCATTTGGAAGAATGTATTATATTCATATTATTTCATGTTTTATTGTTTTTCTTTTGAATTTATTTTAATTGGACATTTTTCATGATTTAATTATTTTGTTTTGTTTGTTTAATTATTATTATGTGTTTCCCCTGCAGATTGGAACAGCAGAGGTTGGAGCAGCTAGAGAGGGAGAGACAGGAAAGAGAAAGACAAGAGAGAGAGCGACAGGAAAGAGAAAGACAAGAAAGAGAACGACAGGAAAGAGAACGGCAAGCAGCTTCAGGTCAGTAGAAAGTGTTTCACCTCAATGGAGAAACTCTGTGTATAGATTATTGGTGTCTTCTGAGTAGAGGTAAACTGTATACTTTATGATTGAAAATATTTTTTTCCTGTTGAATGCACAGTGGTATGTCATGTCATTGTTGTCATTGCTTTGACAATCAGGTTACAGTAGAAAACAATAGAATTCCCAATTCATTATTATTGTTTTTTTAAAATGTAATATTATTTTAAATTGAAAAAAATATATATTATTAATTGTATAATTTTATTTATATATATATATATATATATATATATAAATATATGTATATTGACCAAGGAAACATATATATATATATATATATATATATATATATATATATATGTATTTATTTATACATTATACATGTAATAAATGTACACTATACATACATACATACATAATAAAAAATGCACCTACTATTTTAACATTTACAGCATGTGTGTGTGAGAGTAGGGTGTGCGTGTGTGTGTGAGCGTTATTGTAACTCAAGTACACTACACAAGTACACAGTTTCATGTGTTTTTAGTATTTACTAGTGTTTATTAGTTCTAAATGCTCCTGTCGTCTGCTGTGTTCAGACTTAAGTTGTGTACTTTCATGGAGCAGATAAAATAAAAAGGGAGTTCATATATCTGACTGTTTGTATTCATTGACGAAAATGTAGCCATGTTGTATATTACAAAAGTTGACTTGATGATAATCATAATCAAATTGAGTCATGAGACCAGTGACGATTCACACCCCTGCAAACCAAACCTGTGTACCCCTATTTCTGAGCTTATACATATTTAATTAATACGTAATTTGTTGTGTGTGTGTAAATGATGTGCTGTTGTTCTACTGTAGTCATTCCTCCTCCACCACCACTGGCCCCTGGAGGCCCTCCGGCTCCCCCTGGACCCCCACCTCCCCCTGGGCCCCCTCCGTCTGGACCCCCCCCACCACCTGGGCCTCCCCCCATGGGAGGAGGAGGAGGAGCTCCACCTCCACCTGCTCCTCCACTGCCCTCTTCTGGAGGAGGTGGAGGTGGGGAAGGAGGAGCAGGTGGCGGGGGTCTCGCTGCTGCTCTGGCTGCTGCCAAACTGCGCAAAGTGGCCAAGGTGAGACAATGAGTGACATGAGAATCACAATAAGAGAATTCCCAGAGGTTGAAATAATGTGTCACTTCCTTGTAACATTATTTATGGCCTTGGTGGAGTCACCCGAAAATGAAATTCCTTTCAGAGGACTAGAAGGTTATCACATTTTAATGATACACTTTTCTTTTTCTTTTTTTTTCGTGGAATAACGTGCCCTTGTGAATCATGCATGCGCAATTGAAAGACCAGGAATGTGTATTAAGTAGAAGTAGAAAATAGAGAAACAGAGAATAAATTACTGGCAAATCTAAAACTTGTGTACTAAAAGTTTACAAAAATGATGTAGACAGTGGAAATAGGGTAGAAGGTGACAACCAACTCTGAATCAACATGCAACAATACAAACAAGTATTCATTTCTTGAATGAGCTCATTGTTTCCTCCTTAAATTATTACGTTGTTTCACTAACTGTGATTTTGTATATGTACATTTCTGAAATGCATAAATTAGACAGTTACCTCTGATAACAGCTTTCTGTAAAGCTGCTTTTGTAAACAATGTGTATTGTGAAAAGCGCTATACAAATAAATGTCAATTGAATTGAACCAATCACATACCAAGCCAGATGTGAAATTAGAGGCTCGTTCACACCAAGAATGGTAACTATTGCGATAACTATAAAGTTTTAACAATTGTTCGAATTGAATGAGAATAGGGAAGTCCACACCACAACTATAACGATAATGACACAGAGGAACGATATTGTTGGATTCACTTTCAGAACGTTTTATTTTTTCCAGCTGATGAACGACAAAAACATTGACAGCCAATCAGAACACTCCGCTTTGATGAGCTAAAGCATTTAAAACGGCAGATGACGTAACCGCAGCGCTCTCTTATAATAAATAGAACTTTATGGGTGCATCAGTGTGGATGCTATTGCTAATATAATTATCTTTATAGTTATCGTTCTTGGTGTGAACAGGCCTTAATGTTCCCCCTGCTGGAACTTTATGAAGACAGTGAAATTATGAATAATGAAATAAGACATCCATTCACAAAGATGAAATTACAAACAAATGTTGTTCAGTAGTTGAAATGTTGAGACTGAACTCGTATAACATTTTGCGGTTACACTTTATTTTAAGGTGTCATTGTTACAGTGTAATTCTATATTTAAGTACTGAGTAATATTAAGCAACTACTTACTATAGGATTAGGGTTTGGTTGAGGGTTAGTTGCATGTAATTATGCCTAATTTACTGTTATTACTATGGTAAGTACATGTAACATACGTAACAAGGACACTGTGAAATAAAGTGTTAGCCATTTTGCACACATATTCATGGCTATCTGCTGTTATTGACTCAGTGCTTCCCCCTGCAGGATGAGGCTGCTGCTGCTGCTGGAGGAGGCAGTGCTGCGGTCAGTGTGGCGGCAGCTCCTAAAGCAGACAGCAGTCGCAGCAGTGTATCTCTGCCCAGCGGAGGAGGAGGAGGAGGAGGCCTGATGGGAGAGATGAGCGCAATTCTAGCACGACGGTCAGTGAGAAAAAAAGCATACAGTAAATCTGAAGATCACAAACATATCCCCCCATTAACATTGGAACATGTCTCAGTTTTAAGGAGTTTGACGGAAATGATGATGCATGAGTAGCAGGCTCTGTTACCACAATAATTTCAGTTCGTCCCTCAGATTATGGTTGTGCGATTAATTGAATTTAATCCAACGATTATGATAACATGGTAATTGAGATAAACCAATTATTCTGCCACATTCCGTTCCTTTCCTTTAAAGCAGTGCACTTTCTCCCCACCTTAACGTCGGAATCAGTCAAATCATGTAATGTGACTGTCGTGAACCTTATTTCCAACAAAATATACTTGATGTATATCGCTATCGTGAAAAAATGATGCAAGATATGCAAGCTCATATAAGATTTTGGTCATATCGCCCACTTCTAATCGTGTTAAATAATCGTGATTACAATACAAAATTGACCAATATAATTGTGAGTATAATATAACAATATAATCAGCTCTATCTCAGATTGTAAAAAAGGGCAGGAACTGAGCTGTCACATTAAAAGATTCTCTCAAATGGAAAGATATCAAACTCTGCTGCTCTACCATGAGATGAAACAGCGGCCAACTTGGATCACATGTGCTTTTTGATAACCAAACACAATATTGCTTCAACGTCATTGAGTTGCTGTCAGAGTTGTACGATAGTACAACACTGTTTGCGGATATTTAATAGCAAAACAGAATCCTACCTGTCGAAAAAAGATCAATCCAAACTGAATATTTAATGGTAAATATGTTGAAGAATAGCCGATTGGCTGTTCAGTGTACTGAAGCCTCTCCTCCATTGACATCCATTTCTCTGCAGTGTTCTTACGCTAACTTGTGTTTATTTTGCTAACCTTCAAGGCTCCCCTGACTCCAATTCCGATTCCATTTATTTAGCAGTTCCTTAGCGGTTCTGTTAAAAATGCTTCTGTTTTTGTTTTGTTTTTGAAAATTGCATTTGTATTTACCTCCATCAGCAATCTGTTAGCAACTGATTCATTCATTTCACATTTGAGCAATAGATAACAAATTAGAAAGAAATACTATATAGCTCTTTCAAAAGGTATCTGTTTACAGATACATTTAATCACTTTTAACAGATCTTTTTAGAGGCGCCATAAATGCAATCCAGTCATTTGTTCTAACTACATATGGACACATATAATACAATAAAGACATAATAAAAATATTAAACATACAAAAATGTACTAACAGTATTTCTTTCATTCAACCAGCTCATAAGAGTCATTTGAACTGGGCTGTATTCTTCACACTTTGTTTTTGACTTACAAAATAAGAATCAGACTGATTTATTCGGTTTACTCCATAGATTCAGTAGTGTTGTTCCACCGATTCGATTCTACATGTTCAAGAACCAAAAGACATTTGGTTCTGGTATTTTTTTATTTTTTTAAAGGTGGAACCAGTTCTAAATAAGAACAGATTCTCAGTTTCTGAATTAATGTCAAATGCATAAAGTGACCACATACTGTAATACTAAACAGATAGATTACATCATTGCAATTGCAATGTTGGTTTGTTGGTTTTGGATTTTTTTGTCTTTCCCTGATCAACCTGAAAGATGTTCTTGTGTGATTAAAAAATAACAGCCTGGGGTGTTTCCAAAATGGCTGTTGATCGAAGTACTTTCGTAATGACCTTGAAATGTAAAGGGTGCTGGAGGCTTTAATAGCAGCAATGTGAAGCACTTACATGAATTGCTCATAAAATGAATTGCTCATTACAAAAATATTTCATATTTGAGCTGTGAAGAGGCATGACTAGGTGGAAGAACTTCTTGTTCTGCATTACTGACATAATTCCTGTAATTCGAGGTGCAGAACTCAGCTTTATTGAGTGCATTAGTGCGTCGCCAGCACTGGTTCGGGAAGTATTTTTCCATTCATTTTTTCCCGTAGGGATTTTAAAGTCTTTGTTAAAGCATTATAATAAGCCATGAACTAAGCCAACCAGCTATGATGTGAATATTTTATTTATTAGGGTAAATTGACAAATGCCCTCTTAAAGGGTTAGTTCACCCAAAAATGAAAACTATAATTTACTCACCTTTGTTGTTACAAATTTTCCTAAACATAATCCATACGTTCAATCTAAATCTTCTAAAGAGACACAATCGCTGAATATGACAGTGAAAACTATAATTTACTCACCTTTGTTGTTACAAATTTTCCTAAACATAATCCATACGTTCAATCTAAATCTTCTAAAGAGACACAATCGCTGTATATGACAGATTTAGTCAGTTAGTTCACCCAAAAATGAAAATTAGCCCATAAATGACTCACCCTCAAGCCATCCTAGGTGTATCAGACGAACACAATTGGAGTTATATAAAAAAATGTCCTGGCTCTTTCAAGCTTTATATGGCAGTGAATGGCTGAAGTCCATCAAAGTGCATCCATCCATGATAAAAGTGCTCCACACGGCTCTGGGGGGTTAATATAGGCCTTCTGAAGTGAAGCGATGCGTTCGTGTAAGAAAAATATCCATATTTAAAACTTTATCGACTAAAATATATAAGTCCGGCCTACGCAAGTCGTCTTACACCAAAAGAGTAACACTTGACGATGTATGACATAGGATGTAGGTGTAGCGTAAGGTTTGACACCTCTGACGGTTCAAACAAACAAGGCTGGGCAACAAACTCAAGTTCCTCCGACATTTCTCTTTAAAAATTCTCGTTTTAGACTTCTAATTCGTGACTGGTGTTTTGTTTTGCTCTATCCTCTGAGCTTCTGCGTTCATCATGACATTGTGAGTCGGGTCAGGGGTTAGTCTTCCACTGTAAATCGATGTGTACGGCCGTCTGCCGGAAACTAGTTATTTTAGTCAATAAAGTTGAATGAAAGCCTTGGTTTGGAATGACACAAGCATGAGTAATTGTGTCAACTATTAATTCAAGTAATTCATCCTTGCGCCAAATTTATTACTGTTAATGCTTTCATTTTATTTTACAGACTTGCTACTAATTCTATCTATAGATATTAAGTTGTAAATAACCCATGATATTTCTTTGGCTTAAAATCTTTGTGTTAAAATCTATTGTAAATTACTGATTTTTATTTTATTTTTTAACTATTGTTGTTATGTCTGCTGACACAGGAGAAAAGCAACTGATAAAGGGGAGAAGCCTCCTCCCAAAGTAGAAGAGCCCAGTAATGTAAGAACACCTTCTATCTTTTAAGGCTTATTATGGGTAAATGTGTCAATTCCCAAACAAAGCATATGCATGATTTTTCCTACAGTTAAGCACAAACACACTGATTCTAAATATTTCATTAGTTATGTCAGTCACGGTCCTGATTGCCTACACAATGCTACCCTAAACTATAACCATAACCTTAGTATAGCATTGGTAGCATATTCTGATAGACAGCATTACTGGCTGTCGGAATCAGATTCATCTACAATTTTCTGATAGTATGACATTTTCTTAACAGGAAACTATGTGTTCAGTTGACCAATGAAATAGGTTGTGAGGCGGGGTTTGTGCTTAACTGGTTTTGAGGGGAAAATCCTGCAAATTTTTTTATTTTATTTTTTAATATTTCCTATAAATCAACTATTTAAAGTGCATGCAAAAGATTTATAGAGCTTGTCCATAGACTTGAGATGGAATATAGCTGCTATTACTGTAAATGTAAGTAAAACTGAGTTGGACTTGAAACACCATCACTATTACTGAATGCTGTAGAAACACTTTAATTCTACTCTCTGTTTCTATTCCTTTACCTGTTGATCTTCAGGATGATTCCGACAGTCAAGGCCCAGGCGGTAAGAATACAGTGCATTTGTGATTGATATTTGTGACATTTAGATACTCAGAGTCTATTCTCATCTGTGATTTTTCATTAACAGACTTTAGGAGACCATGGGAAAAATCCGCCACCATGCCCAGGTAAACACTCATTTAGAGACACATATTGAACTGTATTGAATATTGAATTGAAAACTTTTGTCTAAATCATGTAACAGAACTGAATCTCCGTTAGTCTGGTGTTTGAAGAACTCCAGCTGTTGAGTGAGTATGGACAGTGTGACTGTCCATAGGGCACTGTAGTTTAAAGTGAAGTATATATACAGTACATGTCTCAAACAGGACTAACTCAGCACCCAGAAGTATGGAATCGCCCTCTTCCACTAGCCCACTTACCAGGTACTTTTACTACAGTAAGCTCTCAAGTGGTTATGGTGTAACACTGTCAGCGCGCCTGGTTCCCCTGCTTTCACACACACATTTACCTAAACATGCAATGCATGCATTTCCATTTCAAAATATTTAAAAATGCCATTTATTCCTTACTACTCCAAAGCTGATATTTTAGCAGCCATTATGCTGATTTGATGCTTGATGCAATATGCTGATTTGATGCTGAAGAAACATTTCTTCTGAGCCCCTAAAGGGTCATGGTGATGGGGGAAAAAATGAGATGGGAGGAAATCAAATATTTCAATGCATTTTCGTTCTCTCGCAACGGTTTCACGTTCCCCCGAGAAACTTTGCGTTTGGTAATGGCGAATGAAAAGTTTCTCAAGAGAACGCAAACGCATTATAAGACATAATTTTTCCTCCCATGTCATTTTTTTTTTCCATCACTATGTCCCATTAAGGAGACATAATTAAGAAAAGCAGTTGTACTGCTTAATTTTTTTTTAGAAACTATAATATATTTTTTCCAGGATTCTTTGAATAGTAAGTAAAAAAAAAAAAGAAGCTTTTATTTGAAATAGAAATTATTCTATAAATAAGTCTATTAGTCATTGCTGCCACTTTTAATCATTTTGATTCAACAATTCAATTAAAAAAAATATTTGTAATATTTAATCTCCAAATTAATGTAGAAACAACATAAAGACAGTATATTTTAAATATTTGTTTACTTGCATCTGAATGAAGGCCAGAATAATCGATACCAATACTGCTAATGTCTCTATTAATCAGTTGTAGCCATTCAACATTACTATAAAATATTTGAAAGATTAAAATTTTTAAATTAAAAAAATAATAACTTTTAATTTAATTGAACTTGAAACAATCTTCACATAAACCCATTATAATAAATGTCACATTTGACTGTGCCTTTAATATATCGAGGCTCAACGCTAAGGATTTTTTTTTCTCTTGGCCCAGTCAGGCCAGTTTAGATTTTTACTTGCCCTGTCAAAATGCACAAAAAAAGTTATTGTTTTCATTGGTTTTGACCCATATATCCTTCACGTTAACAGTGCTTTAAGGTTTTTTAGGTACGTCTAATAGCCTAGGTAGGAAGTATACAGAAATTGAATAAAGTTATCAAACAATTCATTGTCTTCACTGCATAGCCTATTATAAATGAAATATAGAATACTCCTTATTAAAGCTACAAAGGTTATTCAGTCAAGAGCAGTGGATGATTTTCCTTTTTTAACATTAATGACAAAGACAGCAGCAGGTTTATTAGGCCACTGTCACTTTAAGACCTGCCGCTGCTGCACATGACGCGGATCTGACACGCATCTTTACGTTCATTTAAGACTTCGTTTAACTCATTTAACTCTTGCTTGTGAGGATACTCGACAAAACGGTTTGCATAATTTTTCTATCCGTTCAAGTGCTGTCTGAAGCCTGGTTTAAGCCTGGTTTATACTCGACGCGTCCGCACGAGCGCGAAGGTGCGCGCGGCAAAAATGACGTCATCGCGGTGTGGGCGGTCGCGCGCGTTGGGTGCGCAAGGGCCCATTTCGCCTGGCGGTGTGCACGGCAGATTTTGTAACAACGCGCGCGGCGCCGCATCCGAAGATGAACGACTTCGAGCCGAATCTGGCCGAGCTCGAACTTCTCACCACACCGGCACCCAGTTTGCACGTCTAAATGAGTTGCTAACCTTTAAAAAATGAGCTATTTTTAATGAACATAAAGGTCCATGTTTAATAAAAATGTTCACGAAACTTAATGAAATGTTTAGTGAAATTAGAAAATATGTTAGAGATTGTTAATTTAGTTATATTGTATACACATTCTCATATCCATATATTTCGTTTTATTGTCACGAGTAATAATCTCAGGGTTTACTGGGTTTTACACAATTCTTTTTGTAGTGTGGTATTGGTGGTGGTGTACTAAAATAAACATTGTCACGTGTGTAGCTTTCTTCTTCTCACCGCTGATTCCTGATGGTTTAGAGGACAATTACTCGAGTCGCCCCCTATCGTTTCACAGAATAGTACAACGGCGAGCGCCTCAAGTATAAACGCCTCGTCCGTTTGCGGAGGTGCGCGTGCAGTCTGCGGAGACTCGCGCTGCGGAGCCAGGCGACAGTATAACCAAGGCTTGAAGCGGCTATAAAATAGAAAACAGTACTTGCATGCCGTTAACACATTCATTTTGACAGCCCTAATTTTAATGCATCCTTGCTTAATAAAAATATTAATTTCTCAAACTTTTAAATGGTACTCGATAAATCTGTTGTATTAATGGGAATATACCAATATTGCATAGACCTCTATTCATTTTACAACTAGTTATCATTTCTAAAAACACAACCTCTCCGAGAACCTTTTTTTTTTATAAAATGTTTCTGTTACATAATTCCTTAGTAGGGAATGAGACGCTGCATTAGTCGAGCACTGCCTCATAGGGAAGCGCATGCACCATTAGCCAATGAATTGGTGAGATTCTGTATGAGCTTCAGAAAATTGTCACACCTGAGAGTGTTCCCATAGTGTCAGCTACAGACACAGTGTCAAGTGACCCTATGAAAGAGAACATTTACTTTATGAAGCACATTTTTTGTTGAGGACATGCCCAAAATTAGTTATCATAGTGACCAAAGTATGGATAGATTCTAACTAGGCTATAACACACACACACACACACACACACACACACACACACACCCTTGGTTGTTCAGGGAGACTGGACTTAACTTGACCCATCATGAGACTGGAGTGGATCTGAGTTTCTGATCTTGTTTTGCTTCATCTTTGCTGGTTTTGCCATCTTTAAACTCGTGGGCTTTGGAAAACTCTTTGGCTTTCTGTAGTGTCTGTAGATCTGTGCAACACTGTCACAGTATTACATGCTTTTTTCAACAGTATTACAGGATTTATTTAAGGGTCTTCTTTACATTTATCTTCAGGCTTGGGTTTATTGCTTTGATTCTGCTGCTATTCTCTTATTGTCCACAGGGGGCTCCATGTTACTGACTTTATTACTCCTGTTTCCAGCAGATCTGTGTAAGAGCCCGTATTAAAGCTCTCTCCACATCCATGACTTAAATTCTAAAAACACTTTACTTTACGCATTACTTTGCTGCATTCAAAAAACAAAAACAAAATTACTAATTATTGTGTAAGATTAGAATTAACACCCACAAATTGTTCAAAGGTGCACAGATTATCCCTTTTTCCAGTGGATTTTTGAAGTGTGTATCCTTACTTTTTTCCTGCTAATATTGCCCACAACCTCCTTTACATTGGAAAAGGATGGTTATTCACTTTCGAATTTTTCAAAGTAAATGCATAGCTATATAAATGAACTGCAGTTGTATTTGTGAACAGCAGTTTTTTGGCAGTGACGTTGTTCCAGTTGAAGCCATGGAAGTGAATGAGACTTTATGTTGGGGTTTTCCTCTAAATAATTTTGGACTACTTTTAAGCTGGTCTATTGCCGTTTGGGATGGTGTACAGGCCGTTGCTTTCTCCTTTCCGTTTTTCCTTTTCCCTCCTCATTTTCCCTATTTCCTTTTATTAATTACTTGTCTTTCTGTCTTTTCAGGATGAAACCTGTTAACCAATCAGCAGAGCAAGACAGTGGAGAAGGAGAGTCAGAGATGGAACGAATTAAACAGGTCAGAATTTAAGTCAATAAACGAATAGCTGGCCATACAGGAATGTCAAAAATACCAGTGTTTTATGGAAACTTGATTAAAAAATAAAAAAGGTAATTGTGACTTTTTATCTCACAATTCTACATTTTTCTCCATTGTGAGATATAAACTCACAATTGCAAGGAAAAAAAGTAATAATTGCCTATTTATATCTCACAATTCTGACTTTATAACTCTCAATTGTGAGTTTATATCTCGCAATTCTGATTTATTTCTCTTTTAACACAAAATATATAGCATAGCCTACATAGGTAAATACACTATATTTGTTTCCATAGTATTACTGTTTTTACTGTGTTTTTGATCAAACACTAACTATGTTGAGTGAATTGTTACTCACCGAGTGGTCAGGGGTGTTCACTGATACGCTCACAAAAAAATCGCTGCAAAAGATGCTTTCCAACAGGTTTTATCGTAGTTTTTCATCCAATACAAGTCAATGGAATTGGACAAAAACTAGGATAAAACCTGTTGGAAAGCATCTTTTGCAGCGATTTTTGTGTGAGCATATCAGTGAACACCCCTGACCACTCGGTGAGTTTCACGTCTTTGTAAACGAAAGTTTAATGCGTTTTAGGAAGGATTGTTCCAGTGCACATATGCAGCCATTCTGGAGGTGGGGGGGAAAGCGAAAGAAACCTAAAATTCTCGGGCCAGCAGCACGTGTCCAAAATTTAATCTTAACCGTTCTATTTCATCAGAAACGATCTGTAAACAGGGCTTTAAGTGTAAAATACCGAACTTGTCCTTTAAAGTCGACATGGATTGGCATATGATCATCTTTTCTTCCCCATTTGTGATGCATGTCTGAGTGAAACGGCTTCTCGAACAAAAAACGGTCTTGAGTTTATCTATTGGGAATTGATTGGATGGTTGTGGTTTGCTATTGCTGTGATCTCATACGAGTGACAGGATGTCCCGCCCTCACGCCAGTAAACATGTCATCAGAGAAGAGATTGCGTGAATAGCGGTTGTAGAGGTTGGGGGAGTTTGAGAACCACTAGGTGAAGTGATATTTATGTTCCACGTGGTTGAGAGAGCAGTCTGGTGGCGGTGACGTCTTCCACTGATTGTGCTGGGAAACAATGCAGGGTGAAAGGAGTCCGAATGAACTGCAAAATTCATTCGGTAACCAAAAGCTGTCGGGAGGTTTACTTGATAAATAAAAAATAAAAAAAACTATTTATTTAATTGCGAAAAACTTTTAGACAGTTTATTTGGGTAAAACAAAAAAAAGAAGTGAATATTGACTGGTACGAGTTACTGTAATACATTTGTTAAAGTCACCATGAAATTATAAATGATTTATCTTTGCACATCATACTTTTTTTATTTTATTATTCATGTTCATAAAAAATAACTTCCCCTCCCTCTTGCAGTGACATCTCTTCTCTTTTCTCTTCTCCAATGACATGTTCACTGGTGAGAACAACCTGTCAATCAAATGAGATCACAGCAATAGCAAACCCTAGTGATTCAACGATCTAATTCATTCCTGATTGGCAAAATCAAATCCAGCCCTACACTTTTATTTTGTTTAAGAAGCCATTTCACTCTGATAAGTCATTTCATGCCGACTTTAAATAAAGGAGTTTGTTCTTTAGCATTTTAGTTTTTACTGTGTTATTGAAATTTGTATTGACTACTGAAAGTTTTGTATTTCGACAACCGTATAACCTTGATATTACCATGGATGTGTTTATATGTGTCTATCTGATTCTTTAGGAACTGCTAGAGGAGGTGAGAAAAGAGCTTCAGAAGGTTAAGAATGAAATCATCGGAGGTGAGAACAAGTTTTTCCCTTCCCTGTCCCTGCTGTGTTTAAAATGAAGATTATTTTTGTATTATAACATCTGTTCTTTCACAGCCTTTATTCAGGAGTTACAGAAACGAGGATCTACATAGTCCCACAGAAATGGATGGGAAGGGATTGCTCGGTCCTGAGAACCCAGGGATACACGCGCACACATAATCACCAAGGGACTTAACCCTAAATCATTACAATTCAACCCAAGATGAGCTTTGTTGTACCTTTACCTGCCATCGTTTTCTTTCACATTCATCCATTTCTTTTCTCTCCACATTTAGTTTTACGTATTTAGTTTTCCACTTAATGATTTACATACCGTACACGTCGTCACCCTCACACTTGATTCCTGTTATACATAAATGCTCACCGTAAAACTTGCCTAAGGTTATTGTATTCAGGGAATAAAGCATATCACTTATCCCAGTGACTGTAATGGCCATATACAGATCCGCAGAGCCGGCAAGTTATGATGCAGCACTAAGGAGGCAAAAACGAGACGGATCTTGGAGAAAAAGACCTGCAGTACGCACACTATCTACCACACGTGACCGGACCACCATGTCAGGTTCCACTCTTGGGCTTTCAGCTGGGAGATTTTCATGTCAGGCCTGATTTAGCACCTCTTTTTCTGCATAGGGAAAACAATAGCATATTTAACACATTCATTTGAGGCTCTGAGCGTCATGTTTTGTGTGTGTGGTTGCATGTTTGCGTGTATGGCTGCACTTGCCTCCGTTTATCGGTGCCATCTTGTATGTGGTCACCTGACCGCCACTATCCGTTGGTGCGAAACAACTGTTTTCATAACTTCAGCCCTCATTTGAAATGTTTTTAAACTTTGTGTTGCGATATGAAATACTATGGCCATGATCATTTTTGTCTGTTGGCCATGCCAAACTGCCTTGGAAAATACATATAAATATAAATATATATATATAAGGTATATATATATATTTGTTTTGAGGGAAAGTGATAGAAAACTTGATAATGTTTCTATTTTAATTGAAATAATTGGTGAATGGGGACTTATTGTGATTTATAATGTTTTCTTTTTCAAAGATTGTTATTTTCAGTTTTCTTTTTTTTCTTTTTCTATAGAATATAGGCTTTTTACACTGAAATATATAAAGAAAATTGCGTAGAGACACTGGATTAGATGTCTTTATAGTCAAATACAGATGCTTCTTCTACTGCACTTGTGTCTGCCTCGTTTTTATTACCACCATATCACAAGAAAAATCATTTGAATCTATTATTTAGCTTATTCATTAAGAGATTTTCTGGTTTCTCTGTTGATTCAATTGTTTGGGGTGTTTCAGATACAAAAATGGATATGATAATACAGGTTAACCAAGCATGTACATATAGGATGGGAAACATCGAAGTGAAACCTGAAATCAGCTCTTAAATAGGTTTCAACGCTATAATATATAGTAGCCTACATATGACAGGAGTAAACCTTACTCTTGAGTTAAGGAAACATATTTGCAGCCCATGTATTGTCATCACACATACTGGACATAATAAAAACAAGCTTGTTATGAAATCCAGGAAACGATTTCTTTGACTATATAAATGTTTATTTAGCCGTGGCTAAGAGAGCAACAGCAGAAGGATAATGAGCTGTTGTTTCCTGTTATGAATGGACCCAAGCAGAGTTGTCAACAACTGCTATCTCACTCTGCTTTTAGAAGCCAGCCCTGATAAACACATTTGATTTTTAGAATAGAGGATTAGAATAACCTCAACAACAGGCCAAACTGAGCGCAATAACAATACACAAATGTTACAATTCTGCAGATAATATCTGTTCTTTAGAAATTGTTTTCTTTGTCACGCATGTTTTCCAATTTCCACTGGCCCCGTCATATGGAAATAAATAAGGTCATTAAAAAGAACCATGAACATATGTCATGTTACATGAATATGATAATTCAGTATAAACATACTTGTGAAACAAAGACACAGCAGATCGAATTAAAGTCACCATGAAATCAAAAAGGACAAATCTTTCTTTTTTTTTTTTGTACAGGATGTTGCAGTGTTTTAAATTTATTTATCTGTGCACATCATTATTTTTTTTATTCATATGCTCTTGTAATCAAAAACGTTAACCTCCCCTTCCCCTCAACATCTGTTCTCTGATGTATCTCTCGGCAGAGGGTGGGACTAAATATCCTCCTCAACTGACTGCAAACTGGCATTCAGATCCAAGTTGTGCTCACTGCAGAGCCACATGACGTCCAGCTCCAACTCTCTGGACTTCATGGGTTGATCTTGACCTAGTCCAGCTCTACCTCAGTGGATCTAATGGGTGGAGGGATATAGTTATGGGTAGGGTGGTTGGATCTTCTAGCTCCACCTATTACACCCAAATTACATCCAGAGAGGGGGAGCTGGACTTCACGCTTCACCCATGGCTCTGCAGTGGGCAGCTTTTTCAACGATCTGCCTCCATTTAGTTAGCAATGCCCAACTTCCTATGATCCAATCAATTCCTGAGGATGAAATCAAGTCCCGCTCCCGAGGACGAAATGAAGTCCCGCCCTACATGAGTTGGGGCGCCACTAGCAATTTTGGGCCCTATGAAAGAATATGAGGTTGTAGAATATCGATCTCTGGGGGCCCCAAAAGTGCGTGGGCCCTTAGAATCGTCCTAACTTCCCATTGGGAATTGATTGGATCGTTGTCGTTTGCTGCTGTGATCTCGCAGATTGATGACAGGTTGTCCCGCCATCACGCTAGTGAACACATCATCAGAGAAATGATGTCACTGCAAGAGGGAGGGGAAGTTATTTTGAATAAAGATTACAAGGGCACATGAATTATATAAAACAATAATGATGTGCATGGACAAATCACTTTTAATACATACTGTAAAATTCCTTGAAATATATGAATTGTCCTTTTTGATTTCATGGTGACTTAAAAGAATGCTCTATGTCTGTAGTATGAATGAAATCCAGACTACATTTGTCATGTTGTCATTATCATACTTACATCAGGTGTGTTGCTTTACTGCCATTTACAACTCCTCTCCCTTGGCCTCATGGGATAGTAAATTGTCCACCAGATGCATACTTCAGAATACTGGCGGAAGTAGTAGTTAATTTGGGTACTTTTCACCTACTAATTTATGAATACTATCTATTTCTGTACTATAAGGCCGTAACCATGTGTTGAACATTTTATGAACATTATTATTATAGTTCTCAACAAACGGTTGGTTGAGTGAATCATTAAAAGACTCACTCATAAAGACAGTTACTTGTCGCCATCTGTAACTTGCAGAAAAAACGAGGACCGGAACTTTATTCTATTCTATTCTATTCTATTCTATTCTATTCTATTCTATTCTATTCTATTCTATTCTATTCTATTGTGATGCAACAAATACCAGTTTCATCAGAATTTATTTATCTAGGTGGTACCATGGAACAATAACGGTAGCCTATCTGATAATACCATATTATCTAATTATTACCATATTCAGTACCATGGTAATTGTGTGATCCTCCAATGCACTTCAAAAATAGCAACAAAATGGTAGTACCATAGTGCTTTTTGATTTATTTGTATGTCTGTTCATAAAAATTAGCTACAAATCCTTATAATCAGGCTATATGAACCCATTACTTATATTGGAGTACAATATTATTCTCTCTTAACCTCAAGGCTTTAACTTTGAAAAATGAATATCGCAGAGGAACCGTGTGACACATAAGCAGCAGAGGGCGCATGCAGGGTAAATGTGTGATGAAATAGTAATCGATGAAACAATCCGGACATTTATGATTTCACTCTAAAATCACACCCTCGATATTAGTATAATTACTGAGAGACGGCAACTCAAAAAACGAACCTTTTCAAATTTCGGACGTTGCATGTGACGTCGCGCCGAGCGTGCGCTGAGGTCATTTCCTGTTTGTGCTCCCGTTGAGTCGCTAGACGGAGGCCTAATCGCGATACCACCACCACCACCACTACAACGCCGTAACATCACACACAGACCTACAAAGGACGGGCACGACGAGGTTTTAAAAGCCTTAAACGCGTCAGATAAGCGCTGTGGGATGAGTTTGGGCGACCGGGCTCGTGCTTTGGGCCACTGAGGGGCGGTTTGTGAGGATAATCGGGCGGTTGGGTGTTGTTATTTTTGGGGCAGCTGAGTGGTCATTGGCAGAGCTCAATACACAGCAGCTCGCGAGAGGAATAAATACACACTTCACGTCTTGAAATACCCTCGTTTCACTCCACTTACATGGGCTTTTGAGGATTTTTACAGTTCGTTTGACCAACACAACGCAGGAGAATAAAAGTGGAGGTAAGGGACTAAAGCGTGCATCGATGATTGATGGCTAGCGTGATGTTTAGCCTAGCCCGAGTCTCTATATTTAAATTGCACTTAAATGTTATGTGCCGTTGACCATTGGGGTCCATTACCAGACAGAATCTCTTTACGAATATGTGTTTCTTATGCTTACTGGATAGATAAACATCATCTCCCGTCATAACACACGTTTGTTCTCCGTTTCCCTTTACACATCAGTTTAATAAATAAAAGAACGCTTATAGATCCATTTAAACCCATTTGGCGCGTATGCTTATCTCTCTCGCGGGGTCTTTGCATGTTATCTTCTTGTAAGACGTGCATTAATGTGTCTTGACGAAAATCTCATTATTTTAGGTAAATAAAAAAGAATAGCTGAATTAGTGTAAATGTAGAGTATATTATAGATCAGGCCCTTTACACGTTGTACAGATGGATGTGAATCTATAGGGCGAACTCACTGTACATGCTGGATTATCGATCAGATTTAAGTTATGCCACTTTGCCTTTGGTTTTATTAATAGAGCTGCCATGCTGTTCCACGTGGAGTTCAGTTCAATTCTGTTTGCGTGTGTACAATATTTCAACTTTAAATTTAAAGTGGTCAGATTTTTGACAGATATGAAATAATGCGTCTACCAGTTTAGTGCGCGAGTGTAAATGAGGCCTGAAGGTTATTGGGGTTGAGAGGGGTCAGTTTCAGGACTGGTCAGTTTTCGGACTTCTCAGTCTGGAATTATTCCACTCGTCACAGAAAATGTGTAATCATTAGTTTGTTGAAATGGTCACCGCTCTTGTTTGTCTTTCTCTTGTGGACTTCAAAGTGCGTATGTGCGCGAGAGAGTTGTTGAAAAAGAGGAACAGTCAGACCACTGACCAACTGATATACACGCACACTAGATGCACGGCACGTATATGCCAGCGATAGTAGACAGTCAGTGTGTTTTAATGCCAGTGCATGTGTTAAGCAGTTGTGTAATGGACTAGCAGGGGCGTCACAAGGTGGGGATTTTATTTTGCAGGGATAATCCAGTGTTGTGCCCATGGTGATAGGACAGCATGCCAGATCTGTGCCAGAGGCACTGCTATGCCAGGAAACTCCTCTGGCACAGACTGGTCTTACTCGCCTCACAACAACAATGATAGAAAAAGCAGAAAAACAGCTTTCAGTTACTTCTGTTTATATTGGGTTAGAGGTCTGAACAAACACCTTACACTAAATGTTAAACAGTAGCATACATTTTGTCTTGCACCGTGTGTGCTACAAACATGAATGATCCCTCAAAATATGTGTCTTGCTGAGGACTGGAGAGGTTTTCTTTGTGATCAGCTATAGATAAACTTAAAGAAAATCCCACAGACTTGCATTATAGGAGCCATATCAAGACACCAGAAATTAAAGCGACTCAGAGGTGGGCTTTTTGGACTTTTGACCATTGCTTAAATAAATAAATATTTTTCTGGTAAAACTGGTAAACAATATATATATATAAAATAAAATAAAATTTGATAAAATATTAGACTTTATTAGATATATTGGATATATATATATATACATATATAATTTATTTTTAATTTTTTTGCATATTATAATATATCTGGAGTTCATTTTTTCATTAATACCATTCAAGATTGATTCTTTGTCAATACCTCTTTTTATCTTACACATTTTTGCTGCTTAGATTATTTCATTCAATTTAAGCCCTGAAGGCATTTTTTAGAGTGACGCACACAAAACTCATAACTCAAGACTCATAACTCCAAAACTAAAGCAGGGAGTTTTTATTTTATTTTTTATTTTTAGAAAATATAATTTAGGCCTACATTACATTTGGACATTCTCATGCTGAAGAAACTGCTAAAAAAAAAAAAATATATATATATATATATAGGCTACAATTTAAATTTAAATTATAATTTTTCATATTTTTCTTATTCGACATGCAATAACTCAGGGAGGAATCTGTGATGTTTTTGACACATTGTAGTACACAGTAAAAAAAAGTCATTCATAAATTATGATTTTTCCCACCCCTATTTATCAGCAAATAATTCAGCACTACTTAGGAGGTTATGGAATTGGCTACATGCATTGTAAAGTTCAGACTCTAAGGTTTCAAATGAAATTACACCTATTTTGTGTTCATCAAGGTAGTATTTTTGAAAAATATGATTATTATTTTTTTCGTTGCTAGGTGGCGCCCCGGGGCGGTACACTCCGGTTTAGAGGGATTACTCAGCACTCGTTAAGAGTGGATAAAAATGGTTAGATGCATTAAAAAGCTGAGTTTCTAAGCTTTAAAATTATACCCTTTTTTGTGTTATTCCATGTTGGAAAACAAGCATGGACGGTTCTGGGAACATTGGATAACACATTGCATCCCGGAAAGATGAGAGACATGTTTTTAGCCAAGTATGTTTACATCACTTTTTAATTGTGAGAATCTGCTGTAAATAATGATGTGCCATTCTACGTGTGGCACATACATGTTTCATGAAGTTATGAGCGAAAACGCCACGTGAAATCTAAATATTTGTTTTTAGTTAGTGCCTGTGCGCTGTTTTTGGTTGTAAACAACAAAAAAGCGTGTCATTTTACACAATTTGTGCAGACTCATTAGACGGTGAAAACAATGCAACAGGAGCATGTTGGAGGCTTGATCTGAATGTGTAACGTCTCTGATTTTGTATGCAAAAAGAATGATTGTGCTACCCATTTGGTTTCAGTTTCTTTTGACTCTTAAACCGAGACACGCAAACACGGTCCCTTTGGATTTAAGGGTTAAGTAGATTGATCTAATACCTTGGTGCATGTTTGTTTTTGTTTTGTTTTTTACACAAAGGATGCACCAATATTAACATTCTGACAGATACTTAAATAATTATTATAATATTATGGTCAAAAACAGATTGAAGGACAATGTTAAAAAATAATGTAATCGTTTTCCCCATAATGATACCTGTATGACTTCCTTCCACGGAACATAAAAAAAAAGATATTGTGAATCATGTTCTAATCTATGTCAATCAAATCTAACATGGGGCATCTAGTGGTTCAAGATTGAATTTGATGGCAGCAACCATTAAATTGGTATATAGTAGGAATCGCTATTAATGGTTGTCCGGGACAAATGGATTTTTTGAAGGGGCAAGTGAAAGATAATTTTATTTGCCCGACCGGATCAAATATGGAGTTACACTGTTACAGTGAGCAACATCACACGACCAAGAGTGCTGTTTTCCTGAATACCAATTCCTGATTCATGATTGAAAATGTGAGACTGGTGTCACACAACAGTTCAATAAAAAGGTAGTTAATATGAAGTCACTTACATTTTAGATGCAATATTGACTGTTTTTGTTCTATTTCAGCAGCAAAAATTGTACCGAACAAAATCACAACAGAACTATAGCACATCTCACAGCAACACACACAGCCATGTTTTTATTACTGAATAATTCAGCCTTTTGAACGAATCCATCAAGTCAAAGATTCAATGATCCATTCATAAACAACTCATTAACATTCTTAAATGAATCAGCCATTTAAACTAATCATTTGAATTAGGGATGTCAGTTTACACAAATTCCCATTATCGATCATTGTTTAGGTTTAAATTAACGATTGATTAATCGTTAGCCTAAATACTGCATTATTCGTCTACTGCAGTGGCATATAGCCAGCAGCATGACAGGGTGTGCAAATGCTGCTCAAAACACCACAGTCTTCACTAGAGCCCGACCGATAGGGAGTTTTTGGGGCCAATACCGATATTAGGGAGTAAAAAAGCCCGATATTATCTATGTGTGTATTATAATACAGTAGCAATATTATTTATTTGCATATTATAGAACAGTACCAGTCAAAAGTTTGGACACACTTTCCCATTCGTGTGTACAAACTTTTGACTGGTACTGTATATAGAATACAGTATACATAAACAGAATATAATATAGGCTATATTAACAAATTTTAACATTCTCCAAGCGTGGAGATCAAACACTTTTGTGATAAAGATATGTAATGGAGGCAGGGTGAATGATAGAATGAGAATGATACATTTGAGCTGTAACCAAACTAGTTTGCATTGCATGTTCTATTACAGTATCTCACGAAAGTGAGTACACCCCTCACATTTCAGCAAACATTTCAGTATCTTCTCAAGGGACAATACTATAGAAATGAAACTTGGATATATTTTAGAGTAGTCAATGTGCTGCTTGTATAGCAGTATATATTTACTGTCCTCTGAAAATAACTCAACATACAGCCATTATTGTCAAAATACCTGGCAACAAAAGTGAGTACACCCTAAGTGATAATAGCTGTACGTCGTTTAACCATGCAAAGCCACATGTCCTATTCATCATTTTCATGTTTTTGTCTGCTTGACAGGACCATACAAATTTGTGAATCTTGATTTAGAGCAGTTAAAATTTGTGCTTTGAGAACAATTCTCTCATACTGACCACTGGATGTTCAACATGGCACTGCATGGCAAAGAACTCTCTAAGGATTTGAGAATTAGAATTGTTACTCTCCACAAAGTTGCACTATAGGCTATAAGAAGATTGGTAACACCCTGAAACTGAGTTGCAGTACATGCCAGGGTCATACAGCAATTTTCCAAGAAGGGCTCCACTCGGAACAGGCCTCGCAAGGGTCAATCAAAGAAGTTGAGTCCTCGTGCTGTGTGTCAGGTGCAGAAGCTGGCTTCAAAAACCAGATGCATGCGTGCTGCTAGCATTGCTTTAGAGGTTGCAGAAGCGGAAGGTCAGCTTGTCAGTGCTCAGACCATACGCCGCACACTGCAACAAGTAGGTTTGCATGTCCATCGTCCCAGAAGGAAGCCTCTTCTGAAGCTGGCTCACAAGAAAGCCTGCAAACAGTTCGCTGAAAGCAAACTGTCCAAGTGTATGAATTACTGGATCCATGTCCTGTGGCCTGATGATACTAAGATAAACTTGTTTGGCTCAGATGGTGTCCAGCATGTGTGGCGGCTGACTGGTAAGGAGTACCAAGAGAATTGTGCCTTGCCTAAAGTCAAGGATTGTGATGGTAGCATCATGGTCTGGGACTGCATGAGTGCTGCTGGTACTGGGGAGCTGCGCTTCATTGAAGGAAACATGGGTTCCAACATAGGGCTGTGCGATATAGCTAAAAACATTATCACGATATAATGTTTCATATCGTTCGGTATCGATAATTATTGACCTTTTTTTAGAACCTTTTTTTTTAAGACAAGTAGAAAAGTTTGAATTTAAACCACTGTTTTTTATTTTATTTATCCACATTAAGGCAAACAACTAATTATTTTAGTTTTAGCAGTCAAAAATAAAATGTTAAAAAAATATCTTCTTTATGTCTTATATTAAGATAAAAAAAGTAAGTGTTAAAGAAACTCTTGAACTTAAAATGTTATAAAATGTGTGCAAAGTGTAAACGTAGAAGAATCAAGGCAAATTTTGAGGTAGATCAACATCTGTAATAAGTAGGGGTGTAACGGTTCACAAAATTCACGGTTCCTTACGACACAGTGGTGTCACGGTTAGGTACATTTTGAGATAGAGCAAAAAGAAAGAAATGCCAAAGAAATTTCCTTGATTTAAAAAAATATATATATATAACAATATTTTTAAATAAGTCTGAGTTTTCCCTACATCTTGAAACGTTTACTTTTATAAATGGGGGTAATATATTTGAAGGATGAACAAATGTGTTTTGGTCATCACATTAAAAATAACATTTAAATATGATAATATTTGAGTTTTGAAGTGCTGGAAAAAGATGTGTGATGTACTTGAAAGCATTTTACTATTCCTGCCAAACATGGTTACTGTGAGTGTTACTACAGTACATTAAATCCATATACAATGAATGTTGCTGATCTATGGACTTAAATATAACTAGTTCATTCATGACACAACGTTTCTCCTGGTTTCCACGTCAGCGCAGTTTGATCTGTTAATAACGGAGAAATTCGAATGTTTCTCACTCGATCTCACACTGATGTTATTACTTCAGTGGCGAATTCAAATGCTTTCTTTACTGGATCTCTTAGCGCTGTGTAGTAACAGTGTCGCTTGATCAAGATCGACTCGCGCTCATAGACTGTAAAAAATAGCTCGCGCTGCACTGACATTGATGGTCCAAACTGATAAACGGTCCGTGGAGCACAAAATAATAACGCATTTTCATTCCGCTTGCCATTTGATGTCGGGCGACGTTATGGTGGTCGCGCGTGCATTTGAATGAAAATATTGAGCGCTATATCGAACATTTTTTATATCGTTACTGACAATGGTGTACCGTCGATAAATACCGATACCGTTTTATCGCCCAGCCCTATTCCAACATGTACTGCGACATTCTGAAGCAGAACATGATGCCCTCCCTTCAGAAACTGGGCCGAACGGCATAACGACCCCGAACACACCGCCAAGATGACAGCTGCCTTGCTGAGGAAGGTGAAGGTGATGGAGTGGCCAAGAATGTCTCCAGACCTGAACCCTATTGAGCACCTGTGGGGTGTCCTCAAGCAGAAGTTGGAGAAGCGACATGTGTCTAACATCTAGCAGCTCCATGATGTCATTATGGAGGAGTGGAAGAGGATCCCATCAACAACCTGTGCAGCTCTGGTGAATTACATGCCTAGGAGGATTAAGGCAGTTCTAGATAACAATGGTGCTCACACAAAATATTGACACTTTGGACACAGTTTTGACATGTTCACTTAGGGTGTACTCACTTTTGTTGTCAGCTATTTTGACAATAATGGCTGTATGTTGAGTTATTTTCAGAAGACAGTAAATAAATACTCTACACAAGCAGCACATTGACTACTCTAAAATCTATTCAAGTTTCATTTCTATAGTATTGTCCCTTAAGATTTCCTAAAAGGTTTGCTGAAATGTAAGGGGCAATTTTGTGAGATACTTCTAAATACTGTAACATAATCTTCACTAATGACTTTGTCTTTTTATTTAGTCACGTTATATGAAAAATAACTTGTATCAATAAATATATCAAAAGTGTCACTGGCAAAACCTTGTTATCTTTTATTATTAGTCTCTAATTCCTCTAGTCTCTACCAGTGGATGAAGTAGGCTTGGATCTTTTTACCAAGTAAAAGTGATAATACCATAATGAAAACGTGTTTAATTACATGTACAGTACTTAAATACTATTTTAAATAGGCCTAAGTAAAGTATTCATCAAAATGTACTAAACGTGAAACTACTCATTATGCAAAATGGCCCTATATAAAGTGTTATAATTATATAAATGATTGGAATATTGCTTTGTTGTAACGTAGCGTTATATGCAGAATGGGCTCACACTGTACACCGGACGCGGCCGTTGTCGCTCGCGTCGCAACAGCTGTTTACCCAGGACCCTGGTATAAGCGCCCGTTACAAAGCAGAATGAGGCATCAGTTTACTGTCGGAGATTTGTCGCTTGCAATGCGCCACATCCAGTGTAGACAACTTCACTGATTATTATGGGTTCAACTCTCTTTTGTCGAATCGCGCCGCTCGCGTCCGGTGTCTTGGTCTGGCAGTAGTAAGAGCGGTGTCTTAAAGGTAAGTTGCTAGTTACCAGTGCCGTGGTGGCTTGAGTCTGTTGAATGGTGATTTAACGCTACGTTGTCACCTAGTTAGTGAGACTATGCTATAAAGTCAATGAACTATGTTCTGTAAAAAAAAAAAAGTTCATATCGGCGGCATATCTGCGTCATAAAAGCTGATACCGATATATCTGCGACAGGCTCATATCGGCCGATAAAATCGGCAGAGCGATAAATCAGTCGGGCTCGAGTCTTCACCAAATGAATGCACACAAAATGACGTGAAACCACAAGCGAACTTGAACTAAGTTACGTGTTATTCAGAATGTGACAAGTTGTGGACGCACTCTTCCTGGAGCATGAACCTGCCTAATCGACGATCAATACGTTTTATCGATTAAATGTATTTTCGACAATGAATTGATCATCGATTAATTGTTAACATCCCTAATTGAATTAATAGAATGTTAAACAAATGAGAAAGTTACACCTATATAGCTGCTGTGTGCAAACTGATAAACAAAAAGCATGCTTGTCAAACGCACTTTTTCACAGACATTGCTGAAGTTTGTAGTTCGGTCGGATATGTCAATAGCAAAGAATGTAAAACAAGGCACATATTACTAACGTTAACTGATGGTAAAAAGAAAGAGCGCTCACTTTTTTTTTTCATACTCTTGATTGCTGATCGTTCACTCGGCACATATGCGTCATTTAGATCAAAACTAAACTTACATCGTAAGTAAAAACTTTAACTGTTGAGTGATTTATGTATAACGAGTGGTTCCCTACATTAGGACAAAAAGTTTACCGTGCGCAAACATCCGAAGTGCGCGTCCAGAAAGCCTCGTCTCAGACTTCCTTATCTTTGTTCTATTGTATTTATTTGTGCTATTTGTAATTGGATTATTTGTTCTTATTGTATTACTGACTCTTAATTTTCAATACCGATACCTTGACTTACCGATACCAATTTTATGAAATCCGTTTTAACAAGATCACATTACATATTACCTAAAAAAAACCTTTGATTTTATTTTTTTCATTTTGAAGAATTTTTTTTTACACACTCAGACTCATATAGGCCGCTGGGGGGCAGAATATATGCCTTGTGCTCAAGCACAAACATAAAGCTGCTGCAAAGCACCGGCAAAAGTAGCCTAACACCGTGTCCTAACTACACGCAACGCGCAATAAAAGTTACCTTTCCCTGTTAATCAGAATTTTTGTCCTAACCAGCCGTGACGGCGTCACGCGACGAGACTATTTTAGAAACGGTTTCTATTTTGGCTGGAACAACAAACACAAAGTGTGGCAATGATAATCTCAGGTACTGTTTATGTGCTTTATTTGATATTAAAAGCATGCGTTGTAACTTTGAATATCTTTAGTGCTCCCAGCTTTGTAACTGTAAAAGCAATAATGGATATTTCACCTCAGATCTTGAAATTAAACAAATGGAAACAAGAACGTTCAAACTGTGAAAAAAGTGTATTCTTTGACAAAGATTGTTTTAGTAACTCCGTAGCCTATATATTTTTAATAATGTTTAAATGGTGTAATATTTGTGAATTTGATTATGTAGCCTACTTATCCATTTTCTTGGGAGTGCCGTCAAGATTATTCTCTGGTGCTGTGCACTTGCCGTGAGACTCCGCCCACACGCTGTTCTGATTGGTTTGTGGGTTTTGATTGATTTTGACGCATCTAGTGTGGACAAACAAATTATTTGTCGCTGGAATCTTACCGCATCACGTCTGGTTAGGACACGGTGTAATGATAATGAATGTGTCGGGGGGAAAAAATAGCTAGGAGACATTTTAATTGTTTATTAATAAACTACTGTTGGCTGCAAAGATGAAGTTGACGTTGCTGACTCGTCATCTCCGCAGTATAGTGAATGCGCGCGCCTATAGTGAGAAATGCACCTTTCGTTTGGATTACATAACCATAGAGTATTTGTTTTCGATTTGAATTGGTTCATTTAAAAGACATTTCAAGCTTTCTATATGCCTGTTTCTCATGTCTGTGAGGCAAGTAGCCTTTACGCTGAGTTTTGGTTCATTTGTGACACGCTCCAGTTCTGACTGATCTGTCTGCTCCAACTGTCTGATCTTAATTTTCTTCTCTGCACTGTCTAGTGCTTCATCAGATTTGTCGTGTTGCCGGTCTTGGCAGCAATTATCTTGTCACAAATATTGCATTGCAATATTTGGCATCGAGCCTGGTGAAATGTAGCCACACTTTTGATCTTTTCCACTTTTTTTTTTTTTTTTTTACATCTATCGGGGTTGGGACGCTTACAGACTACACCCTCACGTGTAAGCTATGTCTCTGGGTTAACCGGCATAAACTAGTGTTTTTCCTTGATGCCTCGCCACAGCCAGTCATGCTGCATGCTTATTGGCTCACTGACGTTGGCGAGATTAACCCCTTGGCTATCAAAATTTGGTACCGAACAACAAGACATTTTTTGATACTCAATGGTATCAAGGCAATTCGGTTGATGCCTAAAAAGTATCAAACTCGATACCCAGCCCTACTGAAACAAATGAAATCAATGAATATGATTCAATATTCTATTGGTTTCTCTAATATATTTAAAAAATACAGGTATCGGCGAGTTCCAAAAATGAAAGTATTGGTATCGGCCTAATTCTAGATAAAGTGGTATTGGTGCATCCCTAATATTAATAATGAATAAATTAAACACACTAAAGAACTTATCAGTAGTTTTTAATCTTTGCCAAATCAGTGTTGTGACGTTTAAAAAGAATTACCAGCAATGCCTTGGCAACCATCCACAATACCCTGTCAACTTCTGCATGTACAAGTGACAATTACATTTTTTTCATGTGGATGAACAATTCTTCTCCCAAATTGTCATTGAGCATGGCTTTATGCAGAACAAAACGTGTTCTTTCTGATGTTGATTCTGAAAACAGCAGGTGTCTTGTCTTGTTCGGTGTACAGAGTGGAGTGTTCACCTGTGGATCAGACTGGCTTCACTGCAGTCTAATTGGCATCTCCATAGTGATAGAATAGCACTGTCGCATTTCCCGTCAGAAATGGTTTAAAAACACTTTGTGGTAAATGAGGCTCATCCTTGTCCCATGTCGGTGTTTTTCTCTTCTCACGTTTGTGATTTAAAAATCACAGCATTTGCATTATACATATATTATCAGAGTAAAAGCCTTGCAAATAAGAACAGGGAATGCAGGTTTCATGATTATTTTGCACTTTCATCCCAAGCGTAAATTAAACGCATTTGTAAATTGTAACTTTTGTAACCTGAAGTTGTAACCTTTTTGTAACTGTTGTCAGTTTAATCACATGCGAGTGAATTTAGATAAAGGGTTTTTAGAACAAATGCTGTATACGTATAATCACCATCAGCATAAGCACAATACATTTATTTATATTAAATATGAAATGAATGTAATTTTATATCATCATAAATTCTCATATTTTGATTTCATTATAGCTATTAGCTACAATAAATGATTCATTCAAATAATTGGACCTCTTGCAAAGTCTAAAAACAAATGAAAGTATCCATCTTATCTTTTTTAACTGAATTGCTCTTTCTTTTTAGGACTCAGTGACAGAGTTTAGGACTGACGTGAGGTGAATATTGCATTATTCACTGTAAGCACTTTTATAATAAAAGGTGGTGATTCGCTGTCAACCCGTAGCCTTCATAAAATCATCTTCAAGATGTGTAAGACAAAAAACTGATTATCCTTCAGGATCTGACCCTGATCCTTGATCAGCACTCTATCCCACATGTAAAGACACTTTTATGTGAATAATGATGACTTAGCACTTTAGATTCATTAATGCAGTTTATAATACCAATGAAAGTTTCCATATAAAGTCTTGCACTCACCTCTTTGTCATGATCATTCCTCTTCTCCTACCCCCAGTTAGAGTTCGATATTGGATGGTGTACAGGATGCTGTTTTATTCAGTAAGATGAATTCAGCTGTTCCTCTTCTGTTAAATATGAAATCCTTAGAGATGGAGGCTTATCTGTTACAGAGTGCTGAATGCTGCATTTGTCAAGTTTACATTACAAACATTTCTGAACAGGTGGCATTCCTGTAGCTGTAGTCAGGTGACCATTTGTGTAAAATCTTTCATTTATGTGCTAGTGTTTTTCAACTGGTGGGTCGTGATCCTAAAAGTCCCCACCGCGTCTCAAACCATCTTCAGCCGACAAAGTTTAAGTCCTGTCTGGCTAGTGTACTTCTCACAATGTTTAGGTCAGTAGCCGCTCTTTTGCATATTTGACCACATGAGAGTTTACACTACGAAAGCAATCTGGTCAAATGCGTTTTCGACTACCTCTGGAAGTGGATCGAAAGTGGACAAGCCTCAAAACGTTTTTGACCGTTTACACCTGTCTTTAGCATCAATCACTTGTGATCCGATCGACCAAAACGCATCAATACCAGGTACTCAAGCACACACTCTTTAATTGTGCGCAAATGTGGAGGTGCACGCTGTGTACTGTAAAAGAGCAAATTAAATTACGAGCGTGTAGTAGCCTAAGTCATGAAATTACCTGAAAGTACCAATGAATTACCTAACTTGTATGTCGTGTGTTAGCTGGGAAGGATTTGCATGCGGGTATGGTGTTTATTCAATTCATCAGGATCAATGTCCATATGTTTCAAATCTTGAAAAATAAATTTGCTTGGTTCAGATTCCTAAAAATTTGGGCCGTGGCTTAATGACCATGGGGAAATATGGGTCCCATGGCCAAACCAGTTGAGAAACCATGTTGGACACACTACTACTAATAATAACAAACATAAATTCGCATTCACAGTGCTTTTATTAAGGTATTGTAGGAAACTCAGAAGCGAAGACCAGGAGACTCTTCAGCAGGATTCTTTATTGAGAACACGAGCTGTCGGTAGCTGCAGTCATCAAGTCTAACTAAGGCAGTGTACGTTGTAGTTTATATAGATTTTAGTGGACAGTGCTTGGATATGGAGACAAAACATGCAAATGAAGTATCCAGGTTTAGGAACCCGTCCTAGAGTGTTACCATTCCTGATCCAATCAGCATAACTATTGCTAAGACTGGGACAGGGGCTCCAAGAGCCATTAAAGACAAAGGGGGAGAGTCTCAGTAATCTGACTCATTTAACTTACAATAGAGAGAACAGGACTGGCAGGAATCTCTTGCTGGAAACTTTGCTTAACAGCTGATATCATCATCATAACCTTAAATGCTGAATTCAATGTACTCTACCTTAGTTTTTCATGTTATGTAAGGACATGAAATCAGCAGATCTTAAACAGATTTTTAATTTGTAATCCCACAGTATCGTTCACCCAAAAAGGAGAATTCTGTCATTTGCTCACCAAATGCTGTTGCAAACCTGTATAATTTTCTTTATTCTGTGGAATAAAGATGGTCATAGAGCGAAAGGCAATGGGATCTAATGTTGTTCATAAATTCTATTTGCCATAAGCAATAGAAATGCTTCTGTGGTGCTTTCTGTGTCGTACTTTGCGGTTGACATTAGTTTATTTGCCTTGATCCCAGGTGAGTCTGGCTCTGTGGTACTGAACGTCTGCCTTACCCGAGACTCAACGCTCCCCCTCCCCCAACCTCCCTGCCACCCTGCCCTACGCCCCACACACCCCTAACCCAGTATGAACGAGGTCAGCATCGTCAGAGAGGGCTGGCTCCACAAGAGAGGTGAGCACTGCTTACTCAATCATTCATCAGGACAGTCTGTATCATAAATTTGAATTGTAAACACTGATTTGTTGTCTGTCTTTTTCTTTATTTTCCCCCGGTGATGCTTTCATCCTCTTGCCATCTACTTCCTTGTATCTCTTCCTCCTCCTGTCTGCAGGTGAATATATAAAGACTTGGAGGCCCCGGTATTTCATCCTAAAGAGTGATGGCTCTTTCATCGGCTACAAGGAGAAGCCTGAGACGTCAGACCATAATCAGCCGCCTCTTAACAACTTTTCCGTCGCAGGTCTGTCACAGTGCTGCCTCACTTCATGCAAACCAGATTGTGTAATATTCTAAAATATGGCTCCCTTAGTTGGTTTATTATTTCTTACTTGTCAATTATCATTTACAGAAACTGTTGCTAAGGCAAGGGGTGTATTATTTATATTTATATATTTATAAATATATATATATATATATATATATATATATATATATATATATATATATATATATAATATAATATATTATATTATATTATATTACTTATTTATATCTATATATCTATATATATCTATATCTTTATTCGTTTGTCTGACCAATAGGAAATGGAGTCAGTGTTCAACAATACTTTTTATAGACTTTAATTTGACAAAAGTGGCAAAGAAATTACACAAATTACACATTTAACACACATCACACATTTAACTAAAGTGTACATACGAATGTTTGAAAAAGTATAAAAAACAAACTATAAACTACAATTTGACCAAAAATGAAAGAATTCATTAAAAAAAATTACTTGTTTTAGTTATTTCATTATTATAATTTTTTTGGTAACACTTTATTTAATTACATGGAACTAACCTAATCCTAACCCCATAGTAAGTACTTTTAGTTAATTATTATTACTCAGTACTTAAATGTATAATTACACGGTAAGACGGATACCTTAAAATAAAGTGTAACTATGAGGGGCCGTACAAGCCAAAATCCATTTTTCTACTGTCACACACATACATTCTCCTTTCGCATACATACATTTCTACTGTCACACACATGCATACATTTCTACTCTCACACACACTTAGGCCTCGTTTACACTGCAGGTCTTGATGCCCAATTCTGATTTGTTGCCTATATCCGTCCGTTTACACGTTCTTTCAATTGTGACCCATATCCGATTCATGTGTTTACACTTGCCATACTCTCTGAAACATTGCACATGCTTAAAGGGTTAAATTATCTTGCACAGATGGACGAACGCAAAATATGATTGATGCTAGCTCTGCGATATATGCGAAGTTCGTCAAACATCACCATGATTATGAGGCGGAGGAGGACGAAAAGTGCCATCATTTCAGCCTGTGCATATGCTTCAGTTATTGTATGCGAGAGATCTCAGGACTGGTGGGAGCATATTGTGGCGGGCTTTAACGAGAAGCAGTGGGTCCGAAATTTTAGGATGAGCAAGCCAACCTTTGATATGTTGTCAACGTTTGTCCACATTCCTCTCCTACGACGACACGTTTCGTCGGCCATCCGTCCTTTTGCAGAAGAGCGTCGGGGTTTCTCACGTCTTTAAACCGCGGAGACGTTGCCTAATGCCTCATAAAAAATCCGATCTGCCTGTTTACATAACAGTCGCATTGGCACATATCCGATTTTATTTCTAATTTTTTTCCACACATGAATGAGGCCTGAAACCAATCTGGAAATATTCACATACATACATTTCTATACGCACACACACATACATTCTCCTTTCACACACATACATTTCTACTGTCACACACATGCATACTACTTTCACATGCATACATTTCTACTCTCTCACACACTCTTACATTCTCCTTTCATATATATATATTTTATTATATATATTTTTTTGGTATCCATTACTTCCTCTTTAAGCAGGAAGTCACACTCAGACCCCGGAAATACATATGCAAGACTTCAGTTCTTCATCACAACTTTACAGTGATGCTATTCAAAGTAATCCTGTTTTCTTTTCAAGTACAGTTTTTAATTTTTGTAGTAAGTAACAATGAACATGAAATCAGACCATTTTTTAATAATGTGCTGGAATGTATTGACCAAATGCAAAGAGAACAGATTATTTTGTGCATGATAGGCTGCATTGAGAGCTCTGTGATCACATTCAAACCCTATGTGGATTTCTCTCAGTCTTATATGGATGTCTAAATGTAGTGCGGACTGCTTATGAATCCAGACAAAGAATCAGGTCTGAGAACAGTTATGTCCTGTTGCACACACAGAAGAGGCTGTTTTTCTGGTGGCACATATAATTTTTATTTCTGTCACACACTGTACAATCTGCAAATTCAACAAAGACAACAATAAATTTGGTTTTGTTTCAGTGTTGAAATAGCTGGCAGTGACTTCGTCAAAAAGTGAAATGCTCTTTCAATAAACTCACATTACACATTTATCTGATACTGTATTGTCACAGAAAATGAAAGTGTATTCCACCAAATAAAACAATACTGACATAATTAACATTTCAGTAATCAGGTAAAGCTCAATTAACATACACCAACTCTATACAAGCACTTAACATAGTAACTGTAAACTCTCTTTACAAAAACATTGAGTGCACTGAAAATGAATCTCTTTTAAACATTGTCAAGTCGCAATCTCCCACACGACATCTGACAGCGCGGCCGCGGACATCCGTAGCTAGTCGGATGAAAAAAGTTCTCTCGCTTCTGTTCCTGAATTTACTGTAATCATAGTAATAGGCGCACACCAATTTTTTTTTGCCGGCTGGCTTGACCGTGTATTTTCAAACCGCGGCTGTCTTGACCGCAGTCCGGTGACCCCGATCGTGCCAGACCTGCCTTCCGTTTCCACTATACTCTCTCACACATACATGCATACATTATTCTCATACACACATTTTTTTCAGACATGCATACATTTTCTTCTTACATACATTTATTATTTATAATATTAAATGCATACTTTGAATACATTTGCATAAGAGTAAAATGTATATATGTGAAAGGAGAATGTAGCCTATGTGTGTGAGAGTAGATATGTATGTGAAAGGAGAATTTATGTGTGTGAGTAGAAATGTATGTGTATGTGAAAGGAGAATGTATTTGAGTGTGAGAGTAGAAATGTATCTATTTCAAAGGAGAATGTATGTTTGTGAGAGTAGAATAATTCATTTTGGCTTGTTTGGCTCTTCATAGTAACCTTTTTTTTTTTTTTTAAATCAATGTTGGTTGGTCTGGTGTTTCAATCTCCCAACCTGGAAAACAGTGTATTCAGTCAAAAAGAACCTCCCAATTAAGACAGCAAGAGGCACAGATCAAATCACAGTTCACTTTTAATATATGGTGTTTCTGTTTAGAATTTTTTGACCCATTCAAGAAATTTAAATCCCAAATAAAACGTTTTAAAACTGTAATATCCTTTGCAGAGTGTCAGCTGATGAAGACTGAACGACCTCGGCCGAACACGTTTGTCATCCGCTGCTTGCAGTGGACCACTGTTATTGAGCGCACCTTCCACGTGGATAGCAATGCTGAAAGGTGAGGAGATGAGATGGAGAGTCCTGCTAGAATCAGTGACTGAATGAGTGAATGAATGAATGGAAGAGAGAGAAAGCTTAAGCAGATGTTGAATGGTATTTACTGGGAAAGCAGATTTGGTTCTATTAACTGGATTTTTGCCAATCCAAACAGGATATTATTCACTGCCTGTTGCTTAAAATGAACCTTAAAGTAGGTGAAAAACATTTCGGTGGAAATAGGAGTTGTGTTTAGGTCATTTCGTGACTAAAAAGCCCAAGTCTTCCAAAAGGATAGGAATCGGGTACATGAGATCAGCGTAGGATCACACAAAATAACAAGAGGAAATCTAACCTGCTTTGCTACTTAGATTTAACAAATTACTAATATGATTTCATCTTGATGTCTATGCAGAGAGGAGTGGATTCGTGCCATCCAGGCTGTGGCCAATGGGCTCAAGTCCCGGGAAGAGGAGGAGCCAATGGACATCAACTTTGGCTCCCCTGGAGACAACAGCCTGGAGGGGATGGAGGCAGCGATCGCAAAATCCCGCACCAAAGTGGTGAGTGCCTTGCCTCAACGTGTAGCCACATTCTGGTTGTTTGGGTAACATTCACTTCTCTTTAAGTAACCTCCTCATTTGTCTGCTGTCCCAAGCAACCAATTTCCTGCATAGCTGTGCTAATTTCATGTCTCTGGTGTGTAACCTTGTACTCACTCTTGTCAAGTAATAGAATTTTATCTTATATCAATATTTCATATCCAGTTATCATCATGTAGTAGCCATGTAATTAATACACAAGAAAAAAAAAATGAAGAGTAAAAATTTGTTCCTCATTTTTTGGAGGTCTCCTACAATAGGTTTACATGCATCCAAGGTAAAAAAAACACTTACATTTTACATAATGTCTCACAGTGTCTGAAACGGTTCAATCAGGGATCCAGATCCTTTTCAAGAGCCTACTTTGCTCTGATTGGTCAGATGGCCCATTCTGTTGTGATTGGTCTACTCTTCAGAGTACAGCGCATGTTGGAAATGAAGCAGCCATTACCATATATGAATTTCTGCTCCGGAGTCTATTTTAGCTGCGCTGCTCACGCTCAATTAAAGTAAAAAGCACACTTTTGATAGACAGAATAAATATGATTTCACACAAAAAGTGCTCAATGCACAGAATAAGCATGTCTAGTGTTTTAACAAGAATTGGAGTGTCAATTGTTCTGATCATATTTTAATAGGATTTTATGACAGAAAAAACATACATATGACATAAAAACATACAAGAAAAGAAAACCGTGATGATTACACGCATATTATGAATAGACAATTTAGACCTAAGTTGAAATTGCTTAATCGTCATGTCAATTTTATTACAAATATTCAACAAGTTGAATATAATGAGTAAAAACAAAGACGTTGAGAGAACTTGCCCATTGTTTGAAATGGTGCTTTTGTCTGCCTTCAAGAGGAACAGCACGTTCTATATTGAAGTATGACTGAAACGATCAAGTTTATAAATGACCAACTTCTAAAAACAAATTTATAGTTGACTTTGTAAAGAAATGCTCCGCTTTGGCGGACGCTGTACAAATGCTTCCAGTGTGAATACTCTCGCGAGTCTGCAGCTGCAATGATGTAGTTACGCTAACGCAAGCTTGCGGTGTGAAACTGTCATGAGTTGTCATTCTTTGGAAGTGCGTACAATGTGGATTTGCAGTGCAGAAAACGGCACCGTCTCGACATGTCTACAACATAAACCAAACACCTCTAGCCCTCATCTACAACTACAGTGTTTGAGGGCAGGTCAAAGTAGACGTTGTTCACGGGCAGCCAATGAAGAACATGCGTGTAAAGACCGATACGACAATGTATCGTCACATACTTCTTGTCGATACGAGTTGCTTCTGTATCGATTCCGCAGCATGTGCACAGCAGTGGATTGCGCTTAATTTGAATACAAGAATGGCGTTTGAAACCGAGTGGAAATGTGCTGAAATGAATGAATATAATATAATATATAGGCTAGAACAAGGTTTAATCTGGCCCGCAGAGAAACATAACTGGGGTTGCCTGATATCAAGAGACGTAATCCCCCAATCAGAGCTTCACACTTGTGCAATACTGAAATATCTGCTAAGTGTTTTACTTATATTTCTCAACCTGGCAACCATGTGCACACACTCTGTCTCCACTGTGCATAAAAGCGCTGGCTTTCTGAAAACACCAGTAAGCTTGAAGTTTAGCGATTTCCAGTTCGATATTTTATTCACAGAAAAGTGTAATACTTCAAGTCAGTGTTTATTTACGGGCCTGAAAGAGAGAGAATGACCACAGTCTGCGTTGCGTTTCTCTAACTGAAGCGGCGAGTTTAATTGCTTCAAAAACAGTAATGTTACCAACTCCTTGCTGAGAAAGATGAGGTAAAATTTAGTAAATCCCGTATCGGGATATGTATCGTTTCGTGACTTTGTTGCTGATGCACAGCCCAAAGGCTAGCATTATGTAAATTTGTTACAAACCTATGTAGGTTCATGCAAGAAGTAAGACTGGAATTACTGGATTGAAACTTTGCTGACCTTTTACATTCACAAACGGCTATATCACACTGCATGAAAGGTAGTATCCAAAAAAGCATAATGGTGCACATTTATTTCATTTAACTGTTTTTGTATGTAATGATTCAGATCTGCATCACTGTAATACACTGATTTTTCTTCTTTTCTTCCTCAGACAATGAGTGACTTTGACTACTTAAAGCTGCTGGGTAAAGGCACTTTTGGAAAGGTGATTCTAGTGAGGGAAAAGGCTACTGGCATGTACTACGCCATGAAGATTCTACGCAAAGAGGTCATCATTGCTAAGGTGGGCACCTCACAAATCAAAGTTTAAAATGCTCATGAATTATTTGTTTTATATTAATAACATGGTGGCTTATGTGTGTCTGTTTCAGGACGAGGTTGCACACACAATCACAGAAAGCAGAGTGTTGCAGAACACACGGCACCCCTTCCTTACAGTATGTCCATCTCTTTTAAGTTTTTTTTTTTGTTTTATTGCACAATTATCTTGGTTTTAGATTTAATTCAAATTTTTCAATCTTTCTGACTACAGACACTAAAATACGCCTTCCAGACACGAGATCGTCTGTGTTTCGTCATGGAGTATGCAAATGGAGGCGAGGTTTGTCACATCCTCTCGCCCCTTACAAAAACAAACTAAAAAAGCCTTCACCATTCTGTCTCTTTTAAAATTCTGTTTTGTCTCCTTTTTACTTGTTCCCAGCTGTTCTTCCACTTGTCTCGAGAGCGTGTGTTTACGGAGGATAGAGCTCGCTTCTATGGGGCTGAAATTGTTTCAGCATTGGAGTATCTGCACTCTAAAGATGTCGTCTACAGGGACCTAAAGGTTTTCTCCTTTTAATGTGCTGTGTAATTATTGTGAAAATAGTTTATGAATTGTGATGGGAAAGGATGTCATGTAATTGTGTCATAGACCACAAAGGCATGAAGTCTGTTCCTTTTTTTTTACCACTAATAACAGATTCCTAATTCTGTTTGAATTGCGTTTTTCTCTGCAGCTGGAGAATCTAATGCTGGATAAAGATGGTCACATTAAAATCACAGACTTTGGCCTGTGTAAAGAGGGCATTACTAATGAGGCCACCATGAAGACATTCTGTGGGACCCCAGAGTACCTTGCTCCTGAGGTACTGCCAGCTCACTCCATTAACATGTTTTCTTAACCAATTTATAGATCATAGTTTGGTACCAGATTAAAATGGAAAAAACACTAAATCAGGCTCATCTCTGAATCACTCATTTTCTGACCCATGATAATGTTTTTTAGTGTTTTAAAGGCACTATGTTTTTTTTTAAACCACTAGAACCACTGTAGAAAAAAAGCATTATGTTGGTTTGAAAATATTTGGCATAATTGCTCTTTTGGCTAGCAGAAAAAAGATGCTTTGTAAATAGAATGTATCTGTCTGTTATTCTCTGTGTATTCCCGGTGTATTCTCATTGTTCACAGTTCATCAGTGCATGTTGTTCCAAAGAAAAAATTTAATCTTCGTAGGCTTTCGTTGTTGATCTTAACCAATATGCAAAAACCTTCATAAAATCTTTCCAGTATTTGACACAGTAATTTACTGCTTGTTTAAGGTGCAGTATGCTATTTCTCAGAAACATTGTTGACTCTGAAATTCGACACCCAAACAAACCCAACCCTCCCTTTATTGCTCCGCCCCCAAAATAACACTATGCAGCACAGTCAACGACTAACAGCTGCTGCACATCAGACTGCCCCGTTACTACTGCTAATTTTATAACAACATCATATCTTGTTTCTGTTAAACATAGCAAAACCAATGTTAGTCAGGTGTCGAGCAGAAAGAAGCAACCTCGGCATCTGTTTTCAGGCTTTCCCACACTCTGTCTCTCCAGCGCCGGAAAGCTTCTCCAGTGCTAACTTAGGTCCTAGCTCTTGCCTGATCATCATATTCCCCAGGCCTTTTCCCATTTTTAATTTCTCAGTGCATTGATCATTGAAGCCAATCACAGACATATCCGATGAGCGCATGAACAAAATGGCCAGTTAGAGGCGTTTACGAATCTGCTCAACAGCGCTCAAAGCGTCACGGTTTTAAAATTGCAACTTTTGACAACATTAGTTGTTTCTCTGAAAAACAATGCCTACAGCCAGTTATTCTACTTTGAAATGTGCGTTCCGTGTTGGAATGTCTGTTTTTGGTTTCGGTCGACCGATACTGTTTTTTTTGATGGCCGATATCTTAGAGCAGGGTTGCTTATGTATATGTATATGTATATGTATATGTATGTATATATATATATATATTATTATTATTATTATTATTATTATTATTATTATTATTATATATATTTTTTTTTTTTATCAATATTTAATAAATTAGAAATAAATTAGAAAACAAATCCTTAAAATAAACATGCTCATACTTTAGATGGCAACTTCTTGAATCTGCAATCCTATTACAGTATTTTTCACAAATGAAGTAATTGTTTAAAAATATATGAATATGTGAATAAAAAGTAAGTAAACTGTAACAGGGTACTCAGTAATCTGGTAATTTTGTGCGCACTGGTAATCATATTTTTTCAAATAAAGACAAACGCTAATTTTACATACAGCACACAGTGAAAACTATATGAATATGGCACAGTGGGCAACTGGATATAGCACAGCATATTTTAAAATGAATGATTTAAAGTTTTTCGATCGCGTCTCTTGTGAAACTGATCTTCTGTTCGCATTCACTCACTTCGCTCGGACCGACCGTCACTCGCTGTAACACGTTTATGCCGGCTACAAATGCACACTTAACAAGATATCACTGCTGGATTCGATTAAATCTGCAAGGTTTGTGAAATTAAATGTTTATTAGATATTCAGAGATTTGCTTAAATGATGTAGATGCGCATTTGCTGAATGTTGACGGTAAATGATAAAGTATTTTAGCCTGATTGTTTGCCTTTTCGGTTACAAATAATATAAAAGTAACGCTTCACTTTTTCGCATACCATTTACTTTCTTTGTTTACTAGTTCTGTCTAACAAAGTATTAGATATGACTGACAGAGATCGTAAACTAATGAAGACGGAGAATGTGAACGAGCGAGCACTGTGTGTGTGATCAGACGCTGCCATTCTCTTCTCAGGTGCTGGTGTTCTCAGCGGCGCCCGTCAAAATAAAAGTCTGGAGCGCCGTCAAAATAAAAGTCCCGCTTCCAACACATCGGCCAATCAGAAAAACGTATCGGCCGATGCCGATATTTTAAAAATGCCAAATATCGGAGAAGGGCCGACCACTAGTCTGTCCGATACCTCACGCTGCCAGTTTACCCAATAGTATTTCGACTATGTCGCCAGTTGGTGGAAAACACAGCATATTGCAGCAATGGAAGCCAGCAAACAAGCTAGGTCAGAGATCGCATATTCTACCAGACCAAAAAAAAAAACCTCAGCATCCATCTAAAAATCTCTATGAACGGAAGCATATTAAAACGTGGATAAATCAACTCTTCAAATTAGTAAGTCTCCTCTGCTTTCACTGTCAATTGCTCTCGCTCCTGTAACGTGTCATTAAACTGGCAACCCGCATGAGCGTTGAGTCTGAGGGGGCGGGGGAAACAACTCTCTCCAATATTTTGAATTTGGACTGCAGTACCCATTTCAACTGCAATATACTATCCTTATGTTAAAGAGTTCTATTTCTCTCTCTCTCTCAATATTATATATATATATGCTCCCTTTTTCATCTCCTCCTCCACATTCTTTGCTGTAGGTATTAGAAGACAACGATTATGGCCGTGCGGTGGACTGGTGGGGTCTGGGAGTGGTCATGTATGAAATGATGTGTGGTCGGCTGCCATTCTATAACCAGGACCACGAGCGTCTGTTTGAGCTCATTTTAATGGAGGAGATTCGCTTTCCTAGAAACCTCTCGCCTGAGGCTAAGGCCCTGCTGGCCGGCCTGCTTAAGAAAGACCCCAAACAGAGGTTAGATCAGCGTCTGTTTCTACTTTTGTTGTAAAGAAGATTTTGTGTATGTTTTAATAATGTGTTTTTAATAATGTTATAATTTTAATAATGTTTTTTTTTTTTTCAAGGCTTGGAGGAAGTCCTGAAGATGCCAAAGAAGTGATGACACACAAGTTCTTCAATTCCATGAACTGGCAAGATGTCCTTCAAAAGAAGGTAAAAGAGTTAAGACAGTGAGAGAACCGATTCATCAGATGAATTCATCACAAGTTAAGAGTACACTGTTAATGGGTGCATCTCAGTCAGCTCCCGAGCTCGTGAATCAGTATATCGTGTTCATGAATTCGGGCACTGGTAAGGACAGTAAAGGAAACTGGCTCACTACACGTTGGGACATTGATGAGACTGTTTCCAGCAACATCTTTCTGACATTACTTGTAATGTTATTTCAAGAACTTTATGATAAATACTTTGCTTGTTACATATACGTGCAACTAGGGATGCACCGATCCACATTTTTTCACTTCCGATCCGATCCCGATACCTGAATTTGAATATCGGCCGATACCGATACTATTCCGATACCAGAGCTGTGTTTGCTTTAATATTATTATTATCATTATTGTTTATTTTATATGATGCTGAAATAAACTCCTCTCAACAGGCAAGTATGATATGTACGTATTTATGCATGTATGGTAAGTATAAGGTCAGAAAAGGAAGTCAGAAAAACAGGAAATCCTGTTAACAGGAAAAATCCCATTCTGAAAACTGTAGGTCATGTCAATATTTATTACATTCCCAAAATGTCAAATACTTGAGTCTTGAAATATAAGAAAAGTGCAAGTGTAAACATCTTACACACACACACACACTATCTAAAGGGTGATCCTCGCTCCGATGCGGTAACTCTCTCGATGAATGCTTGATCAACATCAGCCATGTTGCAAACAGACAAGCGGATTTCGCCTCAGACGCGCGTCAATTTCGCTTCAAACTTTTGCTTTTTACAAGCGTCAATTTCGCTCTGGACGCGCGAATGGATTCAAAATATTCAAGCGTCCAACTAGACGCGGCAGACGCGAATTTGACGCGCTATTCGCGTTTGGTGTGAACGCACAGTAACGTGGTGCTTTTTTAAATGTTTGATTGTGTTCGTTGTGTTGTACGACGCGAGGGAGCTTCAACGAGCTCTGAATTACGGCTTTGCAAACATTGCATTTTGCTGTCTTGCTCTGCGGTGTTACCAGTGTGAAGTATTTCCACACAGCGGCCGCAAACTGCGGAATGGATTTTCTGAGCGGGGGCGTGTCTCATAACTCTGTCTCTCATTGAGCCGCGCCTCCGTTCAGGAAATCCATTCCGCAGTTTGCAGCCAGCTAGCAGACTAGCCGGCAGGAATCACTTTTGGAGTCATTTCAGCAGACAATGTTAAAGCGCAGACATGACTCAAGGATATTGGATATCTCCGCAGGTTGGATCGGGAAAATCCGATACGTGAAGAATTACGCTGGTATCGGTCCCGATACCGATACTGGATCGGATCGGCCCCATCCCTACGTCATTTCAGCTGTAAATAAATAAAAAAAGTTAGCTAGATTATGTTTAGACACCTGTCTAGCGATGTATGTTTATGCTGAAAATAAAATAAAATAATGGTTTGTATTTTTAAAAACATCTATCGCGTGTCGTTATGTGTAGTGAGTTGACTCTATGGTTTTCACGGTGCATTGTGGGACTTTTTAGGGAGAGAACGTTTCAGTGCCCTGGAAGGAATGAGACAGCCCTTAAAATGTCCAACACCCTGATCAGTGCCCTGACTACTGAACTAGGGAGCTGATTGAGACTCACCCAACGTCTTTGACAAATGCTATAAAATCTTGTTTGCGTTCGTTTTTCAAATGGGGTGCATCAGCGTGATTGATTGCAGTGTGATCAGAAGAGCTTAACCCTCAAACCAAACGTGTTTATTTGTAGTTCAAAAGACATTTAACAGTGAACAGTCATTTATGCTGATCTTTGCATGGGGCTAATGAGGGATGTGTGAAAACCCATTGCTCTCTAGAGGTTTTTTCTCAGACTCGCCTCTCTCTCTCCTCCTGTTTACTGCAGCTCATCCCACCCTTCAAGCCACAAGTGACCTCAGAGACAGACACGCGCTACTTTGACGACGAGTTCACTGCACAGACCATTACTGTCACGCCACCTGACCAATGTGAGTACCTCAGTCCTTCCTCACTACCTGTCTGCATGAGAGGAGTCACAACTCTTCTGTGTGTTTGAGAAAAGGAGTAACATCGGAGGAGCCGCTCTGTGGACAATAACTCCAAATAGTGATGGAGATACATTTTTTATATTTGTCTTTTTTATTTTACATAATATATGTATAGTGGATTATCGAAAAAGAAAAAATGTAGGGTGGTTATTTATTTGATTTTGCAAGGTGGACATTGCACCCAAAAGTGGAGGGGTAAAGGTGCAGGGTTTATTGATTGGAGCATACATCAACAGAGTCTGTCGTTCTCACCGGAAGATCCAGTTATGACAATTTAATTAACCCTGACATATGAATTAGGTCAGAAATGTTTTGTTTTTTTATATATATAATGGTTTATTAAACCTTTAACCCCCCCTCGCCCCCCCAATTTTTTTTTTTTTTGTTCAGATTCATAAACATGTCAATTTTATTCATAGACCCAAACGGAGCAAAAATATGCAATGTGGTCCAGTTGCTGATATTTATATGGCCAAAAATTTAAATGAAATTCTGATACCTTGCATTGTAAATCAACTAGATATTTAACAGTATAATGCACTACTTGCATAAAATGTGTATAAATATCAGTTGCCACTCCTTATAATATATATTCTCCTTATAATATTATCTGTAACGCATAACATATTGTTTGCATCACCTCCCGTACTCCTTGATGCTTTATAGGCTATATGTCACCTTTATCGGAAGTATCCCATTAGATAATGCAGATAGAAGGTCTGTCTCAACTTTCAAAATTCTGTTGATTTTTATCATGAAATTCAAAGAATAAATGTAGTTTTGGTTCTCTTCATGGCGTAATGGATCACTCGCTGTCAGGGCGTAAAAACAGGGAGAAAAAAAATCTATTGATTCACTCCGAACAGAATCAGAATTTTAATATTTCTGTTCATGCGTTCCTACGTAACCACAATACTAACTTATTTATTTTGATATACAACATTTATATGTTCCCTGGTTTCAAAACACACATAATGCTGGATATTACCTGCCATTCATCATAACTTAAACGGTTGGTGATGACAGGTCCTCAGAAAAACTCCTGAGATTCAAAAGCTAATAAACATGAATGAACTTCAGAAGTCATGTTGAAAGATATAGTACAACTTACTGGAATGGATCTGGTCACATGTAATCAACAGCGGAAAGAAGTCAATAAAACGTGTCGTGTCATGTTTACCTCAGGGAAAGCTATGCTATGTCCATAGCTCAATAGCTAGAATAAAATAACTCGGGGGAGCATTTTGATAAATATATTAGTTATTACAGCATTGTTTAGGCTAAATATTTAGGCCCTATAGAGTATTTCACCATTTTACAACAAGTAGCTGTAGAAAAAGGTGTAGAAATATAATTCTATTAAAAAACCTTTACAACTATTAATCAGACAAAACTAAGCATGTAGAAGATTGTGTACAACAGCTTTTTCAGCACAGTTTCATCTCCGCTTAAGTTGATACTTAAGAGGCCTTAGAAATTTGCGTATCAAATAAGATATTGTAGGCTTTATAGGGTTAAACATTCTTTTTGTTCACAATAAGATCAATAACTTGCATTTAGACAGAAATGATTATTGTGATAGAAAATGAATAAAATAAATGACTTGATGAACTGATTTGGTTTTTTCCATTGGCCTGTGTCTCCGTTGCTTGCAGATGACAGTCTTGATGCGGAGGACCCAGATACACGTACACACTTCTCGCAGTTCTCCTACTCAGCCAGTGTGCGGGAGTGACCACACCACCCCCCCTCCCTTCCCCTCCCCACCACTCTCTCACCCTTACCAGCAAACCGGACGCCCCTCACATACACAAACGCAAACTCGTACAAGGACACGTGCACCAGCAACCCAAGCCTTCTGAGGAAGCGGGTTCTAAGCAGGAGTACGGCATCTGTGAATGATCCCGAACAGGTGGTACCCTCTGGTCTGTCCTGGTTTACGATTGGCTTTTCATCCAGCCTATCGTAGCCTGACACTACACACTGCAACACAATCCACCAATCACTGAATAAATCTCAACCAATCAAGTACCATCGAGAACACAGCTCAGCACCAGCAGGTTTCAGGACACACGCTCACACTCAACACTGGACTACAGGACTAAAGCCTCTTGTAAACACAAATATTGAACACGCTCGAAATCATCTTGTGGGGACAAAAGATATCAAACGATTTGGACTTTTTTCCCCACTGATTGTTACAGTTTTAAAGCCATATTTCTGCAATTGTACAAGTGCTCTTTCTGGAACTAGCTGTTACCAATAGTGTTTTTACAGCGGGAGGACCGATGATGGGGTAACACCGAAAGGAATAGTGCTGTTTCTCTGCCTGGGTAGCGTACCGACTGCTGTGCGTGCGTGTGCGGACGGACGGACGAATGCGTGTTCTCAAATCTACTTCTTAAACTGTGTGTCTTTTTGTTTCAATTTTTGTACATGGGCATAACGTTGAGTAGTGGACCGGGGTGGTTTTGTTAGGGGTTTTGGGAGGCTCACACACACTATAGATGTGAAAATGTTTGTGCTTTAAAGGGAAGAGAGAGGAAGACATCTCTAGCATGTTAACAGGGAGCTTGTGCTCCCTAAGCGGGAACCTTGAAACCGGCTTCCCAGTTTTCATCTGCTGCCCCAGAGGCTTGATGTTCCAAGGTCAGTGTATCATAGAAACTCTCCATCATGTTGTTTTCATTCTCTCAACAGTTCGCAGGCATTGATGTTGAAGTTTAGAGACAAACGTACAGGCAACAACAACCAAAAAAAAAAAGAGGATTTAAATGTCCTTTGTCCTGTTATTTAACTGCAATAGCAAACGGTGCACCATTGTGCCACACCATTGTTGTCGCAGCCTTGACACTTTTTTCATTTCTCCTTTTTTTTTTTATTAGTGTAGTAAGAAAAAAAAATGGTTAGGATGTCTGAGAGGAAATGTTCTACTTGATCTCCAGATGTGTAAGGTAGGCGTGCTTCTCCAGATAGAAGCTGTCACAACACACTGCTTAGATGTGTGAGGTGTTATTTTCTTCTTTTGCCTTTTTAAAGATTATTCATGTAAGGAACATCAAACTATTTTTGTTTTTATTTTATTCATTATTTTATTTGGATCAATTTTTTTTCATCTTTTTGTTCCATTCACCTACTCCCTGAAATTAAATTGTCTTGATAAAAATATATATAAAATATATATTACAGTAGTAAAGTTTTTCTTTTTGTTTGTTTGTTCGTTTCTTTTGTCCATTTTTCCATTTTGTGTGAGTGTGTGCTTCATTTGTGCATGTGTGGGTGTGTGATAAGGTATAGTCACAGTATATATTTGCAACGGGAAATGAAAAACCTCCTTTAAGATATGACGATCCTTGTTTAAACATGAAATATATTACCATCCCTCCTCCATAGACTTACTCATACAGGAAGGCCGAACTGAAGTGCTTCTACGGGTCTCAAACGCATCATGCCCGATTGCCCGTCTAGGTTTTGAAACAGCCCTTGTTGCCTTGACTGAGAGAGACCGCTAGATGGTGCCATTTGCCTGTGTCATAAAATAATACATTGCTCCGTACATGAATAACAATTGTGCACTCTCGTTCACACCGTTAATGATGCTCAAATACAGTTTTTAAAAGAAACTTTTGGGTGAGACATGAGGGGCAAAGATCTGAATTGGTCTGCTGTAGTGGTTTCACCCATCTTTCTTGTGTGTATATACCTACCTGTTGGACAAATCAGCTTTGAAGTGAAATTATTTTGCAACTTTAACCATCGACTGTTCTGTTCTGAATGTGATGAACAATCACGAATGTCATCATTGATGCACAGTTTGCTTTTTTAGTGCTGGGGATGCAAACGTTAGGGGAAACTTGAAATATGTCAGCAAACTTTCTTTTTTTTTTTTTTTTTGCTACAGAGTGCTATGGGTTATGCTTTGCTATTAGGACATTCATGCAAGTAAATTCTTTTACCAAAAACTATGTCTGCCTCTTTTACTAACCCAAACAGTGTGTGAAATTAACCTAGTGGACAGCAAATGTATTCAAATATTTCTCATTTGAAGACGTTTATACTTCAAACATATTTTTTTCAAAAGTATTCATTTGAATTACTTGTACATGGAGATAAAACACGCCTTAATATCTTCAAAATGAATGACCATGATTAGTCCCACAGCGGTGAGACGGCATGATAATTCTACTTCAGCGGTGGTCTGGCACCTAATGGCACTGCAAAAAGCTTTCATGGCCAATAAATTAAAAATACAAGGACATAGTTTTTGCTTTTGATCGGACTAGAACAGTGATATTTTGGGGGGTGTTCTTGTAGAGCAGCGGACCTCATCCAGGGGACGGGGGCTCACTAGGGGCCGTAAGATGGCATACATTTATTTAAAATAAGACTAGACAAGCGAAGTAAAACAAAAATATCAAAATGTAAACTTGTATCATTCTTCTTTTAATTTATCACCATCAACAACTCCTTTTTAAGAAGGGTTTCGCGATCATGGCAAACTTGTCATTTTAAATGTTTGGTTTAAAATAAAAAATACCAAAATAATTAAAATTATGGAAATTTCTATATTAAAAACAAATTTGCTTATTGTATGAAAATCTACTGACAGTCATCATTACATCTCAAGTATAATAACCTATAGACCTATGGGTATTAGAATATTGTCCTGGACAATGAAGATCCTTGGAATCGCAGTTGATTTGAAAGATTTCCTTGGTCATGCCCATCACGGTGCTGATTTCCCACTCAACAAATACTAACCTCTAACCCTACACTAAACCCTAACCGTAAATTGATAGTTCACTCAGAAATGAATTTTCTCTCATCATTTACTTAGTCATGTTGTTCCCAACCGGTATGACTTTTTCTTCAGTGGAACATAAAATTTGTTTCAGTGATAATGTTTTTTTCCCCCCATATTGTCTATGGTCACCAAAACTGTGGCTACAAACTTTCTTCAATATCATCTTTTATGTTCTGCAAAATAATGCAAATCATACAGGTTTTGAATGACATGCACTATAATCACATCTTGATAGCATTACATACTATTTGCTGTGATCGTATCCATTGATCTGCACAAATGGGTCCATTAAGTATTCGCTAGAAAACATTAAGAATCGAAATAAGTGAATTATTTCATGAGTTATCAAATAATATCTAAAATGGGTATTTATATGCTGTAATTATATGCATAGCCATAAAAAATTTCTCCAGTAGTTTTTGTAACAAAAGGCTACATCCAAAACATATAATTGAACAAACAAAAAAATGCTTAGAGGTGTTTTACAAGCACATCAATGTGCCCTGCATGTGTGCAATTTCTCCAAAAGCTAATTGAAATCAGTTAAGAAGATGAGATTGGACGTGTGGGTGGCACGGATGCCCTGCCCTTGAAATAAAGGCACACAATGCCTGGTTACTGACAAATTTGTTGTTCTCAAGAGAAATCAAGGACCATCTTGCCAAGATCACGCAACGAACACAACAAGCAATCCTGAAAGATGTGAGAAATAACCCAAAGACAAAAGCAAATCAACTAAAGAACGGTTGAAAAAGAAGAAAACGTGCTGTGTCCCGAGATGCTGTGGCATAACCTAAAGAGGACTGTGCTATCGAGACAACCCAGAAATACTGCTAAACTGATTTGTGAGGAGGGATTCAAAAGTCTGCGACAGGAAACATTTGGTTGAGGTTGTGCTGCCAAAGGGGGATTTACAAGCTGCTAAATTCAAGAATTCACTTACTCTGGGAATGATTACTCTCAAGGGCTGTCTGCAAGACACCATTTTCAACTAAAAACTGAAAAGTTCTGGCTGTTCATTTACACGACAACAGCGTTTTGGGGGCCTGAAAATGCTAACTTTTGAAAAGAGGGGCCTGTACCAGGATGGTATAGTTGAACAAACTCAGGGTTACAGGATTAGTTTCAAGTTGACAAAATCAAACCAATCCAATCAGGCTTTGTTGCTGATCCTCAACTTTCTCTGTCAACTCAGGCTTTGATCCTGAGTTTAGGTGTGACATCAGTAGCGAACAGCCAATCACATGCTCAGAAAGAGTGAAACTGCGATTAATTTCTCGCAAGAGAGGCAGTGCGATTCACTTCTCTCTTCTGCAGAATATTACAAGATTGAAAAATATTAAGAATTTAAACAAATTTACACAGCAAGAAGAATAACTGTCTATGAAAGACGACAACTAAAAGAAAAAGTCATGCTTTTTGTAGCTTGAAAGCTATATCAGTGCAAGTAAAAGTTACATTTTATAGCTTTATCTATTGATTCTAAAGCATATTTACATTACCTTAATATATTTATTCATTTAAACTGCATAATAATAATTGATAAACTAAAATTGTACATGTTGATCGATTAAGGGTATTATATCTAATATCTAAATCATACAAAATTATTATTCTAAATAAGCATTAAAAGCCAGACGATTTTGTCTTTAAAAATCATTCGCGATGTAGTGACCTTTAATTTGGAGTAGAAAGGAGTGACTTTATCCTTTGCTCACAGCTGATTGGTCCACGTTCGGTTTGCAACCTCTTACCTGTAACATAACCTGACCTGGACCAGGTAAGCCATGGAGCCTAAGTTACTATGGCGATGAACACTGCTAAAAGCCAAACCGCTTTTATGGTGCCTAAAACCCAGGGTTGGCGCAAACTAAACTGAAACATATACCTGGCTTGCCACCTAAACCGGCTTCATGGTATAGGCCCCAGGTTTCAAAGATCAAGTTTCTGAAAACGATACTGTTATCGTCTCTGTGTAAACTACAAAAAGTTAATTTGTGCATGTGTATTATATGTTCAGTCTACAGGCGCGTAGTGTTTCTTTAAAGGGATAGTTCACTTTGAAATTAAATTTTGGTATGTTTTAGCTTACCTCAAGGGCATCCAAGATGTAGGTGTCTTTTTTTCCGCAGTAGTTTCAATTTTTATATCTTTAGGTCAAACCGTTCTTGTCTGTCAGTCAGATAATGCAGGTCTATGGTCACTGTCTCAAAGAGCATGCACAGAGTCCAAATTAAAACAATTCCCCATCGTAAGTACACATTGATGGCCCAAGACATCTAGTGTATATATCTATACCCGCCCGCGCTCTCAGATCACTTGGACGTGGCTGTGTACAAGAGGTAAAAACAATATAAATACTGTTCGTTTTCTCACACAAACCGCTCGTTTCGTGTCTTAGGCCATCAATGTGTACTTACGATGGGGAATTGTTTAATTTGGACGACGGGGAATTATTTTAATTTGGACTCTGTGCATGCTCTTTGAGACAGTGACCATAGACCTGCATTATATGACTGACAGACAAGAACGGTTTGACCTAAAATATCAAAATTGAAACTACTGCGGAAAAAAAGACACCTACATCTTGGATGCCCTTGAGGTAAGCTAAAACATACCAAAATTTAATTTCAAAGTGAACTATCCCTTTAAGTGACATCGCCAACTACTGACCTGGCATGAATAATACAGCGTTTTTAATCGTTTTCACGGATCTCTGTGAACAGGGATTGTTTTTGACAATGTGAAAAATACAGAGGAAAAACAATACATTTTTAGTACATTGTTATCGTAAAAACGTACCCTCAATGTATTTGAAAATAAATGTGACAAATACAATTGTTTGTGTTATTATAGTCAGATTATGTTTGTCGACAAATGCAAGTTAAAATCCCGTTTTATGAGCAATCGTTGCAACTTTCAAAGGGATTAGGCTATAAACTTGTCACTGACACTGAAATTAATTTTAAATAAACCAGTAGTGACCACTAGAACATTCTTAACATAAACGTACCAGACACATTCTGTGAATATGGCACACTTTTACATATTAACAGGATTAAATCTATGTTCATGTAACTATATTTTAGATCAACTAACAGTTGAATTTGATAATAATAAATCAGGAGGGAAAGCAACATGTTTAATTTATTCTGTTATTTTTTCAAATTATATTATTTTAATTATGTAATTAATCTTGGAGAAATGTTATGTTGACAATATGTGTTTGTTTGGGGAAAAGAGTCATAGCAACTCTTATATATTTGGACAATTTCTCTCCGACTCCAAATTTACCCAAGCACACACAGGACTTCAAACATGCATGACAAGAGCAAGCTAGTGACACAAGGCGGGGCTTAATGACGGGTCAATTAGTAAGCTTTATTAGTGGCACTGGTGTTAATTAGCGGATACTGGTGTCAGTGAACAGCTGCAGATTCAGTGTGTGAAGGTAGCTGCAGTTTCCGCGTGAATCATGGCTCGAACTGGGTTTTGTGATTCCAGGCAACTGTTGGACCTCCATATGGTGAGAATGCCTGTAAAATCTCTCTTTTAATTCCTAGACTTCTTGTGTATAGTGACCAGTAAAACCATTTTACCTGATCAGCAGGAAACTTTGTACAAGTTCACCAGTATCAACTACATTCTTGATATCTGAAGGCATACTTGGGTTAACCAAAATATATTTCCATGTGACATTTGTGTAAAATGAGGTCTGTGGTAAACATTCCTTGAAGAAACCATGTGTTCAGTTAAACCTCAAATGTGAACATTGAAACTGTTGTGTCCTTTGAAAAATGCAAGTAGCTCAGTTGACCAAGGGTTTCAGAATTCACGTTTAAGTATATAGCCATTTGTTGTCAAATAAAAGCTCTTTGTGTGGGATTATCCACAGACATTACTTTGCTCATAACTGAAAACTTGCAGAAGGAATCCATGCTGATTATCTTCCAGAGTTTAGGACTAAAACTGAATGTCTTTGGATTCATTCAGATCTTGTACATTTGGATTGAAAGACTGCTACTCTAAGGTGGTAATGCTTTAATCTATTGTGAATAAGTGAAATCGTTTTGTGCTTTGAAAGGCTGAGGACAGACAAGCGCCTCTGCGGGTGTGGGCAAACTCCTGTGTTCTGAGGGAGCGCAGGGTGTTTGCTGAAGGAGATGAGGTTGGGTCAGTGCAGCACTGCAAACCTGCCCAGGAGAGTCGATGGGTAACTACACCTTTTATGTGAGAGGTCTTCAACCCAGCTCCTGGAGACCCACTGTCCTGTACAGTTTAGTTCCAACCCTAATCAAACACACCTGGAGCAGCTTATCAAGTCAATTACTGAGTGCAACATGTTCCTGGATCAACATCTTTGGATCCTGGAACAGTGTTCCAATCAACCAATCAGGACAAGTTCAGAGTTTGTCAAGTTTAGGCTTCCAACCAGGGTTAGGTGCTTCTACATCAGTATTGTTCACCTATCATTTCCCTATGATTTTAGGGATGCATTATGGGTAGCATGAGGTTAAGGGGTAGGGATATGGTTAGGATAATATTTTCAGCCCCTGAATGTTCCAGGATCAATAACTCTGCAAAATCAGGACATGCAATCAAGCTCTTCTTGGTGGCTTGAAGATACACAAGCATGTGTGCTGAAGCAGGTTGGAAATAAACTTTGCAGGACAGTGGATCTCCAGGAGCAGGGTTGAAGACCTCTGCCGTATGTCTTTATGTGCCAGATTAATGCAATAATTTGTAACATTCTCTGCGTGTAATTGATATAGAAAATCACCCTGGTAGATATTTGGTTCTTCAAATTATGTGTTCTCCTCACCATTCTGCAATTTCTCAAGGTTCGAAGGCTTTCCATCTCCGCAGAGGATGGGATCATAATGGACTATGCTCCTCAAGACGAATCAGTTTCAGGTGACATGAAATGGCATGTTCGATGCTGCTTTAGTAGTTGAAGTCCATGATTTGATAAATTTTTCTCAATTTAGTGTACCAAATCTAAAGCCATGTCACACTAGACTGAGCGTACGAAATAATTTCAGACACTGCAATGGTCATGATATGCAGCGTCTTTTTAAAAACATAAATTCAACACATAACAAATAATCATAATTTCAAATTTAAGCATACAATCTAGTCAATCTAGTTTTTAATTTTTGTTCTTTTTATTCAGCTACGAGGTCACGCCGTGACTTATTGATCTTCTGTTGGTCACACGTTTTCACACATGAATTCGCTGAGTTCTCCCAACCTGAACTTTGGAATGTGAAACCTCTTCGTATGAGCTTGCGTTTCCGCTCTCATGCATTCGTATGCATATGAATAGAAATCAATGGAATGACTGTGACTTCCCCTTAACCCAAGTTACTGCTGCAGGACATAATGCAACAAGAGTAAATGTCCATGTGCTGATGTTAATGCTTAATTTAATCCTTAATTTAATCCAACAACCAGTGGCGGACTGGGACAATAATTCAGGCCGGGAATTTGACTCCACTGCCAGGCCACCTCTGCTGCTGCAGTCACCACCACCCTATTCATGTAATCTACTGGACTGATAAACTTGTAGGCTAACCCTATTAATGAACCAGGTAGACTACCAGATGCAATATAAATGAATAAAAAAATAACCCTTAAAAACTCACTAGGAATACACCATTTATACTACCAAACCAATGACAAATAGAAAATTGGCTTTTTAAAAGAGATAATAAGAGACACATTCACATGTTGAAATATTTACATTTTATGTATTTTCAGTGCTCAACTCTAGGGGTGGGCGATATGGCAAAAATATAATATCACGATTTTTTTCAGAAAAATCACGATTCACGATTTTATCACGATTCTTTTTTTAATGTTGGTTTTACTATTTTGTGACTGAGCATTACAGCCAAACTAATGTCCATATTTTAAAAACAAAGCCTTAGGTAACAAAATATAAAATAAAAAAGAATAGCAGACTGGGGCGAAGATTTTTTTTGTCATTTTCTTTGTTATTAAATATTAAGATCAAAGATACACATTACACATACACAACTTAATATACAAATTAAATAAACAGTGCTTTATGTTTTCAGCTGCAGTAGGTGTATTTAACAGTAGCATTGAAGAAAGTACTTAAAATAACAAAAATAACAAATATGAAAATAAAACAAAACATAGACTTCACTGTATAAATTATACATTGATACTTATTAAAGCTACTATTAAAAGTTATCAGTCAGGAGCAGTAAGTGATTTTCTCTTTGCATTTTGTTGTTTTATTAACATTAAAGGGATAGTTCTCCTAAAAATGCTATTTGTCATAAGTTACTCTCTCAAGTTGTTTTAAACTCGAATAAGTTTCTTTCTTCTGTTGAAAATAAAAGTTATTTGGAAGAATGTGGGTAACCAAACAGTTGATGTACCCCAGTGACTTCCATAGTATATTTTTCTCCTATGGAAGTCAATGGGGACCAGCTACTGTTTGGATAGCCACATTCTTCAAAATATTAATATTAGAAAGATATATTAGAAAATATTAAAAGGAAATTAATACAGGTTTGGAATAACATTAGAGTGCGTAAATAATGAGAGAATTTTTATTTTGGGGTGAACTATCCCTTTAAGGAGAAGCGGCAGCGTGTTTACTATTACTACTGTCTCTTTAAGAGTTGCGCACTACGCGTCTATTATACACGCATTTGACAAGCAGATTTTCTCTCAATTTTCTCAAGTTTGCGTTCACTTTAGACATAACCGACTTTGTTTATGTAAACCTTGTGTGTATTTGACAGTATTAGCACAATAAGACTCAAAAGATAACTTAGTCCAGTATCCAGGCGCTGGTAGACAGGCTTTTAGTGCATGTGAGCTTCACATGTACGCGCTGAGAAACGCACACGTTAGAACAGCGCATCAGCACGCGAATTAAATGTTTAACCGACAAGGCATTAAAGCACTGCACTGCGTCTGCATTCGTAGTTGCACACCAGCCTATCACATGCCAGGCTGATGGTCTGCACAGCGGCAGCCGGCAGGCCAGAACGACCGTCAGGCCACCGGGAAATGTCCCGGTGCTCCCGATGGCCAGTCCGCCCCTGCCAACAACTACAATGTTTTGACCTCTCAGGTCGTCAGGCCAGAGGCCCAATTTAACTATTCATGCAAATGCAGTGACTTCGTTAACTTGCCTTTTTTTATTTGCTTTAAAAATGGCAACTAGATTTTTGCGTTTTCTGTAAAAAATGTTTCCGTTTAAAGCTTGCTACCACAATGTTGCTATGCAGTTGCTGTTCTGGGTGGTTGCTATAATTCTGTCCCTCCAATTTCAGTCTGAGATATTTTTCCTCCATTTTTACCCCCAGTTTCGCAGACAAGGCTTAAACTAGTCCCAGACTAAAATGCATGTTTATGGTCTTTCGGTTGAACATTTATCAATCATGTGTGACCGTGCTAGATGTCTATGAAGAGGAGGCTTTGCTGCAGTATGTGAACAGGTTGCCAGGTCCACCTATTCTGCGGGAATTGATGCCTGGACTTCTGCGCAGAGAGGTGGAGGTAGCCATCAGCAAGCTGGGACTCCTCTATGACCAGACCTATGCATGGGACATCTTTTTAGACATGATGGTGAGGGTACGGTGCAAAGTACTGTTGATTTCCCTTCACTGTGGTCATGTTATTGTGTTTTTCCCCCTGGTTACAGAGAAGTCAGCTACTATGCACTCTCCCAAATGCGGACCTGCCCAAGCCTTTCACTGACACTACCAGAGCAATTTTGGTTGACTGGCTAACTCAAGTCCATGTAAGTGCAACAGATGCAAATTTGTACGTATGACCTGTTTGTTCTTTTTCTGTTCATGCATGAGAGGGAAAATTAGCTATGCAACAGTGTGGAATATATTATATGTGACCGTGGACCACAAAATCAGACTGGTCACATGGGTCAATTTTTTTGAAATTGAGATTTATACTTCATATGAAAGCTGAATAAATCTGCGATTTGTGCAGCATTCACTCACAAAAAGAAATGTTTTATATATCATGGTAGGAAATTTACAATATCTTCATGGAACATGATCTTTACTTAATATCCTAATGATTTGACATAAGAAAAATCGATAATTTTGACCCATACAATGTATTGTTGGCCATTGCCACAAATATACCCGTGCGACTTATGACTGGTTTTATGGTCCAGGGACACGTATAGGAGTGTTATCCTAATTGTGTGTTTATACTGATCAAAAGTTTAGACTAATTATATATTTAAATACAATTTAAATACTCACCAAGGCTGCATTTTTAATCAAATACAGTAAAAACAGTAATGCAGTTTAAAAGTCCTGTTTTCTATTGTATATGTATACATATTCATTCCTATGATGGCAAAGCTGGATTTTCAGCAGCTGTTACTTCAGTGTCATATCTTTCAGAAATCATTGTAATATGCTGATTTGGTGCTCTATTAATAATAGTTCTTATCATTGTTAAAGTTTTTGCTGCTTAATATTTTTGTGGAAACTTTCTTCCAGAATTCCTTGAATAGTTCAAACACTAAAAAAAATTAAGTCAAAACAACTTGAAATTAGTTTAATCTCGTGTAATCTTGACAATTGCTTCACTCACTTTGAGTTAAAGCAATGTAAAAACTTTGTCATAACTTATTGATTTTTATTTTTTTTTCACATTGAAAGAACTGAATTTATTTGAAGTGGTAAAGATGTTTATAATGTTAAAAACGCTTGTCACTTTGGTCAACTTAATGTCCTTGCTCAATAAAAATATTCATTCCTGATTAAAAAAAAAAAAAAGTCAATAGTGTATCATGGTTTCTACAAAAATATTAAGCAGCAAAAACTATTCAATACAGGATTGATGATAATAAATGTTTCTTGAGCACCAAATAATCATATTGGAATGATTTCTGAAGGAACATGTGACACTGAAGATTGGAGTAATGATGCTGAAAATTCAGCTTTGCCATCACAGGTTAAAATGACATTTTAGAAATGTATTAAAATAGAAAAGTTGTTTAAGACTGTAGTTTTTTTTTTTATTAAATAAGTGCAGGCTTGGGTTAGCATAAGCAACTGCTTTCAAAAGCATTAATAAACATTTTGTTTATTCCAAACTTTCGACCTGAAATGTATAATGTGTTTTTTTTTATAATAATTTACGTTTTCACCTCAGGAAGTGTTTCAGTTCTCCGAGGAAACGTTGTATCTGGCAGTACACCTGCTGAATCGAGCGCTAAGGCTCATCAAAGTGTCCATCTCCGGCCTGCAGTTGCTGGGTGTGGTTTGTCTCTTTCTGGCTGCCAAAAAAGAAGAATGTCTATTACCAGAGGTACTTCACATCTCCATTAAACTTATTTTTAACAGTGAACTCGACACTATTAAGGTGTCAATGTTTGTCAGGTTTCAGAGCTCTGCTATCTGATGGAGAATGCCTACAGTAAGAAACAACTGCTACGGATGGAGAGGAGAGTTTTAACTGGGCTCAAGTTTGATCTCTATTACTGTCTCCCACTTCACTTTCTTCTCATCATTGCTTCCATTGCACGCTGTAGCGACAAGGTCAGTTTACTCTTAAACTGGAACTAATTACTAAATGTCATTTGTTAAAGGTGAAGTAGGACCAAACAGAATTGCAAAAACTCTTACTTGAACATCAACAAAAAATGTGTTCCTAAATGGTTTGTTCAGTGGGTCTGGATGGCCCGGTACCTGTTGGAGCTGTCGCTCCTGGAGGGGCAGTGTGTGGTGTTTCTGCCCGCTCAGCTGGCAGGTGCTGCCCTCCGACTGGCCCGAAGGATCCTCCAGGAAGCTCCCACTCCAGATGGAGAGACGGCCTGGTGCATTGCCTCCAGTATCCATATAGGAAGGTCAGGAAAATATCCCTTTACTGCTCACAGTTGTTGAGATTGATTTCTGGGAGATAAGAGACTCCAGTGATTAACACTACCAGTCAAAAGTTTGTACTAGTAATACTAGTAGTAGTCATTTTAAAACATTATTAAAAATCGTGTATAATATTCATTGCTGTTTTTTTTTATTTTTATTTATTGTATACATGTAACTGTTGTATTTTTGTAATTCAGTTTTTTTCAGTGAAGATAGCCAGATGCTGACATGGCATTAAATAAAACTATACTGATTTATTATATTTAAGTTTCTTATGCTCACCTCATGTAATGCAGTAAAATAAATATTGTAAAATTAAGTTTTAAAGAGACATTTCTATTTTAAAGTGTAATTTTATATGGCAAAGATGAATTTTCAGCATCATTACTCCAGTCTTCAGTGTCACATGATCCTTCAGGAGTCATTATAATATGCTGATTTTATTATTATCATCACATTATGAATCTTATATTATATTTATTAGTATTATTAATGCTCAGTTTATTAGGTTCTCCTTCTGATGTTTAAAACTTAATTTAAGTTGCTGCTTAATTTTGTGAAAACTTTTTTCCCTGTGTTCTTTAAAAAGTTCAATGAACTGCATAAACTTTTGAATGGTAGTGTATTACAGTTTCCACAAATATTAAAAAGCAAAAACTGTTTTCAACATTGATAAATGTTTCTTGAGCACCAAAACAGCATATTAGAATGATTTCTGAACATTCATGTGACACTGAAGTCTGGAGCAATGATGCTTGAAATACAGCTTTATTATCAAGAATAAATGACATTTTAAAATCTTTAAATAGTAGAAAAAAAGAGTGAGGTTTTTAAATTGTAGTAATATCACAATTTTATAGTTGGCCTCAAATGTGGCCTTGGATAGCATAAGACTTTCAAAAACCTTTAAAATTATTTCAAACTTTTGACTGGTAGTGCATGTGTAAGAATATTGGGATAATTTCAAGATAACCTTTTCACTTCTAAATCCTATTTTTGTCATTTATTAAATTGTCATGTGGTATCAACCTGATTCTGAACCATATGGTTCTGATAGAGCCATAATTCTATTTGATTCTTTCAAACAATTAAAATGCGCGATTTTAAAGAGCAGAAAGATATTAAAATTTGATTTAATAAATCTTGCTTTATTTTTTTCTCCACTATTTCTGAGGCAGTGAAGCAGCTCTCCTCAGTATAATGCAGATCATGGCCATGGCAGCAGCGAGAGCACACACTCGTGAGACCCGTGCCACTTTCATCAAGTTCTCCACTATACAAACCCTCCATGTCAGCATGCACCCTGCCCTGAAGGCTGCCCCTGGCTTACTGGGCCTGTCGTGCCCTCGGACGTGACTCTCCAACACCAGTGAGGAGGCCGGAAATGTTCAGGACCGCTGCACAGCACTGCTACTCTGGGGAGGGAAGTAAACGTGCAATGTGGCCAGTCGTGAGGACTGTTGCACTGGACGTCAGTGAACTTCAAAAAACCATGTAGGAGAGCTGGTTACTCTTTGGACTGAATTGTTTTTTGTAACTTTTTATTGTAATCTTATGTCACCTTGATGGAAAAGGATAAAAAAATAATTGTATTTATGTCTATGTAGCTTTTAAGTGTTTCTCAATGCTATGGTGTGAACTTTATAAACTGGAATAGATGTTGGTGTCTTATTAAAATTTAAAGCACTTTGAGACAGTTACTGTTTTAACTGTTTTTGAAAATTTGTGCTTTCCATTTCTGTTAGGATTTGAAAAAATAAAAATGAAATCTGTTTTGGAAAACTGCATTGGGAATCCATACAGGCTTCGTGTGTCAGTACATCACTGTATATGAAAGGAAACATGTTTTTCTTTTTTCCTAAATCGTGTGTAGGAGGTTCAGTGCACTCCTCCTCACATGACACTCTCAGCAGGGGCATCATGTGCAGAGTTGCCAGATCTGCCTGCATGTTAAAGGCTGGTTCTTTTAGATTCTTGTAGGTTTACTACATAATTATTGTTGCTGATTCAGTTATTGAAATATGAAGCTAACAAACATTAAGAAAAAAATCACATCATTACTGTATTGAAAGGGACTAAACTCATATTAATAATAGGCATGAAAATTGCCTTGTGCTAATTTCATGTATATGTATTCCCAGTTTGTTGAAAGCATTAGGGTAGACTATGTGCTTGACCTCTTCAATCTGCTGATCGTAAATGTATTCATTGCACATATTTAATAACTAGCTACGTGATTAATCTGCTAAATCTGTAAGCGAAATGTCAAACCCTCAAACTGTGGGAATGGTTTCAAATTAGCTTAATTACGCCGGTAAAAAAACAACGGATTTGGCAACTCTGCTGTGTTTTCTTTTGTATTTATGACGTCACCTGAACCGAGCGCAAATTTGTCAACGAGCGCCTGTGCACAGAACATGTGCGCGCAGCTTCTCTACTCTCGTTCTCACATGTCCGCGCACACCCGCGCAGCTGATTGGCTGACCCGAGCGCGCGGCGTCATTGCGCGCTGCAAAAAACCACGTGGCGCTGTAGTAGAACAGCTGAGCTCTCGAGATCTGGCACATTTGAGAGGCGCGTGTGAGACACAAGGAGAGTTCACGGAACGAAACATTTCCCCCGCGCGCCTTGGTTTCCCGGGAGTTTTGCTCTATAGTTTAGTCTGCAACGTGTGAAACATACGGGAAGTCAATGAAATATGCGCGTCAGTCTCATTGAGGTCGGACCTATAGCCTACGTTTTATAGGCCCCACTGGTACATCTGTAATGGCCAGAATGTTACCCTTTCACACTCGAATTATGTTCCAGTAACACAAAATATGTCTCTAAATGCACCCATTAATGATAGGACAAAAATAATAATAATAATCATATTAAGAAAACCATAACCTTTAGATATGGGTTTGTTATTTTTATTAATTGTGAGTTAACTGAAAATTGTTGTAAAGTTATTTATTTTTAATTACATTGTTCTAATCAGAAGCTAAAACATAACCTGAAATAGATAATTAAACACTGCATGACAAAAAAGGAGACAACATGAAAACATAAAATATAACATAATCATGTAAACCTGCACTTACACCCTTTAAAAAAACAAACACTATGGTTAGTTCACCCAAAAATGAAAATTCTATCATTAATTACTCTCCCTCATGTCGTTCAGAACCCGTAAGACTTTTGTTCATCTTCGGAACACAAATGAAGATCTTTTTAATGAAATCTGGGCGCTTTCTGTCCCACGAGGATGAACCTCTTTCTCGCATATCAAGTGAACATGCTCGAGCTTCCGTTTACTACAACTGATGAGTGAGGTGATGAATGTTGAATAAAAGCCTAAATTCAATATATTTTCATCATTATTATAAAGCTTATATTGAGACCACACATCTACTAAAATTAAAAAAAGAAAAAGAAAAGAAAAAAATCATCTTGTGTAAACCACTTAGCTTCACTAAAATGGGCAAAGTATTAGCTTTGCATGTTTTTGCCATGGCATTGACTTAGCAGCATTTAATCGCACAATTCGTGCGTTCCAAAAAAATTACATGAAAGTAGGCTATAGGCTATAAACACTGGCGAAAAGTGTCAAATATAAAGCTGTAATATTCACACTTTTGACCTGCAAGGATACGTGTTAAATGCTTTCCGTAGTAGGCTATTTGTCTCAACACAGTGGTCAGGATTACAAAATATCGAACACATGGACAGCCAAATCTACATGCGTCGTTCGTTTCTTTCTTCGCCACTCCTCCTTCTGGTTATGTTTCGTGTCCGTTCAGTTGCGTGCTGTCATACCGTCTCGTTCCTCCTCTCCACGTGCCTGCTCACAGGATTGGCCATGCCACATATTCCCCTGCGTCACTCGTGCTTGGGGCGAGATATGGCGGAATCCCTTTGCCACTACTGGCCCGGTGAAATGTCAATCACTCGAGTGGGCGGGCTCCGATTAGGCAGGGCGGGGCTTACTGCAGGTGGAGTTGTCATTCGGCAATTTTGACGTACGGGCTGGAGGAGGTCTAACAAACCCGAGCTGAAGACCATCAGAAAAAAGTACAGCAAAAGGTAATGTGGCTCGGTCACGCTGGGTGGTCATCATCCTTGTCAGCGAGATGACGGGAGGCACAGATTGTTCCTGGACAGGTAGTTAGGAGTGTGTGCACCCCTGGACGGAGAAGAGACGAACACTCGGGACCAGCATTGGACATTACTAAGGTATGCAATAGGCTATTGGTGTGTTATTTATATTTCAGTTTTCTGCAAACAAATGATGTTTTTTTTTTTAGCTCTTTTGGTGTATATTTTATTACCCATTGGCATTAAGCTCCAGCTTTATTTGCACATAAACGTTGTCTAAGTAAAGCACGTTGTTTTAACGGTGTATGTGGTGTCAACAGGAGGAAGTGGAGATTGAGCTCGGCTGTTTGTAATATTACATAACAGTCAGGGGAAGGGAGGGCTCAGAGCTCCGCGTGTGTGTGTTTGTGTGTGTGTGTGTGTGTGTGTGTGTGTGTGTGTGTGTGTGTGTGTGTCTAAAATAACCTTCCTGGCAGGATAATTCATGCCACAGACCAAAGCAAGAACTATGAAACTATTTTGTATTGCTCATGATAATTTACAGAGTTGTGCAAGCTGACATCGCATCTTTGTGTCCTTTTTTTTTGTGTGGAACATCTTAGCCTAGGACTACTATAGCAATGATTTATATATTTACAGGAAATGTGTGTAATATTGACGCGTATTTAAAAGTGTCAGGATATGTTAACAGTTTTACATGAGAGATGGGGTAATAATAATTAGAGCTTCTCTGTTTCTTCAATCACTTCCGAATCGAACATTTTAGTGTAACTTTTTCCGAATTATTATTATTTTATTTTTTTTACGGACAAAAGTCATTAAAGCAAAACCAATGGCTAAAATCTCGGAATTTAGGGGCTTATCGTTGTTATAGAACCGAAAGAATAGCATTATGACAAAGCACTATTGTTCACTAAAATAGGCTACTTATACAATTCTCCAGCCAAGTATTGTGCATTAGTAGGCTATAACTGTAGGCCTAAATGATTGCCAAGCAACGTCGCAACTTTTGGCGCATTAAATGCCTCGGTTTTGGTCATAATGTAGCAACCATAACATCGATGGACATATTTAAAATGTCCTCTTTTATATTTTACAGATTTGAGCACTAATGCAAAATGATGATTAAGCATTAGAGCTAATTAATACAAATTTTGCCTTATCTATACATTTTATCATTCACATGCTGTAGTTTTTTTCTGGCAAGGTTTATCACTGTTCTTCTTCAACAGTAGCCTACGCAAAATGCGTTATGGAATTGGCTGGTTGCTGGTAGATGCCAGAACTACACCATGACGGCAAAAATCATTTTTCTGCATTCAAACGTAACTATGTTCTGACAATATATATTTATTTCCCCGGTCAACATGTACAAAAATATGATGAAATATTTGTGATGAATATGTTGTAGATGCAGAGGCCAGTGGCAAATTCTTTTTGAGGTCTCTTAAAAGTGTGAAATGGATTTTCCCCATTTTTCTGCTTTTGACAAGAGATCACATGACAAATTATCCCAGAACTCATGAGTGTTAATAAGCAAAGATGACAGTTTTTAGCAGTATTTTAAGGTGCCTTCAAGCCATGTCGTTACTACCGTAATTACAAGTTTCCAATTTGTATAAAGCGTTCACGTCTTTGCTCAGAGTAGACTACAACCTGTAAACTGGGAATTCTCTGTCTCTCGGAATTTGAAATTTTCTACCTATTTAAAAAAAAAAATCAATTCTCCTCTAGGCAACCCTTTGTGGGCATAGGTGTTATTAGTGCTCCTGACCAAACATGTTTGTATGTAAGAACCTTTAGAACAAACTCCATGTTAGAAATGGGTAAATACATTCTGCATGAGGTCACTGTCTGCCCAGCTGTGTATCTCTGCTCCCAGGGCCCGGGATGCCCAAGGAACCAAGAGGAGATGCCCAAGGGTGTGTAGGGGAGAGGGAACGCACCTCTCGTCCAGCCAGTAAAAATGCTAAGGACAAAAGCAACAGTGCCGCCCTTTTGGCATCTAGAGCAAGAGCACACACTGAAAAGGAAACATATGGACGTGACTCCCGCTGCTCTGAGAAAGACTCTGGTTACTCAGGTGAGTATTGATTGACAGTCCTACTGTAACATTCACCCCTAAGAGACTCGGGTCACACTATTATTAGTATAATATCGGGTCACACTATTATTAGTATAATGCAAGTGTAGAACATACAAGTGTACCAAGAACAACAATTGTCCTAACATACAATATATACAAAACCACAAAGCAATCCCACCAGGTTTCAGTCCTCTTTAATTCCATGTATATATATAGTAATATGTCAATAAATCAGTCTTACCTAGTAGTCAAATAGTGAGTGAAAGTTCTGGTGATTGGAACTCTGTAATTTATCACTCTTGTGATAAAATCTCTGTAATGAAAATAAATCCAAAAAGAAACAAGTATATTCCACTCCAGGTATATTGCATGATGTTTTATTAACAAATTTCGGGAGGAACACGTTCAGATTGCCTTGCCAATCAGCAAGAGATGAGGCCTATATATGTACATGGCCGTGCAGCACGTCAAATAAGCATACGTTTTATTCTGTCTGATTATTTGTAAGCGTGAACCCATGAAATGGTTATTGGTGAGAGTAATCTAATAAAAGAGTGGAAGTCTGTAGTCATTGTAAAGTCTTTAACTTGTACTCTCCCTAACCGGCTGTTCAACCTGCTTCAAAAGCACTTCCTTGATTTTGTCAGCGCTACATCCCAACATCACCAGTCCTTCTGAATATTGTGAGTACAAAAAAGGGGGTCTCTCACATTGATAGCATTAATAGAGAAAAACAAGGAACACATGTGCATACAAAAAAGATATATATCTCTCTGTTTATATGTGGACATGTAATGACACACACTCTGCAAGTTTTATCTGCATTTCTCATCAGCCCTCATGTAGTTCCAAACTTGTATGACTTTCTTTCTGTAGAACACTAAACGAGAGTTTCCATACTCTTTTTCATACAACAAAGTGTCCAAAGGCTATTAAAGTGGTCATATGATGCTGTTTTAAAAGTTTATTTTGTTAATTGGTGTACAAGAATAGGTTAACATGCTTTAATGTTCAAAAAACACATTATTTTCACATGCTGTATACTATTGCAGAACCTCTATTCTTAGTCTGTCTGAAACGTTCAGATTGAGGTCCGGTTTCTACAAAGGCCCTCATTCCGAAAAGCCCCGACTGCGCGTTATGATTGGCCAAACACCTCAAGTGTCAGAAATGTAACAGCCTTGTTTATGTGCTTGTTAACCATGTAAATTTAAAACCATTGGCAATAATAGGGAGTTGCTCCTCCCTTTGCTCCTATAACAGCTTCTACTCTTCTGAAAAGACCTAGCAATAGATGTAGGCTCATGTGTACAGGTATTTTCTCCCAGTCAGAAACAAATGCAATGTTAAGGTCAAGCACTGACGCTGCGTGAAAAAAAAAAAAATCAAAAACAGCATTCCAGTCAATCTCAAATGTGTTCAATAGTAAACACTTTTACTGTTTGCAGTTTATGACAGTCATGTTTTTTGATGTGCCCGATTCAACTGAAAATGTTTGTATAAGGAGGTTTAATGGCTGTTGTATGCTTGAATTTATGCACATACTAGTGATGAGTGCAGCTGAAAGAGTCAAACCTGTTCATTAGAAGTTGATGTACTTCTGACCATGTAGTGAAGCTCAAGTAACATAAGTGATACTTCATTTAATTTGTCATTAGTAGACTGAGACTGTTACCCCTCTCACTTTTGTTTTTCTCTTTCTTTGTTTCCCACCCTTCCCGTTGCCTTTCCTTCTTTCTCCGCTCCTCCTATTGCTCTTTTTCTCTCTCAGACACTGGCTCAGATTCCTTGCAAACTGATGCAGATGACCAGCAGAGCAGTGTGAATGAGCCTCAGGTCCGCGAAGATTTGGGTGGGGTGGATCAAGGCCCTATACAGGGAAGCCACATACTGGTGTCCAGGACCCCTGACCTCACCCCCATATTCATCATTAAGAATGTGGTGTTGAAGCAGGTGAGACAATCCGAGTGGAAAGAGTAAGAGGCTCTGTTCCAAAACATAGTGAGCTGCCTACATATGTTTCCAACATATGCCTCATGTGAGCAACACTAGTTCTGACAAATGGAATTGCTGCCAATGTGAATTGTTCCAGCTTGGTCACTTATGAGGTTTCTCACAATCACAATGACAGTTAAGGCCCAGGTATACTTAATTTTCCGTTTTCCGCTCCGTCTCACGTAGTTTAGCATGGAAGCCTTTTTAAAATATACTCAATTGAGCTCATCCTTATGAAAAATAAGTATACTTCAAGTAGTATTTCAAATATATTTTTAAGTATACTTTATGTATACTAATATCAATGTACTAGAAGGATACTTGTCAGTACTACTTGGGACTAAATTGGCCCACTTTTTATTTTATAAAAGTATACTTTAAGTGTAACAGTAGTAAACTTTGAGTTTATAACCAAGTTTTTCATTTGTACTGCAACTATACTACAAGTTAATTTATAACTATAACGATAGTTTATTAGTTAAATACTTGTAGTACTTTTTTAGTTAATGAAAGTACACTTTGAAGTATTCTCTGAGTAAACTACTAGTTTAGTAGTTTTATACTGCAAGTATACTTGTAAATGTTCTTTAAGTGAACATAACATCATACTTATAGTTCATATAGTTCAAGTATACTACTATGTTCCTATTTTAAGTAGGCCTATACATTTTTTATACTTGAAATATACCTTTAACTGTACTTTAAAAAATGTATTACTAGTTTCATGCATCCTTTTTTATCAAGTCAAGTCACCTTTATTTATATAGCGCTTTTTACAATACAGAATGAATCAAAGTGAAAAAATATTTTAAGCAAAAAGCTAATTATAATTTAAAGTATATCTCGATCAAAAGATTGAGTACAAGTATAGGCCAAATATACTTTTCTGTCAGTATAAGTCAAGTATAATTAAGTGCGATTTTAAGTATATTTCTGAGAAGTACATAAAAAGTAGACTGAAAGTATACTTTCATATTTTATAGTTTAAAATAAGTGTACTAATAGCACACTTTAATAAACTTCTTTTTCATAAGGGCAGTTGGAGGCATTTGATGTATGTACACATGAGGACCTTTCTTTTCAAGCGTTCAAATGATTTGCACGACACTGCTCAGACACAAAAATTGAGTCGGACACAGTCGGCTTTAGACAGCTACCTTCTAAGGCAGAAACATATGTAGAAAGTAAAAAGGGCAGCTCACTATATTTTGAAACAAAATAAGGCTGGAAAAGACTGATGAGAAAGAGCTACAAAGAAAACGGAATGATGCGTTAAATTGAAACAGATGGTAAGAGGTGTCCGAAGGTCCTAGGTGTTTGTGAACATAACCGTGGAAATGAGTCACATAAGAAAACAACAAATCCTATAAAATAAGATATTGGCATGCCATTTCTCATATAAATTGTGCTACGAAGAGACGATTTACTTGATATTTCATATTGCGAAATTGCTCTGTACAAGAAATATTTCTGTCTCTCCTCTTTTTCTCTTTCCCAAGCCAGGGCAGTCTGGTCAGGACAACACCCACCCTTCATCACTGTCATGGGGGGGAGGTACTACAAGCAATCAGGGTGCCACCCATGTTCTTTTGCTACAACAGCCTGGCATCAATCAAAGCGCCCCAATGCACACCCTCAAACCCCACTCACAAAGATCCGAAAGCAAGGGTGTAAAGAAAAGCACTTACCTCCCCATCCTAAACTCCTACCCCCGAATCGCACCTCACCCTAATAAGAAAACCCCAGAGAAACCTACAACCAGTAGGGGAAGTAACACAGAGGAGCACAGCCTGAGTAAGAGAGTATGCACAGAGGAGAAAAGAGAGGAGGTGTCCACAAGCACGCAAGCGACTAAGCAGCATCTGCACAAACAGCCAGAGAACAACTTGCTGTTGCACTCTCATTCCCTTTCACGGTCGCAGTCTGTGGGCCATGAGACACTTTCTGCCTCTCACCAGCACCGGAGCCCATGCCGCCCATCTAGTCCCTCCACTTCCCTCAGTGTGAGCTCTCCGTCAGTCTCAAGCTCTCAGACTCCTTCCCCACCCTCTTCAAATGACCTTATTCAGTCCAGAAAAGAGCCCCCTAAGCATTGCCAAGGACCGAAAAATGACACTGGCAAAGGGTCAAACACCCACAAAGGGACAGCACGGTATCGTCGGTTCCTCAACACAGTGGAGATTCTGAGCCAGTCGGGGTTACTTGACATCACCTTAAGAACGCAGGATCTGCTGCGACAAAATGCCGCCACTGAACGAGACATAGCCCAGCTCCGCCAACATGCCAATCTACTTTTCCAGGCCACTCAAGCAGGTGTTGATGCGCCGGCTGCCTGGGAGAAGCTCCAACAGGTCATGGCTGAGTCTGGACACTATCCCAGCCTCAAGTGCCTACCAACAGACAGCAATGATGGAGGGGACTGGTCTCAATCAAAGTTGGAAGTCGAGGCAGCCACTAGCACGAAACCTGATATTCATGTGGTATACAGATATGGAGTTAATGGGACTGAGGAGGTGGCACCCCCATCTCCTCTCCTAGCTCCCATGCCAGATGCAGAATGGCAGTCAACAGGTCAATATGATTTTGGCAATGATAGCACCACCATTTATGAGCAAATCAGAGCCTACAGAGAAACTACCAGTCTGCTGGATGATCCTATAATGCCTCCAGACAGCTCTACACATGGAAACCTGCTTTAGACTGCACCCAGAAACCTGCTGAGCACTGGGCCTTCCCAGCAGAGAAACAGCAAGGGAGACTTGATGACACTTTCTTGAACATCTCAAACATGACTTCAGAGATGTTATGTATATGCCCCAAGATTCAGTAGTCTCCATGGTAACTCAGGGCTATGCTCAAGGACAGCAGCTCGACTGTGCTGCGAATCATCTTCCTGTCTGTCACGTTTCTTCTCATCTGCATCAGAATCGCCCAAAGTGTCTGATGAGAGATATGCAGAATTGAACATGCATGCTACAGACTGCCACTCTTTAGTTTAGTCACTGACATGGTTATCTGCATCAGCTTATCCTGCCCCATAACTGAATCAATGGCCACTTGCAAATGTGTTTTTGATTGCAACACTTCATGCAGTCGATTACAGAGTAATCACACATACAGTAGCAGTCTGTTTCCTAATTTATGTTGATTTATATCATAGGCAAGTTGAATTCGCACCTGCTGTCACAGTTTGTAGCATGTAGTGTTTTTAAAGAACATGTTCACCTGTGACTGGGAATGGTATTTTGCTAAAATGTGGTATTATTACTGGTGAGATCTGCTTTCCTCTGTGAGGCCTTAAAATAGCATGAGGTTGGTGCATGAAGATTCCAAAAGTTAAAGCTTGAACTGAACACATGTGCAAAGACACTTAGAATTGTGTGAGAACTTTTCTCACAGTGATCTTGGTAAGGTCCACGAAGCTTGTGTTCTTCTATGCAGTACGCACTTCATTAATCTGCTTGCTTTACATCTTCATCTTTAACCATGGACCAAGACAACCATTACTGAAGCCGTTTGAATTGGCTTCCCTCTGAGATGAAGGGTCAATTTTGAGTGTTTATGTGAGCTTATTTCCCATTTGTTTGATCAAAGATCTTGACGTCTGTATTTGTGAGTTTGCTTGTGATAATGGTGTTTTGTGACAGTCTTAATGTATTCTACAACAGCTTTACGTTTTGTCACCAATTCTCTACTACTGCACCAAGCTTTTTGGCACATTTTGACACTCCAGGGGCCTCATGTACAAAGACTTGCGTTGAATTCATACTAAAACATTGCGTACGGACAAAGCTGTAAATGTGTGTACGCACAAAAAAACCCAGATGTATGAATCTCTGCGTACGAAGGATCCCACGCATATTCTCTTTGTACATCCCAGTTAACGTAAAATTGAGCGCACATGCACGAGCACAACGCCCCACCCAGTCTCCTCCCTTAATTAAATTAATTTAAATATGGTAATGAGTCCACTTTGGCAAAAGAAAGCAGTAAGAAAATGGTGACAAGAAACGAAACTTTACAGAAAGTGAATTGGAGGTGCTACTATCGGAGGTAGAAACGAAAAAAAAAGTTTTATTTGGAAGTTTGTCCTCCAGAATTAATAACAAAATAAAAAAAATATGAGTGGGAGAGTTTGGCTGATTTCGTCAATGCGGTGGGATCTGAAAGTCGCTCTGTAGAGTAGACTGAGTACAGTTGAGACACATTTTTGCGTTTTGATTTTTCATACAAAAATAGACACTGAAAAGTTGAGACACCCATTTTTAATGATGTGAAGGTATTCTTTGAACATATAAAAAATAAAGACAAAATAAAGAAAATAACAATTGGGCAACATTTTTGTTTATTCATCCATTTATATTCATTCATTTTATTTAAATTAGCACTGGTTAAAATGTATAAAGCAGGAACAAGATATGTAACAATATTTATTAATAATACACAGTTTAAATTATCACAAATATCACATTTTATTTTCATTTGTGTCCTGTGCTGGCTATTACGGCGTTTAAACTGTTATCATAACACTGAACAACTAAACAGTGTGTTTCCTAATAGAACTCTATCGGGGGTACAGTTGTATGTGTGTCTCAATATCCCCCGCTGGCCACCTCGCACATTTCTCTAGATTTTGCAATTACCTTGCATGACACAATATGAAATATGCCAGGGCACAGAATAACGTTTGTGGTGATACCAGTTATGCTTAACAGTCACATAAGGATAATAAGCTATTTATTGTGGAGGGTGCATGGTAAAGTGAACATATCTTAGAAAAAAAAATCCCGATATCTTCGGATCGGAGATGCGTCCGTTGTTCAAATTTCCCACGATCAAAGAGGACACTAATACGCACGTGCACAGCAAAAATCACAACTTGGCTTGCTGCGAACGCAAGTTATTTAAGGTGTCTCAACTGTACACATGTCTCAACTGTACACCGTCTACCCTAAATGACCTTAAAAAGAAATGGTCTGATATAAAGGTGAAGCTGTCATTGCCATAGACTAAGGGTTGTATCAGTTTGCATAGGCTATGCTTTTATATGTTCTAACTTAATTGCAAAATTTATAGAAGAATATTCCCATAAGGCTCGTGTGACAATATATGACAATTATTTTATAAATAGCAAATTAATAGTAATGCTTCCCACGGTTGGTGGTGCGATATACTTGTAGAACCATTCGTTGTGTAATGTTTGCAACTTCACTTCATTGCCTGTAAGAGTCGCCAATGGACAAAAACAATGAGAAATGTACGTACGCCAGACATGAAATTGGCGTGGAGGAACGCACATTCTCGCGTTAATTTCACTGTTAGTACATCCGACCGTGAGCGTGAAAGCTGGCGTACGCAAAGTGTTTGTGCGTACGCAAGATTGATACATGAGGCCCCTGAGGTGTAAAGTCCAGGAGTCAGAAAGTAAAAATTCTGCCATATGTTTATTCTACCAATGAACTCAGCCAGCTGATTTCACTAATTAGTTCTATCTCCTGTCTGAAAAACTGTGCTAATTAGCAAATCCAGGTGATTGGAACAAAATACTGAGGATGACTTTTACTTTCTAAACCTGGACTTTACACCTCTGCTCTTCACATGACACTAATATATTATTTGTTGCTGGTTTGGTATATTTTCATTTATTTACATACTGAGTATTTCTGAGTAATCAGAGTCACTGATTTGTGTCTAAGGAAGCCGTCAGGCCCACATAGAGATTTTGCAGAATTCTGCTGTCATGCACAAAATTGTATAGGCCTACATAATCATTGCATATTCATTTATTAAATATATTGGCTAATTCCATTATGCTTTCAGTTTAGTACTTTCAGCTTAGTTTAACATTTTATGTTTCAATGCCGCATAATTTACAATCAGTAAAGAAAAGGATGAAAAAACTGCAGTCCTTTATGACAGATATTCTTCTTCTACCTTAGCTCTTAATTTTGTTTAAATAGATTTTGATGGGGTGTTTGTACACAGCAATGATCTCAAGTCCAAATAAATGGCAGTACAGTAGGGATGTTCTGAGCCGTGTGTGTGTGTGTTTGATGTCCAGGTGAAGCAGATAATGAGTTTGTGTTTGAAATGAATGGCATGCAATGTCATGATCGATATTTGTGCTCCATGTAGCAGCACAAGGAGTATGTGATGCAATTCTAATGCATCTAAAGAATGATTCTTTCAATGTTTCCATGCAGTATGTTTGCTGAAGTCAGGATCACTGCAACAGATTCGCTATTAGATTCTAATAAAAAGCTTCATTAAAAGGCTTTTGTTTTGTTGTATATACATTTAATGCCATATTTGTTCTCTTGGGAATATGAATATAGTCGGTCTTACTTTTAACCAAACTATGAGCAGTTTGATCTCGAATCTACCTTTTCTGTCAAAGATACTAGAAAAGGCGTTATCCTCACAAGTATGTTCCTTTTTAGAAAGAAATGATATCTGTGAGGATTTTCAGTCAGGATTTAGACCGTGACATAGCACTGAGACAGCTCTCATCAGAGTTACAAATGATTTGCTCTTATCATTCGATGGTGGTTGTATCTCTCTATTAGTGTTACTCGATCTTAGTGCTGCATTTGATACTATTGACCACACCATTCTTTTAAATAGACTCGAAAATTATGTTGGCATTAGTGGAATTGCATTAGCATGGTTTAAGTCATACTTATCTGACCATTATCAGTTTGTAGCAGTAAATGAAGAGATGTCTCATCGATCACAAGTTCAGTATGGCGTACCACAAGGCTCAGTACTAGGACCGTTGCTGTTCACTCTGTACACGTACCCTTGGGAGATATCATTAGGAAGCATGGCATTAGTTTTCACTGTTATGTTGATGATACTCAGCTCTATAATTCTTCACGCCCTGACGAAACTTACCAAGTCACAAAATTAACAGAATGCATAGGTTATATAAAAAATTGGATGACTAGTAATTTCCTACTACTTAATTCTGAAAAAACAGAGATTCTAATTATTGGACAAAAAACTTCCTCACGTAATAATCTAGAATACTGTCTAACACTTGATGGCTGCTCTGTCAAGTCTTCGTCGTTGGTTAGGAACCTGGGTGTGCTCTTTGATACCAATCTTTCATTTGAAAGTCACGTGTCTAGTATCTGTAAAACTGCATTTTTCCATCTTAAATATAAATCTAAATTACGTCATATACTCTCATTGACAAATGCAGAACAATTAGTCCATGCGGTCATGACATCAAGGCTAGATTATTGTAATGCTATTATGGGTGGTTGCCCTGCACGCTTAATAAACAAATTACAGCTGGTCCAAAACGCAGCAGCTAGCGTTCTTACTAGAACCAGGAAGTATGACCATATTAGCCCTGTTCTGTCAACACTGCATTGGCTCCCTAGTCAAGTCAAGTCAAGTCATCTTCATTTATATCTTTTAACAATGTAGATTGTTTCAAAGCAGCTTTACAGAGATAAATGTATAATTTAAGGTAAGATTGTTTTGGCTTTATAGCGGTTCTTTAATAAAGTTATTTCCAGCTAAAGTTAGTTTTGATTGATTCACTTCCGTCGCAACGATCATTTGTTATTAAATTATGGGCCGCTAAGACGACACCATTCTCTCTACACAAACTTTAAACGCAAACCTGTGAGAAACGCTGATGGCGTTCACATGCGCATTAAGAATTGGTTCTACAGTTATGTGCATTTGAATATATGTGCGCAGGTTTGGAATTCCCTACAAACCAAGCCTAAACAAAGTACTGGTGTTTCCTTATAATTTTGATACAGAATTTTATTTTATTTTATCAATTCGGGTAGATCCGCGAATTGAGTTTCCCGACGACGCTTTATCTGTAGAGTGGTAAAGGGATCCTCCATAGGGAGAGACTAGTTGGCACTTAGGCACTGCATTGTCATCAGGTCCAGGCGAAGGTCCTTCACCAGATCTGGATACGGCCTGGATCCGGCAGGCTGCGGGAAAACCTCGGGATAAACAAAGACACTAAATTAAATTAGCGTAGATGCCATTCTTCTCATGATGTAACGAGTACATCAGGATTAATGGGAAGTGTTCCCGGTTCCAGCTGACCTAATCTATGCAGCCTAACATTGAATTATAGAAGTCTATAATGTATTATGTGAATGCTAGGTCAAAGAGATGTGTTTTTAGTCTAGCTTTGAACTGACAGAGTGTGTCTGCTTCCCGGACAATGGTAGGAAGACTGTTCCAAAGTTTTGGTGCTAAATAGGAAAAGGATCTACCGCCAGCAGTCGATTTTGATATTCTAGGTATTATCAACTGGCCGGAATTTTGAGATCGCAATAGACGTGAAGGACTATAATGCGTCAAGAGCTCGCTCAAGTACTGTGGAGCTAAACCATTTAATCACAAATTAAACTAGACAAATTAGACAACCGTCTCCAATATTCAACCACTAGCTGTCAAAACTGCACCTTTAACACGGTATCTATTGGAATTGGAATAGACCTTTTTTCTTTTGCAAGAATATGCGACTTTTGAAATCATCACTTTGGGGAAAGAGGGTTTTGTTTAAAAATATATTTTGGCTAGAAAAAGAAGAACAGCTTGTAGATTAAATGTTTGTACACATCATATACACGATCATTTCGATCTTCAAAGTACCAATTTATAGAGACCAAACATGGAATAGATGAGGTTACATTGACCATTGATTCTATTGTAAAATACACATCAAAAAAATTATAGTATTAAAAGACATTACACAAGACAGTAAATCATAAACAAAATGTTTATTTATAGATCAGTTCGTTGATAAATTAATGCAGGAAATGCTGGTTCTTCTGCTCCTTCCACCATCCCAATCCCGGATTACTGAGCCACAACAGAAGTTATTACTTTGAATGCTTTAGCCTGGCTGTTTTTCCTCCAGCATCTAAAATGAGAAAGAAAACAATAGCCAAAATGTAAATGTAAAAAAAAACATAACAATGGTTGTCCAAAATGTAAAGTATACACTTGATTTTTTCCTATACATATATGTGCAAGATTTCCGTCACAGAAAAATTGTAAATGTTTGCTTGATTAGACATTACCTGTCTAGCGATGTAAGTTTATGCTGAAATATAATATTGGTTTGTGTTTTAAAATCATCTATCATGTGTCATTTTGTAGCGAACTGTCTGATTAAAGTTTTGAGCTTCAGAACTTCCGATAAGGGAACATAGTGAGTTTTTAGGGAGCGAATGTTTCAGTGCACTGTAAGGATTTTGTGATTTAAGACAGCCCTTAACCATTGACTACTGAGCTAGGGACCTGAGTGATATGCACCCGGAGTTTAGCACCTTGATCAGCTTGTTCAGGTTTGCTGGACTAGGCTGGAGCAAAACTCTGCATGTAAGTGGACCTTGAGAGACAATGTTGTGATCTCCTGCAATATGTTCTGAACATGACACATCAGAGATGCAGGATGACTGCTAGATTGATGACTTACAAAAGTGGCATCCAGACCAACGTTCTGCAGAGTTTCTGGTGATCCTTGGTCAGCTGCTCAGGTCTGATTAATTGGGGTTGGAGCTAAACTCTGTGATCTGGACTAGATGGCAAACAATACTGAAAAGAGAAAGAAGACAACCAATATTATTACGTTATAAATAATTTATTCTGTGTTCATTTGCTTACCTGTATAAAGTATGCATCATCAATAATCTGTATTGAATTTGATATTTTAATAACACTGTTTTTCTACATTAATACTAACTACAAACCTGATAAAAATGACTGGTGGGCAATGGAGGAAAGCCTTATTTTGCCCTCCAGGTGGGCGTTCCTATAATGGTGTGATGTCACGTGGAACTATGAATTAACCGTACTGAGCATACTTTTATGTTAAATAAATTTGCTTACTTCCATTTCAGTGTTGCCAACTTAACGACTTTTCAGACCCCTTTAATTACTTTTTTCCAAAAAAGCGACTAGCGACAAATCTAGCGACTTTTTGGACAAACCGTAGCAACTTTCCAAATATCGTCAGTACTGCAAGTGTGAGGTCTTACTTCCCTGCTGCAGCCACATCTCTCTCTGTGTGACTGTGTCTGCTCGGTTCAGTGAGTGGTTGAGAGGAGCAGCACATTCCGTTGACCGCATACCAGCTGACATAGACATGAATGAGCTGCGTATGTGCACACTGTGTTGCCACGGACCAATCAGTGAGCACTTATCAGCTTGTCCTTTATTTTAAATTCAAACCATTTAATTTGACTGTTTTTTATTGTCAATCGCTTATATTACTCACTATCACAGGGCTTTAGTTCATTCCGGTTTCAGAACTCTCCAACTTCAGATCGTATATTAGAGACTGTACATTGTACTTATCCAAACACAACAATTAACTTCCTCAAACTCATAGACAACGCATACACACAATATAAATTCAACTTTATTAAACATAGTATAAATATAAAAAGCGCATATATACACAAGTAAATAAATACAAATACACATAGCTAGAACATTACACACATTTAAAATAGCAAACATGTCACACTAAGATATATTCACAAAAGTACAAGAAAGAATGGGAGTTAATCCCTGAATTTAAGGGGTAGCTGAAGCCCTAAGTGGGCAATGACACAAGTGCTTACTATCTGTATTGCAAGACAGAATTTTTTTGTGCCAAGTTGTTGTTAAAAAGCATGCATCAACTCAGAAGCACAATGAAAAGTCCAAGCCCTTCAGTCAATCCAAACAAACAACAACAATTGCTCCAAAAAACGCAGACTCTTACAAACAGGCAGAGGCAACAATGGCAATGGCGATTGCAGAGCACTGTTCCATTCTGTCTTGTGACCACATTGGTAAGGCATGCAAAGCTGCTTTTTCGGATTCCAGTGCAGCCCAACATTTTCAGATGCACTGTACCACGTGTACCGAAATGATAATGGGGTGTTGGCACCATATTTCATTAAAATACTGGTGGCTGATATTGGTGACCGCAAATACAGCCTCCTTCTTGATGAAAGCACCGATGTAAGTGTCTCAAAGTACCTTGGAAACGCAATTCGGTATTTTAGTGAGGACAAGGCAAATGTGGAGCCTTGTTGAGCTGGAGGGAGGGGATGCTAGATCAATAGCCAAAGCAGTTCTAGCTTTTCTTGGGAAGTGTGGCCTCAAGAAGGAGAACTTGCTTGGCATTGGCACAGATAACGCATCTGTAATGACAGGAGTGTACAATGGTGTACACAAAATTCTGAGAGAGGAGGAAGGCTTACAACATTTAGTCCTTATGTGCTGTGTGTGTCATTCACTACAGTTAGCTGTACGCTCTGCCTCCAAAAACACTCTTCCACGTAGTGTGGAATTTCTTGTTAGAGAAACATATAATTGGTTCTCTATTTCTCCAAAGCGCAGAGGCATACAAGGCTGTCTATCAGACAATAAACTGTGGGGAGAAGCCTTTGCTGATAACAAAGGTCTGTGCCACACGCTGGCTTTCCATAGAGCCTGCTGTGTCCAGAATCCTGGATCAGTGGGAGGAGTTAAAATTGCATTTCAGCCTAATCATGTCCAGTGAACACTGTTACATGGCAGATGTTCTGCATTTATTTACTACATTCAAGAAATGTGAAATTATTTTTGAATTTGGAGCTTTCTAGACTGAGAAAAGCCAGAAAATTTATTTTTAGCTTATGTGGATGAAAGACAACAACTCCCAGAATGCACTTGCTTCGCTGCCCTAGGAGGCCACTACCAAGCCACGCCTCCCGGTAAGAGAGCGCAGTTGAAAACAACAAGTCTCCGTGTTGAGTTTGCCTGGGATTTCGAGATCGCCCAAAATGTCCGGGATTCGGCTTTTGCGTTCTACAGTCGCCATTCATTATGTTTACTGTGGCGAGCAGGACGAGGCTGAGGGGTGCGGGAGAATGGCGTGAGGCCGGTGGCGTGATTACTGATGAGCCGGTCTCGTATCTCTCACAGAGGAGCGGGAATTTTCTTAGCAATGTTAAAACACACATCAACCGATCACTTGTTTAGCGTTCATGTAACGTTAAACACTACATTCAGATTCACCAATCGGAATGAATTCAGTTCGATTGAAACAAAAGGTGTGCATGTAAACAATGAATGGCGACTGCAGAAACCAAAAGCCGAATCCCGGACATTTTGGACGATCTCGACGGCCGGACATGTCCGGGAAAAAGAGAATGGTAACCCCCTACTACTCAGCTTTCTCCTACTACTCAGCTTTCTCCACAGAGCAAGAGCCTGTTGGCTTACCTTCCAAAGAAAGACGGCTGACACTATTGTGTACATTCTGTGAGTGAGATCCCACCTCCTATGGGCGGGCTGAAAACATGCGGGACAGCCCCTCCTACTGGCTGTAGTCTTTAGCCTCTGGCCAAAAAATCCTCCGATGACACAAAATGACGATTTTTTGCGTCATCGGAGGATTTTTTCCAGACAAAAAATACATAAATCTCTCGTCTCAGGGGGATATGAGGGTGGAAAGCACGGTAATTCGAAAATACTTAAATACATCGCGGAGCAGAGAGGACACTGACAACACACTGACAGACAGGACAGGCCAGGTTATTTTTTATATGAATCAAAGTCTTACCTTTCAAATTCTCGTTTTTAAAAGAAATTTAAACAATAAATAGGCTACTGTTTTGTGTCTCTTTAATGTGTCTGACAGATCGATCAGTTAAAGCTGCTCGTGAATCATCATCTCTTCCTTCCAGTTAATTTAGCATCAAATAAACATGAATGAACATATGTAAAATAGTCGATCTCCGAATGCAACGTAACAGGGAGGAGTAAAGATGGAAAGCTCCTAAAGCTTAGTTCCATTCACGGATAAATGTCGGCGGACACAGCTACAGTGAGTTGTTCAAAATCTTTCTTTTTAGTAAACTCTTTGTACACAAACAATGTTCTCAGTGCTCGAGTTCATGTGTAGAGCCCCTGGTGATACTTCGAGCAAAGTTTCGTGTTGTGTCGAGCCTTCTTAGTGTTTTAAAAATAGTGATTTTGATGCTATCATAAAAGTGCCCCAAGCACTCCCATTCAAACGGCAATTCGGCCGAAAACGAAAATACGGTCAAACTTAAAAGTGGCGTTTCCATTCTAATTATGTTTTTAAACGAAAGTTTGCATCGGGTAGATTAACAAAATGACCCTAGGTTGCATTTTGGCGACAGTTATCCTTTAATTAAATGTCATTTTATTCTCAAATAATTCAAGACCTTTGGAGTTCAGTGCAAACTGCCATAAAGTATGTAAAATATGCAATCAGATTTTTCTCAATAAATGTCATTATTAGTCGGAAGAATAGAGCAATTAGAAAATAGCTGTGCTGCTCCAGAACTTGTGAATGTACTTTCTAGCTGATTAGTTACGTTTGCTTGCTAGCTAATGACAGCTAGCCTTTTATTTCTTCTGACTAAATTATTTTTAACAGTTAATCTTCATTGTTGTCAGCGAAATCAGGTTAAAATCAAGTCAAATTGACAAAATCAAGTTGTAACCTAGGCCTAAATTTTATCTTGTTCTAAGCCGTTTCACTCGTATACATCACGACTGTGAAGAAAAGACTATTATGACTTCTGTTTCATGCCAACAAATATGATAAAGAAAAGAAAAGAAAGAAAGATAGAAACAAACAAACAAACAACAACAGTTGAGGTAGAAAAATCAACACATTTTATATGCTATCAGATTTCCCCTCCATTTACTTCTAACCACAAAGATGGCACAAAATAGGACCATTTATGACTGACACACATCTACTCAAATTTATTATGTTTTATTGTTAGGACATGTTATGTATTTGTTCAGTAATTTATGTTTTTGAATAAAGTTAAAAATAATTTTTGTATAATTAAAATGATTGCAATGAAATTGGGTGGAGTAGCCTACTTGTTAATAATTATTTGAATACTATATCAAGTTAATTGTTATTAAAATAAATACATGTTCAAAATGAACAACCATACCCCGGTTTCCCCAATATTATGAATCATGCCAGGGAAGTTATGCAAACCTACAGGTCACCTAAAAAATGTACACGTAATGATTGTTGTTCTGTCCTGTAAGGTTTATGTACACAGAACTATACAATCCTCAAGATTGAAGATTTTCTGCTGGATTTGTTTGTGTAATTATGTCCAAATCTAAAAGATGTCTGGCTCTCTCTGGTGGCTGTGAAAGGAAACACGAGCCACTGAATTAACATGGAATTACATTTATTTGGTGAATAATACTTTGTAAACTTCAAATAATCTTCAAAAACATATGTTGTCAAGTGGTCACATGGTCTATATCTCGTCTCAGTAGCTATAAGATTAATGTTGATTTCAAACACCAAAATATAAATTTATCAATTCTATATTTCAAACCAAATTTACAATATAACCACATAAACATATGCTATAGTTGTTGGAAGAGGAAACAAGTGAACACAATAAAATCATGCTGACATATGTTCAGGTAAGAGTTAAATATAATGAAGATAGATTTTAACTGAAAGAATGAACTGTATGTTATCAACACAAGGGTATTTTTAATGTCAATCACATCTTTTTTTTTCCAGGGCAAAAACTACGATTTTTAAGTTTTCTTTTTAATGTAGTCAATACTTTCATATATTTTGTGAATCATGAAATATTCTGTATCCTTAAGTTTATAATGCTCATTCAAACATGTAGCATTTCATACATTAGTCTTTTTTCTGCAGGAGATATTTTTCAAACACGTACTTTCATATTTTTTGAACCAAGTCAGTTTTACTTAATTAAAAACAATGATTGTGTGTTTTTTATTTTTTATTCTAAATATGTAATGCTTTAGTTTGTGCTGCTCCTGACTAAGTCTTCCATCTCTGCAGTAAAAGTTGTATCCTGTATTTCAGCTCGTTGCTTACAGGTGAGAGGGAGGTTTGTGTCAGGACTACACAAGTGGCGCCAACGCTGTCAAAAAACACAGACAAAGGGAAACAAGATCATATAATTTACATATTTATTTTTTATTAGCTTGCTTTGGTTAAATTATTAGTTTGCATCCATCTTTTGCAAAGTTTCATTGTTTAATTCCAATGGGAATGTATGAACTGATTAAATGTATACCTCAAATGCAAATGTAAATGTCTTTGGATAAAAGCGTCAGCAAAATACATAAATGTAATGGTTGAACATTTTCATCCTCACCTGTTTCAGACTCCCTTTCCCAGCACACATTTGGCCAAGTGCCCATCCAGGCACCAGCAGAATGGAGGACAGGGCCAGTAACCAACCCAGTGCGTATGCCCAGTCTGGGTACACATACCAGCGGTTATAAGTGAGAGGCTTGTACTTAACTATTGAACAGACAAAAGACACCTGAAAATGGACAGAAGTGAAAGATACTGTGAAGAAAGAATGGGAAAGAATGTAAGTAAGAACAGAGTAAGCTCAACTGAGGCATATCATAGCCCCTTGTGGTAAAGAAATAATCCACAGTTTTTCCTCAACTGATTTACACATTCTTCCAAACTAAGGTCATTGGGATTGGGTTATATTCACTATTAATTGTGTGGATTGTTTTTATTTATATGCACAGGAAAACTCACAACACGTGCATATGCACATGGATTTGTTCTTAACCATAGACGTAAAAAAAGATGGATGACACACCTTCATTCTCTTCCATTTTAGAAAAGTAAATCCACGAATATCCCGATATGGCACTGACATTTTGCGCTGATTACGCATACTTGGAGCCAGAGTCTGCGCAGTAATGAGCCTGAAGTGGAACTGCAGTATCAAGGCCCCGCCCACACTTCCACAGAATCGGTTAGTACAGTTTAACTTCTTCTGTCAGCGTGCTAGCAACCAGGCGTCTGCCCAAAGTACCGTAATTTCCGGACTATTGAGCGCACCTGAATATAAGCCACACCCACTGAATTGAAAAAAAATATTATTTTGAACATAAATAAGCCGCACGTGTCTATAAGCCGCAGGCGCCTACCGGTACATTGAAACAAATGCACTTTAGACAGGCTTTAACGAAACACGGCTTGTAACAAAAATAAATAGGCTTTAACGAAACACGGCTTGTAACAATAAAAATAAAAATAAAAAGCAGTAAACAGTAGCCTACCAAGAAAGTCATTGGTCACTATCTTCCTCCTCCTGTGCACTGAAACCACTGAAGTCATCTCCTTCGGTGTCGGAGTTGAATAGCCTCAGAATTGCTTCATCCGATATTGGATCGTTTTCATTGTCGCTCTCGTCACTTTCATCCGGAGGCAAATTCCCCGCTGAGCTCATGCTGCCCTCTTCAACACGCAGCAATCCAGCCTTTCGAAACCCGTTGATGATAGTGGATTTTTTGACAATGCTCCACACTGTCAGGACCCACTGGCAGACTTGACCATAAGTTGCTCTTCGCATGCGGCCCGTTTTAGTGAAGGATTTCTCCCCATCTGTCATCCAAGCCTCCCACTGAACACGGAGCGCCACCTTAAATGCACGATTTACACTGATGTCGAGTGGCTACAAATACTTTGTTGTGCCCCCAGGAATCACAGCTGGAATTGAGTTTGTCCTCTTGATGGCTTCTTTCACTGAATCTGTTATGTGGGCCCTCATGCTGTCCAAAACGAGCAATGCCTTGTTCCTGTGAAAGAATCCTCCCGGTCGCTTGCCGTAACACTCCGTATGCCATTCATGCATTAGGCTTTCCGTCATCCATCCTTTCTTGTTGAGTTTCACAACAATTCCTCTCGGGAATTTTTCTTTTGGCATCGTCGTGCGTTTAAAAATCACCATCGGTGGAAGCTTTTCTCCCGATGCCGTGCAGCTCAGAACACAGGAGAAGTGCGTTTTTTCATGCCCAGTTGTTTTCAGCGTGACGGATGATTCGCCTTTCCTGTTGACAGTCCGAGTGAGAGGCAGGTCAAACGTCAGAGGAACCTCATCCATATTAATGATGTTGTGCGGGCCAATGGAATGCTCCGCTATCTTTGCATCAGTGAATTTGTGGAAGTTTGAAACTTTTTCCTCGTAGGGTTAGGGAGGGAGCTGCTGACACAGACTTGTCCGTACCCTGATGGACAGGCCTTTACGTCTCATAAATCTGAGACACCACGATGGTCCACCTCTAAAATCCTCAAACTTCATTGCGGTGGCGATTGTTTTGGCTTTCAGTCAGATCTGCACAGTTGAAACACCTCGGCCGTCTGCTCTCTGTGTGTTGACCCAGTCTTCGAGCTCATTTTCTAGTTCGGGCCATCTGCTTTTCTTCCCTCTGAAAGCTTTAGTTGTCTTTTTGCACTGAGTCAATTCCTCACACTGCTGTTTCCAACGTCTTATCATTGACTCATTAAGACCAAGCTCCCGTGCAGCAGCTCCATTTCCTTTTCCAACAGCCAGATCAATCGCCTTCAACTTGAAAGCTGCATCATATGCATTTCTCCGTGTCTTTGCCATGATGAGGGTGACAAAATGACTACCGTAATCAGAATGATGGGAAGTTTGAGCGCGCTCGATTTAATCTAAACAGTAAACAAAAAAGTTGTTTGACCTTGTTCGGCAATTTCATTGGTCTAATGAAAGCTTCATGCCACCCCAAAACTGAGCATGTCACAGAATGTGTTTTTTTGAAAAAAATTTTTTTTTGGAAAGCGGGAAAAATCCATATATTAGCCGTGTCATTGTTTAAGCCGCGAGGTTCAAAGCGTGGGAAAAAAGTTGCGTCTTATAGTCCGGAAATTACGGTAGTTCGACCTGCAGCTATCCCTGTCTCTGAAGAGCTGAGTAATGGGCGTGCCGAAAGGTGAATTGCTACAACAGAAACTGACCCCTAACCCCACCCCACACTCTCATAGACAGCTTTCGCAACAAATGATAAAGACCTTTTTTCATGCTGATTACGCCAACCTGCAGATACCCACACTTGGAGATTCAAACAATTCTGCCCATCAACATCCTGTGAGTCTCCATGAGTTAGGGTCTTTTCCAGTCTTAAGGAGTCCTAAAATACAATCATATTTTCCTTTTCTTTGAGAGATGCGATTTCAATAAAAAATCCAAATACATGCCCATGATCTCGAAGTACGGAAAGTAGCTCTTTTGACACAGTTGCACATTTGGTTAAAGAAGCCCACTTTGTAGTTTTGTTTTGTGACCATGACAGGTGTGTCATCTCCTTCATAAGCAAACTTGGTAACACTTTATAATAACTGCACGCTATTAATCATTAGTTAACGATTAGTAAACAGTTAATTCATCCTTTATAAAGCAGTAATAGACATTAATAAGCAGTTTATAAATACAGCTATAAATGCTTTATATTTTATTTAAAAGCATATCTATCATGTGTTTAATAATTGTATTTTCATACTTTATTAATGATCAATTTATCATTTCTAAATGAGGTATTGCATTATTTACAAACTAGTTATTCAGGAGTTATCAGTGATTCATAAGATCACTAATAAAGTGTAAGTAAATGTAGTAAATTCAGGCAGTTATAAAGCATTTAGTAGTGGTCAGTTAACTGTGTGTGTGAGCTCATCTAAAGTGAGGACTAGTTATGACTTGTAACGCATTTATAAAGTAGATTTAAAGGCTCATTTATCTTTTAAACCAAAAAATGAAACAAACACAACACAGTGATACAGAACATCAAAATATTTTATAAATGCTTTACAAGTCATAAATAGTCCTCAGTTTAGATGAGCTCATACACACAGTTAACTGACCACTACTAAACGCTTTATAACTACATGAATTAACCCTGAATTACAGTAGAAATACATGTTAATAAAGCATTTATTAACACACTAAGTAACTATTACTATATGTCTGAATAATAAGATGAATGAATGTACATTTAAATAGATTAATAATCATTTACTTACACTTTATAAGTGATCTTATGAACAACTGACAACTCCTAAATAACTGGTTTATAAATAATGCAATACTTCATTTAGAAATGATAAATTGATCATTAACAAAGTATTAAAATACAATTATTAAACACATTATATATATACTTAATAAATCAAGAATAAAGCATTTGTAGCTGCATTTATAAACTGCTTATTAATGTATATTAATGCTTTATAAATTATGAATTAACTGTTTACTAATGCTTAACTAATGATTGATAGCGTGCAGTTATTATAAAGTGTTACCGGAAACTTTTTTTTTTTTTCATAGTCGCATTGAAAGAGGGAAGATTTCCAACTCACCAGCTAATTCCCCTCAAAATGATTATCTGTGCGGTGCTTTGTCATGTTCAGCTGGTCTGTTGCATGTGGAATGTCAATGTTCATTGTCTGCTGTTTCTCGCTGGTAATATTTCATATAAAATGTTGTACCATGTTATGATACTGCACAGGAATGGAGAGGTTTGGATTTTGGTCTCAATTCCTCTCGCTTCACATCTAGTTCTGACACCACAAACTCCTGTCAGGGTGTTATCTTCTGCTATTGATAGAAGAGCATCATAAACATCTCCTAAATGGGTTTGAGTGTGTCAATTCTGCTTTCCCATCAGGGCTGTGTTCCAGTCCAAAATTGTCATGCCCTTCACTTACTGACTTCCCTCCGTCTCGTTCACTCGGATGTACGTCATTGCTTACGTTGCATGAGTGCCCACTACAGGTGGAACCTTTGCAATGGGCTGAATTGGAACGTGCTAAGCCCTTGATCACTTAAATTTTTTTCCCTTACAAAATTGTTTAACGCAGCATTCTATATGTACTGTAGAAAGCCCTTGGATTTATGTCCTGCACTCTCTTTGATGCGTGGACACTACTGTGTTTCCCCCACATACTCGATCCGTTGTCATATCCTTGTCCTCTCATATCCATTACATCAATCCCTAGCTCGCCCAGTTTCTTCTGTCATGTCAGCACCGGTGGAATCTGTTAAACGTGTGAATTCTAAGAAAAGCTCACCAAAAGCTTACCATCACACTACTTTCCAGTGCTGTCACAAAGCGCACAAAAACTGTCATCTGTTCCATTCTACTCATGTCAGGTGTACAGTCTAAGATAATTGAAAAGTAACTGACCGATTTGAGCATTTTTAGAATTTCCCGTTGCATCTGCGATGTTTCATTTTGAATTTCTTTGCCCAAATAGTGAACATGAGCTTCCTTAGATTTTATTCTTCTGATGTGCTCTGCCATAACACTATCAAGCAGACCAAATTTCTGTTATGTTCATATGGATTATCTGCCATGTTTAGCATCGCCATTACTCTCACAATGCTCACCAAACGTTCCAACACCTGCTTACATGTTTCGCTTAATATTTTACACTGATTTTGCGCATTAGTTGTGTTTTGAGTCCCCTAATGAATGTTTATTCAAGTGTGCTATTATTATACTTCTTTTAAATTAAAAATAAGTATACTTTCAGTCTACCTTTTATGTACTTCTCAGAAATATACTTAAACTTGCACTTAAGTATACTTGACTGAAAATTCTGTATATTTGGCCTATACTTGTACTCAATCTTTTGATCAAGATATACTTAAAAGTATAATTAAGTATTCTAAGTATACTTTGCTTGTAGTTGCGTTGACTCTTTTGATTGAGTAGCCTATTTCATAGTTTTATATACTGTCTCATAAACTTACATTGTTTGAAAATATTGATTTATAAAGAAAACAGTCATGTTCCTAATTCTGAGTATCTGAATTTTGGTACTTTTGTACATAGGAATTTACTTTGAATTTACTTTACTTTTTCCCCGCCATTGAATGAATTTTCAGGCTATCCATGTTTTTACCGTTATACGGTAGGGGGGCGCTAATATGGATGTTCTGAAATGGTACAGAATCTCCAGATACACAGGTGAAGAAGATGCAGAAACAAGTGATAGAAGATTGCTTACGCAAATGTAAAATTATGTGATCATCAAACATTAAACAACATATATTTTCAAAACAGCCTAAGGTTAACAAATGAAATGTTGACCCATGAAAGGTTAACGACTGTGAAGCTTTAGGGGTGTTGATGAACTCGATCTACTCCATCTGTGTTTTGAGCATCGTTCTGAATCCGATCTGGATGTAGCCTTTGACAAAAATATGGTTTCCTCATAGCCTAGAAATTTGGACGCACCCTAGCAGCAGCTAATTTTATTTTGCAGCCAGTGTGGTCTAGCAACTCTCCTTTGGTTTTCGAGTTGGAAAAAACAAACTCTAGTCAGGCCAATCACATCGTGCATGGGGTCGGCAGGCGGGCTTAACATAATGACGACAGAGTTGCGACGGTTTCCTGCTACTTGAAAACAAAGAATGGCTGCTGCTGGCGAACAGCGATCTTTCGAATCGGCTTTGGCCGCGACTCTGGATGACTTGGAGTTAAGCTCTTCTTTGAGAAAAGAACAAAGAACGGCACTTAAGTCATTCTTAAAAAAGGAAGATGTGTTTGTAGTTTTGCCGACCAGATACGGCAAAAGTTTAATCTATCAACTATCTCCGCTGGTGGGAAAACGCTCTGGTTGGTTATACCGCTATCCTATTGCGTGCAGAGGGAATTTGAAAGATAACCATTTATCCCGCCCCTCGGATTGAGGCCTGCCAATGGTGAGTTCCCAGACCCAACATCTTGATGTGGGTCTGGTTTGCCAGGCTATAGTGTCCTCAGCTTTTTGTTTAAAATGTTTTTTTTGTGTTGTTTTTTTTTTTGTAATGAAACTTACCCATTCAAGTGTTGCTAAAAAAATGATGGATGAAGCAATAATAAAATGTTTTTAAAATGGAAAGAATTAAAGTACAGTTATTTCAAGTATAAAAATTAATACCTAAATAGGAACATAGTAGTATACTTTAAGTGCAAAAATAATGTATAAATAGTAAACTATCCCCCAGTTTCACAGACAAGGTTTAAGCCTAGTCCCAGACTAAAATGCATGTTTGAGCTGTTTTATCTGAAATTAACTTGCACTGGCATATCTAAAACACGTCAATGCCATGGTTTTGTTTTAAGATGCACACCAGTAATGTTTTTTCTAAGGCACGTTTATTAAAGCTACTTAAATATACTAATTGAACTAAGGCCTAATCCTGGCTTAATCTAAACCCTGTCTGTGAAACCAGGACTATAAGTATGATGTTATGTTCACTTAAAGAAAACTTACAAGTATTATTGCAGTATAAAACTAGTAGTTTACTCAGAGTATACTTCAAAGTGTACTTTCATAAATTAAAAAAAACTATCAGTATACCTATAAGTTTACTTGTAGTATAGTTGCAGTGCAAATGAAAAACTAAAAAACTGTTACATTTAAAGTTACACTAAAAAGTGGGCCAATTTAGTTTCAAATACTATTGAAACAGTACACTTACAAGTATACTTTTATTACATTAATATTAGTATACTTACTACATAAAGTATACTTAAAACATATACTTGAACTTTACTTAAGTATACTTAATAAAATGAACTTGAAGAATACTTATTTTTTCGTAAGGGTGGCAATGTCCAGCTATTTCCATTTATGGAAACTGTCCACATGTTCTCTTGACTTCTCGTGCGAGTTCAGTATGTTGAAGAGATTTTTCCAGTCTTTGAAACCATCTTTAGCCTGAGCAGACTTTCGCTTTCTCTAAAACGCAAAAAGCAAAACGTAGCGTCCTTGCAAATGAAATAAATCAGCCATGCATGGTCTGTTCATGTTTTCCCCGTAAGCTTTTGTGCGACTTTAATGAGTCTCTGAAAATCTCCTGTTTCCATTGTCTTTTGGGAAAATTATGCCTTTGGTTTGATGTGTCCCTCCCTGGCCTGTACCAAAGTGTCTTTACATCCTTGTTGGAATAGTTTAAGTCATTAAGTCTTTAGTTGGCTTTATTACTGCAGGCCATTTGCTGGAATCATGACATATTACCTCACCTTCTGAGAGTAATATTACTCCCTGCTGTTCCATCTGTCCCTCATCAGACGAGCTAGTTACGGCTCAGCTGTATGCCTCCAGTACTTTACTAGCAACGCCCACACCTTTGCTGTCATTAACATGGTCGTCGCTGATTCCTACACTGTCATCTTGACTTCTAGAGGCGATGATTTTCAAAAAAGAGCGTCTTTGTTTCTCCTGAGCTTGCTCTTTTAAAAGTCATAGTCTTTTGTACTCATGTCCGGAAATTTTTATCAGTTTTGACATTTTTGGATATACATTAAAGTATTTTGCATTCTAAGGGGGATGGAGCAAAACTAGATAGAATGAAGGAAGAATAACTAATGGTGTGAAAAATTGTCGATATAAGTGCGATAATTCCAAACGAATGTAAAAAAAAAAACTTTTATTTTTCTTGCTGTCTCTCTCACCACCCTGACTGTGCTGTTTCACCTACAGCTATGTGGCGACACTGGCCAAGTCTGCCATCCTTCGAACAAGTTCAAACACAATAAACACCTTTAATACAGACCCAGATTACAGACCTCTGATTAGCCAGCTGTACATACGCGTGTCTGCATCTTTATGAGGAGGCAACTCACAGCTCAAGCCATAACGGACGTTTTCTTACTCGTATATATATATATATATATATATATATATATATATATATATATATATATCAGTAAATGTAAGCATGTATGTGTGCATTTGTGTGTGTATGTATATATATATATCTCAGTAAATGTAAGCATGTATGTGTGCATTTGTGTGTGTATGTATATGTATATATGTATATATGTATATATATATATATATATATATAATCTTAATACTTTTATAAGACCACCCAGAATGTTTTTTTTTTTTGTACATGTGGTTTAAGTTCCTTTTTCATAAATTTAGAATAAAGTTTAGAACAAAAGTTACTGACGTGGAAATGTTCGTAAGCAGATCTTTACGCAGATTTTACGCAGACCTGCAGTGATGTTGAGGCACATGTAGCCTATGCAATGCATTTATTTATGTACCATTATTTCCCTTGTGTATAGTTAAAAAAAACAAACATTGTTATGTGGGAACTATAACAGGGGGAAAACATCTCCACCGTGGAACACAATAAAAATGCTTTAGTTTAAGAACACTAGTTTTTTATGGGAGTATTTGCTTTTGCTAAATGTTGAATTTACCAGAATTGTGTACAATACTTCATTAATTAGTGAGATCTAAACAGTTTGAACTTTTAACTAAAATAAGGATCTGCTTTGATGGCACTGAGAGAACTGACTTTGGTTTGGAGAATTGTTTAAAATCAGTTGAGAAAAACAGTAAAATATTTGTTTGACCAAGTATAAGCATCTGTGAATCCAAAATATATATACTTACCAGGGACACAAGAGGAGTCAGGTATTTCCAGCACAACATGAATATGTGGTTGGGTCGTGAATGTATCATGTCTTCAATGACGTCAAACATTCTCTCAGCCCCTGTTGCATATAGGAGAGGAAATACTGTCAATGCAGTCTTTGATATCTTGCATTTAACTTTTCATTTTATTATAGTCAGAGTCTGTTAAGTTCAGTTCCTGAAGTTTGTTTGCAACTCACCAAAGACCGAACCAATGGCCAGAGACTCGAACATAGACAGGAACAGCAAACAGGTTCCATTACAGGCATAGTAGTCAATCAACTGGAATATGTACATCCCCCCCTGCAGGCCATAATACAATATTGCAACTCTAGATATAGTGGAAAAGTTTGTTTTTAACTGTAATGCTTTCAAGGTTAGAAATATGCTTGAATTGTTGTTAATTCCATATATGATATTCATTGTTTATATCTAGAGGTAGTGGGCAGTTCTCAGAGTAATACCATTATAGATGATATACAGAATAGGCATTTTAACCCAATTTAACTTTTAGATATCCGTAAATTATAAAGGCAATTTATTAAACGTATTTCTTAAAACGGCTGGCCTTAATCTGTGTAGTAGACAATAGTCACATTTGATTAAAAGAAACACTCAAGTAAAAGGTAAATTGCCCCCATCAGACTAATGTCTCCTTCCGCTCTTCGTTTCCCCTCTCAAGACTATCAGTTATCAATAAATGCATCATCAAGGACTCAATAGATGAGGATCTCTCTCATAGTCTCATTGTCTAGCCTTGACATTCTCACATCACTACCCTTCCGTAGTGTTCCTAGCTGGTTGTCTTTCTTGGATTATCTCCAATTCCAACATACACTATATTATCAAAAGTATTGGGACACCCCTCCAAATCATTGAATTCAGGTGTTCCAATCACTTCCATAGCCACAGCTGTATAAAATCAAGCATCTAGGCATGCAGACTGCTTCTACAAGCATTTGTGAAAGAATGGGTCGCTCTCAGGAGCTCAGTGAATTCAAACGTGGTGCCGTGATAGGTTGCCACCTGTGCAATAAGTCCATTCGTGAAATTTCCTCACTACTATGTATTCCACGGTCAACTGTTTGTTATAATCCAACTAAGTAGAAGCAATTGGGAACAACAGCAACTCAGCCACGAAGTGGTAGGCCACATAAAATCACAGAGCGGGGTCAGCGCATGCTGAGGCGCACAGTGCGCAGAAGTCACCAACATTTGTCAATAGTTACAGAACTCCAAACTTCCTGTGCCCTTCAGATTAGCTCAAGAACAGTGCATAGAGAGCTTCATGGAATGGGTTTCCACGGCCGAGCAGCTGCATCCAAGCCTTACATCTTACAGCAATGCAAAGTGTCGGATGCAGTGGTGCAAAGCACACCACCACTGGACTCTAGATCAGTGGAGATGTGTTCCCGGGAGTGACGAATCACGCTCCTCTGTCTGGCAATCTGCTGACGAGTCTGGGTTTGGCGGTTGCCAGGAGAACGGTACTTGCCTGACTGCATTGTGCCAAGTGTAAAGTTTGGTGGAGGGGGGGTTATGGTGTGGGGTTGTTTTTAAGGGGTTGGGCTTGGCCCCTTAGTTCCAGTGAAAGGAACTCTTAATGCTTCAGCATGCTAATACATTTTGGACAATTTCATGCTCCCAAATTTGGGGGAATAGTTTGGGGATGGCCCTTTCCGGTTCCAACATTACTGCGCACCAGTGCACAAAGCACAGAGACCGAGACTGCGAGCCAGGCCTTCTCGTTCAACATCAGTGCCTGACCTCACAAATGCGCTTCTAGAAGAATGGTCATAAATTCCCATAAACACACCCCTAAACCTTGTGGAAAGCCTTCCCAGAAGAGTTGAAGCTGTTATAGCTGCAAAAGGTGGGCCAACTCCATATTAAACCCTATGGATTAAGAATGGATCATAAAAGTTCATGTGCGTGTAAAGGCAGACATCCCAAAACTTTTGGCAATATAGTGCATCTCTTCTGTTATACTTCCCAGTGTGTCTTGCAGTATCTGTAATATACATGATCGTCCACTTGAGTTTGTACCATCATCATGTCTTATTACATGCTTCCTGAAAGAAGACTACACCATGAGCCCACAAGTACGAACCCAGCTGGATCTGAACTCCACCGAGCTGCCAAGACCATCAAAACTCTGGTGCAGCAGTTCTGCCAATGTCACACTGCTTCCTTATCCACTCTGAAACCTCATCACGCTTTGCCCACAGCCTCCATGATCAATGCCCAAAGAAAACACTCTAAATGTTGTGCTTCTGGTTCTTCCCTAGTAAATCCCTCCAGTCAAGTCAAGTCATCTTCATTTATATAGCGCTTTTAACAATGGAGATTGTTTCAAAGCAGCTTTACAGAGATAAACGTATAATTTAAGGTAACAGAGATTGTTTTGGCTTTATAGCGGTTCTTTAATAAAGTTATTTTCCAGCTAAAGTTAGTTTTGATTGATTCGCTTCCGTCGCAACGATCATTTGTTATTAAATTAGGGGCCGCCAAGACGACACCATTCTCTCTACACAGACTTTAAACGTGAACCTGTGATAAACGCTGATGGTGTTCACATGCGCATTAAGAATTGGTTCTATAGTTATGTGCGTTTAATTATGTGCGTAAGTTTGTAATTCCCTACAAACCAAGCCTAAACAAAGTACTGCTCTTTCCTTATACATTTTTATACAGAATTTTATTTTATCACTTCGGGGTGGGTACGCGAAATGAATTTTCCCGACAACGCTTTATCTGTAGAGTGGGAAAGGGATCCTCCATAGGGAGAGACTAGTTGGCACTTCAGCACTGCATTGTCATCGGGTCCAGGCGAAGGTCCAGAACTCTACAGTTCTGACTTCACCATCCAGGTTTTTCAGCCAATTATCCAGTTCTACCAGAAAGACTCGGGAGATAAAATGATATAACGAGTACATTTATTAATAGCTCAGCAAGCATAGTCTTTGGCGTAGGCCCCGTCCTTAGCAAGCAATGCGAGGGTAACGGAATCTGCAAATCCCGCCTGAAGATGAAGGCAGGGGCGCAGACGACCCCCTGGAGGCAAAGGAAGGGACCATCCTGGTGGTGGTGGGGAGGATGGAGGGAAAGGACCATCTTGGAGGTGGTTGGGGAGGATGGAGGTAATTGGCGCCGTCAGTATCTGCAAACTCAGACGGATGTAAGTACCATTCTTTTATACTGAGAGTGTTAACACATGATTGGTTAGAAGTGAGTTAATTCATGACGCGCTGATTGAGTCTTCCTGACAGAACTTAACGCTAAGCTTACATTTCTCTGGCCACTACAGCTAATTATTCTGGGTCAAATGGACAGATGGACAGTGTCTCTCTCTGATCCAGAACACAGCCAGACCCAGAGCCCAGCCCACCACCACCCTCGACCGTGGAGAATTCGCTAGAGCCCCCCGCAGACGGAGAGCGACCGCCCAGGGGTGTGAGCTAGCGACATCAGTGGGAGAAGGAATTCTGGTGGAATTGGACAACGAGGACTGGTTGATGGATTTGGACACGGAGGTACTGTCTCCCACCCTATCCCACCCAGTATTATCTGTCTGTTCTGAATCCTCGCTGTTTCAAGACAGCACTGAGATTGTTTTGTTGACCTGTTGGGAATTGGAATTACCGTTATTGATCACGTCAAGCTTACCTCTGTCACCTTTTCCTCACCCCGAGCGTGAGTATCCTTTGGCTCTGCATCCGGCCTCTGATCCCTTTGCTCCACTTCGGCCTGACGTTAGCTCCGCCTTGACTCCACCTCAGACGCTCGTCACCACGGATTCACCTAGGTCTCCAGTGCCAGCGATGTGGCTCAGGTCCATCAGCTCTCTGTCTGTGCCCTGGGATCCATGGGCTCCTGCTCCGTTGGTTGTCCCCCGGTTGTCGTCGGCCATAGCAACATCTTGGCTCCTCCCTCCATCAACTCCGCCGTAGGCTGTCGTTACTGCCAAGTTGTGGATCTGCTGCATCGGGCTCTTACCGTCATCGCCGCCGGGGTTTCGTTGTCCTCCTGTCACCGCCCCTTCGCCATCTCCTCGTCCATCCCCTAAGCCGCCTCCTTCTCTCCACGGCCATGAGGCCTTTCAGGAGGAGGCGTTCTGTTACAAGATATCAGTTGTGTTGGTTCTTAGTTTCGTTTTCAAAGACTTTTAGTTTGTATTCATTAGTCACATGTGTTCCTTTGTTTTGAGTTTCCCGCCACTCATTAGTTTCCATGGATAATAATTTCATCACAGCCATTTGTCATTTAGTTCATCACCATGTGTATTTTAGTTCTTCACCTTCACTCAGTGTTTGTCCGGTCTTGTTTGCGTTAATGTGTTGCTACTACCTCCTGTTATTTGCCAGTTGGATTATTATAAACCCTGCATTTGAACTTTATCCTGATCTTCATCTGTCTGTCTGCAATCTTGCTAACACATTGGAGTCATATTGTCTCAATGGCAAAGCAAACATCCAAAGCCCCATGCCTGCACCATCTTCTCAATATAGCTCTCAGCCTCCAAGCAAAATTATGACATCCATAACAGGGAGTTGTTGGTAATCACGCTGGCACTGGAAGAGTGGCACCACTGGATTGAGGGAGCCCATCACCCATTTCAATTCAAATGATCACAGATAACTGCAATTTAAAGTAACTTTGTGATAGAAAGCGGCTGAACCCTCACCAGGCCCAGTGTGCCTAATTTTTTAGCAGATTATTTTACACCACAACGTTTCATCTAAGATCTATGAACACAAAAGCAGATGTCAACTTCTGCTTCATCTTCTATCCTTCGGTCATCGTTAGCCACATCCAGTGGACCCTGGCTGATCAAACTGCCCAGGCCACTACCACTGATCCTGCTCCCACCGCATGTTCCCCTGGGTGTACCTTAATTTCAACTTAATTTAAACCGTGATTGTTTGCATCTGTTATCAATCATTTCATCATCAAGAACTCCATAAATACTCACCTCTCTTATGGCGCTTTTCCACTACACAGTACCAGCTCGCCTCGGCTCGCCTCGACTCGCCTCGACTCGGCTCTGTTTGGTTTTCCACTGTGTAAAAGTTGTACCTGTACCTGCTTCCAGGTACTTTTTTTCGTACCACCTCCAGCGAGGTTCTAAAGCGAGCTGAGGCGAGCTGAGGCGATACTAAAATGTGACGTGAAAACACGGCAGACTGCTGATTGGTCAGAGAGAATCGTCACTATTCACTGCGTCATCATTGCACGCGCCAGACGGAGTATCCTGAATAAAAAAACAGCAAAAACAAAAACAAAAACATCCAAAAACAGCATACACTCGATTTCCTCCATTGTCCTGTGTGTGTGGGTAGCGGGTGTGTCTCGCGCGTCTCGCGCGTCTCGCGTAAAAGATTAAGTCACGGCAGTTTCCTGCGGCGTCGCTATGACGACCAGGTACTATTGTGGAGGTACTATCTGCAATGGAAGCGAAAAGCGAGCCGAGCCGAGCTGAGTCGAGGCGAGGCGAGGCGAGCCGAGGCGAGCTGGTACTGTGTAGTGGAAAAGCGCCATTATGGCCTCTCTGTCTAGTCTTGACAAGGACTGTTCTGACCACACTGTTCTTCTGGAGAATTATCTTCAATTCCACAATCTGACTCCAATGTGGTTTTTGTGGTTCACTTCCAATGTGGTTCACTTCCTTTTGAGTTGATGCTTATCCATAGAGCCTGCTCTTTTTTGTTCTCTCTACTGTTGCTCACCTATGTGTCTTGAGGTATCTTCACTTTGGTTTGTACCACCCTCTTGTCAAATGCTTTCTGATATAAATTAGCCCATAAATTGAAAGTTGTAAAGTAACTGTACTTAATATTACATGTACTTAATCGGACCTAGTGTAAATTCCAGCAGACATTACTTTTCATGTTTTTTCGTGCCATGCATTTCATTGTTGCATATTGATAAAAAAAAATTAAGCATGGATTTCGATCATCTCTCTTTCTCTCGCTCTCTCTCTCTCTCTCTCTCTCTCTCTCTCTCTCTCTCTCTCTCTCTCTCTCTCACACACACACACACGCTTCCTCTGACCTCTGTAACTATGATGAGTTCTCCAAAGAAGCAAGTGAGACAGAAGAGCAGGAGGAAAATTTCTCGTCGACCAGCTCTACGCAGCACCACGGGGAACAAGTCCATCACTGATGTAATTATGCACTCCACTCCAACAAACTTTGAGGGATGCAACACAAATGCGTTAGAACCATGAAACCTTTCTTTTTATAAGCTTATTGGTGTTATAAGTATAAACTGCCCAGTTTAATCAGATAAAAAAAAATAATAAAAAAAAGTACCTAAATAAGCATTTAAAAAGAATACTACAGATATCAAATATATATTTTTAATACAGTTAAATGAAAATTCTCGGTTCAAAACAAGTTACAGTCTGCATCATTTATGGTATAATGCTGATTAGCACAAAATTAATTCCCTTCCGAAACGTTCACTCGTATTATATAAACAGCTCGTCTCGCCATAGGATTCAGAATTTTTCTCCTTCAGGGACGATCTTCACACATCGCGTTGACTCTCCTGCAAGGAGCCTTCTCGCGTCGAAATAGCCTAGCAGCAGAACGAGCTGAATCCTTGCTTTGCAAGCAAGCTCAGCGGCTGGCAGCCTGACAGATTGGCACGCTCAGGCAAGCTGATTCGGTGCTGCTCTCAGGAGCCCCTCTGCATCCGTCTGACGAGCACAGTGAGTGCATTCCGTCTGGGAAAATCCCACGCAGAAGTCGAGCTCACAGAGACAAGCTGCTCTCACTGTGAGAGTATGTCTCTCTCTACTCTCCGATCGCTTTCTTTTCAGAGAGCGGCTCCGCCCCTCGCGCTCTCCCTTTCTCTCCTCCGAGGAGCCTAGGAGAAAGAAAAAGCGGCGCCAGAGGACTGAGCAATCGGATATGAGTGAGCTCCCGTCTGTGCAGATCCTGCGTGCCTCACTCACTCCACAAAGACAGATTACTCTGGTGCTCTTCACCCACCCACCCTTGTTTCGTTTGGAGGTTCTGAAGAGGACCTTCATGATGACACAATGTCATTTGCGGCTTCTGATGCGGAGCATTGGTTAGGCTCTAGAGACCTTAGTGCCACCAGAGCTGGACTGGATGCAGAGTTATTCCAAGTCCTTTCTAAAGCCGTCGAGGAGCTCGGAGTTGAGTGGTCTACCCCAGAGGACCCCACACGCAGGCCCCTCGTCAGTGAGCAGCGTCATTCTTCCCTGAAGTTTACGAGAAATTCACTAAGTCGTGGCGTGCCCCCTACTCGACCCGCCTACGCACTTCCACATCCACCGCTCTCACTACTGTTGACGAAGAGAAAGGATACGAGAAACTGCCCCCTCTCGATGAAGCTGTGGCTGCGCACCTCTGTCCGCCCACTGCTATTGGATGTAAGTCAAAGGTAGTTCATCCATCTAAGCCCTTCAGGACCTTTTCAGCCCTCACTGACCAGGCCTACACGTCCTCTGGCCAAGCGGGTTCCAACCTTCACACCATGGCAGTCCTTCAGGTGCACTGGACGCCACAAAGGCAACCGCCCAAGCCATCGTAAGAGCCATGGCTAGCCTAGTGGTGCTGGAGTGAAACTTGTGGCTCAATTTGACAGAGATCAAGAACGCAGACAAAGCTGCCTTCTTCGACTCACCTGTCTCCACCACCGGTCTCTTCGGCCCCACGGTAGACGGCTATGCTGAGCGCTTCACGGTGGCACAGAAGTCTTCGCAGACAATAAGCCACTTCCTGCCCAAGCGCTCCAGCTCTGCAGCACCAAGTCGGTGCAGACTCAGCAGCCAGCCAAGCCAGCGTCTGCGACCGCTCAGCCACAGCCAGCTCCTGAGCATCGACAGCACCCTCACCTGTCTAAGCGATTCCCTCCTAAGCGCCAGGGACACTGGCCCATGGTAACGCTGGACCCTGTGCCTTCTTCAGCACAGACTGACTTCAGCAGTCCTGATCCTCCAGGAAGGAAGAGGGGAGTGTTAAGTCTCGCTGTGGCCGGACCACCCTCCAAAAAGTCTTGTGTTCCTCCTAACACCCTATTCAGTTCCAGTTGTTGGAGTAAATGTTGCAATTACAGATGTTCAAGTTCAAGTTCAAGTTCAAGTTCACACACCCATGCAATTGGCCGCTGTTATAGCGAACAAAATACAAAACAAAAATACTCAACAAAAGAGCACTTTTCCTTTTCCCAATTCCAAGGAGCATCAGCTCCCCGCTCCAGCGTAGAGAGCTGTCTCCCGAACGGATTCCTCATTTTTGACATTCGCGTTCGAAGGGGTGGCCTACCAGTATTTGTTCCTACCATTCGTACTGTCCCTGGCACCACACACTTTTACGAAGTAAAAGCACTTTCCCCCTGAGAAAGAAGGGGATGCACATCCTGAATTACCTCGACGACTGGCTCATCCTGGCCCAGTCAGAAGCAGAATTGATTTCCGAATTGATCACAGATCTGTGCTCCTCAGCCATTTGGAATGCCTAGGACTCAGAATTAACCTAGCCAAGAGCTCATGGTCTCCCAGCCAGACAATCTGTAACCTAAGGGCGTTTCTCGACTCAGCCCAAATGCGGGCGTGGACATCCAATATCCAGCGGCTCGCAATATTGTTCAGAGTAGGGGCCTTTTCCCCTCTCAGAACTTTTCAGAGGATGCAAGGCCTAATGGCCTCCGCATCGTCAGTGCTTCCACTTCCACTGGTGTCAAGGTGAACCATGGCTGCATCAGAGCACTGGCCCCTTGGAAGGACCCCAGCCGTTAATGGACTGGAGTAAACATGGGGTTGGTCTCGAGGAGGAAGGTGTTTACTACAGACACCTCCAACACAGGTTGGGGAGCTACGTGCGAGGGCAGACCAACTTCTGCCAGGGCAACATGGTCCCAGTTGAATGGCCCCTCCATTCCCAGACGGTTCAAATGATTTGGAGTATCTTCGGCAGGGCAGAGGTCGACTTCACCTCTGAAAGCAAATCTCACTGCCCAATATTCTTTACAAAGAGCAGGGATGCGCTAGCCCACGAATGGCCCAACCTCCCCCTTTACCTTACTACCGAACCTGCGCTCGGTTCGGCCCCCTTTATCCTTCACCTTACCCCCTGCTCATCCAATAAGCCTGCGCAGATCACTGCACTGTAATGGCTGTGCAGTAGCACTGCGTTATTGAATAAAAGGCTTCAATAATCGGAGAAAGAGATGTTTTCCCCATAGCATCTAGCAAGATGCAATAATTGTTCCTGTTATCTTAGGGAACCAACCTCTATTGTTAGTAACCGAGACATTTAGAATTGTCTTTTTTTTTTGTTTAATAATAATAATAATAATAATAATAATTCGTTACATTTATATAGCGCTTTTTCTGGGTCCTCAAAGCGCTTCACATATGGAATGGGGGAATCTCCTCAACCACCATCAATGTGCAGCATCCACTTGGATGATGCGACAGCAGCCATATTGCGCCAGAACGCCCACCACACACCAGCTTATTGGTGGAGAGGAGACAGTGATGAAGCCAATCAGTATATGGAGATGATTAGGAGGCCATGATGGACAGGGGCCAATGGGCAAATTTGGCCAGGATACCGGGGTTACACCCCTACTCTTAATGACCACAGAGAGTCAGGACCTCGGTTTAACATCTCATCCGAAGGACGGTGCTCTTTTGACAGTATAGTATCCCCGTCACTACACTGGGGCGTTAGGACCCACACAGACCACAGGGTGAGCACCCCCTACTGGCCTCACTAACACCTCTTTTTCTCAGGAGGTCTCCTATCCAGGTACTAACCAGGCTCAGCCCTGCTTAGCTTCAGTGGGCAACCAGTCTTGGGCTACAGGGTGATATGGCTGCTGCTGTTTAAAGGACAATTCCGGTGAAAAATGAACCTAGGGGTAATTAACACATGGTTACCGAGTCGATCGTTCCCTGGGATGCGTTTTCATGAAAATCGAATGTAAAGAGTTTTATCTTAAAAAACAGATTATCTTATAACGCTATATCGAGTCACGAACGCCGTGCTACGTTAGATTTCACAAACGTAATTCCTATCGACCAGCTCACTTAGCACGGCGTTCGTGACTCGATTAGTCGAGACTGTTTTCCAAGATGGATCCTCTCTGTAAACGCGTAATGTACTGTCTTTATAAAGTATCTTCTTATTAAACTGTCTGTACACTTACAAAGTTCTCAATGCTTCGGTTTGCATGTAGGGACCCTCATTATGCTACCGTGTTAGTGTGAGGCTATTTTGAGCCTTGTTAGTGGTATTAACTAGCGATTTACTTTTACTTACTCTGTGCCCCATATACTAGCGTTATAAGCTAATCTGTTTTTTAAGATAAAAATCTTTACATTCGATTTTCATGAAAATGCATCCCAGGGAACGATCGACTCGGTAACCATGTGTTAATTACCCCTAGGTTCATTTTTCACCGGAATTGTCCTTTAAGGTGTGGCACTTAAAATGGGGCCATTTTTGTAGGTTTAAAAGCAGAAATTTAAAGCTTGTAATTCTATAATAACTCTTAAATGAAATATTCTGTTCAAATGTATTGTATTATTTGAGCCTTGAAGTGGTTTAAATCATATATATATATATATTTTTTTTTTTTACAGTTGTTTTAGTGTTTATGAGGTTGCACTGCATTGTGATGTCAATTACATTTTAAGGCTAAAGTGTCTAAATACTGTTTATTTAAGATCTATATTTTGGTTTACATAAGAACATTTGATTGTATATGAAATACTGATTTTACTTTAATGTAATTGTAATTCTATTATTATTAAGAATTACAATTTAATATACATCCAAGAGCTGTAAATGAATATAGAGTATTAATAAAAGTGTATGTGTTAGTTTTAGCTCACCTGTGTATCTAGCCCCAGCAAAATAATCATGATGAAGAAACAAACAGCCCACAACTGAGGGAGAGGCATCATGGCTACTGCCTGTGGATAAGCTATAAACGCTAGTCCTGGACCTGACAGAAACAGAGTGAGATCTGATTTTAAGCATTTTGTATTCTTAATCAGTAATTTAATTTTGTCTTCACTCGCCTTATAATACCTTCTGCGTTTTAATGAAATGTTTCAGTACCTGATTCTGCCACCTCTTCAATGGGGACACCCTGCTCTTGGGCCATGAAGCCTAAAACTGAGAACACAGCAAAGCCAGCCACCAAACTGGTGCCGCTGTTCAGAAGGCAAAGCCACCAACAGTCTCTGATAGACATAGATTATACAAACACATAAATAAAACAAATCCAGCTATTCATTTGTGCACTCATTTTCATTTATTTCATTACTAACCTGTAGCAGTTGTTGTTGTATTTATTATAGCTGCCTAGTACAATGAGAGTGCCAAAAGACACACTATAGGAGAAACAGATCTGAGATCCTGCCTCCATCCAAACCTAAACAAACACACAGCACCCCAAGCTGTATATTAATAGTCTAATTAATGTTTTAAAGCTTTAATATGTGTTGTTACTTTTCCTTTGCATTTATTTGGTTATAAGGCACCAGGGAAGTAGAGGGCACATGGTGGGGTTACCTGTGGGTCAGCGAGACGGGCCGGTTCTGGGTAAAGGTAAAACACAACCCCCTGCAGAGCTCCAGGAAGAGTCAACCCACGAATCAGCAACACCAGTAGCATCACATACGGAAATGTGGCTGTGAAATACACCACCTACAGGCACAATGCAATAATATAATATTTCAAATGAGAGCAGAATAAATATAGAATAAAACATGAACTCATCCTCAAAACACAAAAATCTACATTTTAAACTGAAGAAACAATTTTTTTTAAAAAGTTGCCATATTTTATAATATAGAAAACAATGAGGAGAAACAATCTATGCCCAGCATTTAAATATAAACAAGTTATTATCTAGTGAATATTCTCTCAAATAATATTCTTGCATACCTTGCCTGTAGATTTGACTCCTTTCCAGATACAGAAATAACATATGATCCACATTGCAAAGAGACACAGAAGAATCTCCCAGTTGATCTTACCAATCTCCTTAATACCTCCAGAGAGAGCCAACACTCTGCGCCTGTACAATGTGACAAGAAAGAGAAACCGTAAGCATTTTTATTTTAATACAAATTAAGAGTTTTTATTTAGTTTTATTTAGCTTATTGCTAATGTTCCTTGAAAACAGTATCAATTTGCGTTTATTTACTCCCAGAACTCAGTAGCTGCAGGTGTTGAATTAATTAGAGATGTCCGGTTGAGGGTCAGATTTCTTGTAGCAAGATTTACACAGTCATCTAACACAGAGAAATATATATATTGTTTAGTTTTATAGAATATTCAGCTGTGATTATAACACTTTATTTGAAGACCATGCTTATAATGAATTATAGCCCCATTTATACTTATTTATAAGTAAGTACAAAGACTCATTAAGAACAGTTATGGTTACATTTAAAAGTATGGTTACATGCATTTGCTTTTTCAATGTGCATGCTCATAATCCATTATACGCTGATTTATAAATTTTCAAATATAAAATAGTTCCAGTTGCTGTACCAGTTAGTTATCAATCGTGTCTTTAATGGCTAATGTTTGCATTAGAGGTCATGAATGGTAATTTTGATTTGTTAAAATCTATATCTCCTTAGTCATATGCATGGTATTGCTTATAGCAGTTTGAAATTATACTTTAAAAAATATTGTTGCAGTGTTTTGCTAGTATGTAACATTAAAACATGTTCGTATTAATGAGTTCTGTTTCCCCCCCATTATATTATTACAGGAATTATTGTTCATTAGTTACATTTACAAGTAAACAACTTAAATGTGTAATGATCACTTCTTCATGATTTCTTAACATTTGCTTTAGGAAAAAAGTATAAGAACACAACACGACTATAACAATATATTCACTTACAGAAATAAATCTGAATTACTAAAAAGTCGTAATTATAATATAATAACATTATAGCAATGCAGGATACATCTTTATAAATACATTCATGGAACCATACGACTGAATAATTCATACTTATTAATCAGTGTATAATGGATTATGAGCATGCGCATTGAAAAAGCAAATGCATGACTTATAAGGAATTATAAAAAAATATAACTATAGCTGCTCTTATAATGCAGTATAGGTCTTAATGAGTCTTTATAAATGTATTTATAAAATAGTAATACTAATAAATAAGCATAAATGGAGTATAAATCATTATAAGCACGGTCTTTATAAAAGTGTTACCTATTTTTTAATGCAGTGTTTATTTAGTTTTTTTAGATTAGATTATCACCTGTGTTCCAGGTGTTGTCACAGCTGGCCCATGGTAGTTGGGCACTGAAAGAGAAGAAGAGGTAGAAAAGCGCCCAGGCCAGAATGATGATGTAAGACATGCAGCTGTACAGAAGAATCAGTTGTCCTGCATAGCCAATACCTGAAAAAAGCAAACAGAAACACTTACCAAAAAAGAATGAAAACAGAATTAAGTGAATTATCAGCAATCATCAGAACCCAAGACAAATGCAAATTGGGAGGGACAAATATGAAATATATTACACATTTTACATATACAACCAAGGGGAAGCAGCCAGGGGGTCCAACCAGCCTTACAGCGGTTCAGTATGCCTATACGTAAAGCCAAATACAATTTTGCAAAGCCAAAATTTGAATTTTGCAAAATGAAAAGTTTGCATAGAGAAAAAAGAGTTTTAATCTTTGTAATTCCTTATAAAGAATAATCTATTCCTAAATAAACGTAGATTTTTTTTAAATTTTTTTTTTAAAGCACTCTCACCTTCAGCCAGTGGACAGAGGCGATGCCAACATGTAATGCCCCCTTCCCGTGTGTACTGTCCCATTGCGGTCTCTAGTAGGAACAGAGGCACCCCACAGGTAACCATAAACACCAGGTAGGGTATCAGGAACGCCCCTGAGAACACACCATTACAATAATACATTATCTAATGGGGACATTAATTGCACTTTTTTTATTATATAATGTTCTCCACGGTCCACTTATAATGTTGGTAAGATTCAATGTAAATCACCCACTGCTTTGGTTGAGTAACATTTTTTTGCACATGAAATATGTATTATATGTTGTTATCGTGCGTGAACTGATCTTCTCCATCAGAAGTTTTTTTTAACAACGTGATTTTGCAGCACTAATCATTGTAGCCAATGTTGAATGCATGAATACAATGGGCAGAGTTTTATTCATCGTGAGCTCACACACCAGAGTTCTTCACTCTTGTGAGTGATCTCATCATAACCAACAGTGTAGGCAGACATGATGTAAATATGAGATTCATTGTGCAATGTAGACAGTTTCAATGATTATAATGAGAATTTTGTAGACTAGAGAATACAGAGCTTGTGCCAAACTGAAGTGATTGACAGCTCCAGGGATTATAAAGTAAGCATATTCTTTTATCGTTTTCTATATATTATTTAATCACAATTTGAATAGGGGTCTCAGTGGGTAGCACTGTCACCTCACAGCAAAAAGGTCCCTGGATCGAGTGCCAGTGCATGTTCTCCCTGTGTTGGTGTGGGTTTCCCTCACAATCTTTTTTTTTTTTTGTGATCAATTATTTATTTATTTTCTTACAATCATTATTTACACAATGGAGAGGAAACACCTTCACGAGACAAAGAGAAAACCTTAGGCTGATTGCATCATCACTGGAAATAAAACAGAGCACAATTAAAGTATTGCTTATTCTGTTGTCTGTGTCTCTGTTTCTCTTTCCCTCTCCATATCCTACCCATCCCAAGCCCGCCCTCCAACCCTTAACAGGATTCACTCAAGGTATTGAACAATTAACAACGAGAAAAAAAAAAAAAAAAAGTAAGAAGGGAACACACACACACCCACACACACACCTCTCAACCCTTTTCCATTACCACCCATCCATCCTTTCTCCATTATTATGATATCCACACAGAAATCCACATAACATCATAGAACACAGCGCAGGATATTGGACATTGCGTATATCAAATAAATATATCATAATTGAAAGTATCAAGCGCGTCCTGAATTCTTCCTTCATATTATAAAATTCACAGAAATCAATACAATATTCTAGATAATAATAACAAAACTATATGAAGTGCATGTACAACATGGAGCTGAACATTTAATCATTACACATTGTATAAAAAAAATAAATAAATAAAAAAAAAACAGTTGGGCAGCATATATAAAACAAATCAGAAATAAACAATTAAGAAGAGAAAGAATCCGACCTTATCTACATCATTTCATTTATTTTCTCTAATAGCTCTGACCAACAGTGAATATTAGAGGTTTTGACATAATGCAAACGTGCTGTAGAGAGCTCTAGCTGAACAATATCCCGATAAGAGGCAAGCCATTTTCTCATGGACAATGTATGTGGTGGTTTCCAACGACAAACTATCATCTTTTTGGCGGCTGTCAACCCAGCCAGAAGGAGACGCCTATTATTGATGGTAAGCTTTAGAGACGATGTGTCGTTAAGGAGAAGCAAGCATGGTGAAGGAGGGATGGGTTCTTTGATAATACTGGACATGATGGATGAAACACTATGCCAAAAACTATTGACCTCTGGACACTGCCACACCATATGATAATAAGTAGCATTTATTTTATCTGAACAAAAATCACAATATGGGTTATCTCTGAGTTTCATTTGCTGTAATCTTCGCGGAGTTAAGTAAAACCTATGGATCAATCTGTAATGTATCATTTGATGATCAAGGTTTCTAGATGATAGAGATATATTTGTCCAAATCACACACCAATCTGGATCCTGGGAGATGTTAATATCTGTCTTCCAGAGTCTGAAAAATAATAAGGGCTTATGTGAAGCTTTAGTTATAAACTTGTATATCTCTGAAACAATGCCACTAATTTTACCTTTAGTATCAAAGATTACATGAAGGGGATGATTCCCCAACTCAATACCCCAAGGAACACCCTGAGCGCGCATTGCTGCACGTAGTTGTAAATAAAAATAAAAAGTGCCTGATAAATTATAAGCTCTCTCTAAATCATGGAATGCACGAAGACCCTGTTCCCCTAAGATATCCTTAAAGATACAGACCCCTCTATTGCTCCACTGGGGGAAGAAGATTGGTTTCTTCTCTATTAAGAGTGAATAATTATTGAAGATAGGGGACTGAGCGAAGAAAATGTTTGGGATTTTAGCAAATCGGTGGACTTTACGCCATACCATCAAATGATAAGAAATTATTGGTCCAAAATTGCGTTTAGCTATACTATGGGGTATATTGGAATATACCAGGCTAGACAGACAATGTGGATGTATTAGACGTTCTTCAATAGGACGCCATGACACCAGAATATCTGGATTCAACCATGTAGCAAGAGAGCGTAAAACAAAGCTCCAGGAATACCATTCAAAATTAGGCAAATTAACACCTCCTGATAATCTATGTCTTTGTAAAGTAGATGCTTTGATTCTAGGTTTTTTTCTATTCCATAAATAGGAGCTAACGATTGAATGTAGCTTATTCCAGTAACCGCCTGGTGGAGCTAGGGGGATCATACTGCTCACAAAATTAACACGAGGCAATATATTCATCTTAACAACTGAAAGTCTAGACTGAAAAGAAGTAGGGAGCATCCCCCATCTATTCAGGTCATCCTCCACATTTTTTAAAACTTTATTGTAGTTCTCAGCAGTTAACATGTTGAGTGAGGGACTAATTGACACTCCTAGATATATAAAACTACTGACAACAGGAATATTGAAAAGTGGTATCTGATCGTCCAATCCCCCCAGCAGCATTAAAGCCGATTTTGTCCAGTTTATTTTGTAGCCTGAAATACTGCTAAAATTCTCGAAAATTTTAAGAAGATGTGGAAGGGATTTAGAAGGATTTTTTGTAAAAATTAAAATGTCATCTGCATACAAAGAAATACAATGTGGAGTGTCTTGAATAATGATTGGTTCTAAAGCCTCCGACTGCCGTATTGCCTGAGCAACAGGTTCCAAAGATAAAGAAAATAAAAGTGGAGATAAAGGGCAACCCTGACGGGATGATCTTGTAACTGGGAACCTAACTGAACAGTTGCTGCCCGTTATAACGACTGCAGAGGGGTTGGTATACAATAACTTTATCATAGAGATAAAGCTATCACTGAAGCCCATGACTTGAAGGACAGACCACAAATAACACCATTCCAGTCGATCAAAAGCCTTCTCAGCATCTAATGAGAGAATGGCATTTTGATCTTCTGAATTGGAGGCAAAATCTATAATATGAAGCAAGCGACGGACATTATCCGATGCTAGTCTAGACTTAATAAATCCAGTTTGGTCATAATGAACTAAATGAGGCATGTAGCACTCTAAACGTGTAGCTAAGACCTTAGCGTAAAGCTTGACCTCACAATTCAAAAGACTTAAGGGCCGATAAGAGGAACAGTCGTGAGATGGTTTATCCTTCTTAAGTAATAACGATATTATTGCAATATTTGAACTGGCAGAAAAGGAGCCTCTATTAATAGAGAAGTTAAACATATTCAGCAATAGAGGACCAAGCTGGGGCCAATAGGCCTCGAACAGTTCTGGTGGCAACCCATCCAGGCCCGGAGACCTACCTCTACTCATTGCTTTAATCGCTAATCTCAATTCTTCCAACTGAATGGGTGCCTCCAAGGAACATACAGCTTCAGAAGGCAATTTAGGTAATTGTAATGATTCAAGGAATTCAAAGCAGGCTTTGTCATCATGAGGTACCTCTGACGTGTAAAGACTTTGATAAAATAGTTGAAAAGTACTATTAATGCATACCGGGTCAGATGTTATTTCCCCCTCTTTAGTCCTTATAGCTGATATCTTTGCTAAATCATCATTTTTCCTTAATTTGTAAGCAAGCAAACGGCTGGGACGAGCACTGCTATGATAGTGATTTTGCCTAGTGCGATGGATAGTAAATTCTGCTTCTCTTATTAACAAACTGCTAAGTTCATCGACTAATTTCTGTCTCTTACAGATGTTTTCTGGAGAAGGATTACTTAGCATTTCATGTTCGAGAGCTGCAATTTCAGACTCCAAGCAATTTATACGAAACTTTTTGGATTTATTGAGATAGGATGCAAAAGATATGGTTTTATTCCTAATGCACCCTTTAACCGCATCCCATAGCACTCGTGGATCATCGACTGATGGACCATTTATTTTAATAAATTCCTCCAACTCAGCCCCCAGCTCGCTTATAAATACATCATTCTGGAGCAAAGACGTATTAAAACGCCAACGAACTGCCCTAGGTTGACCAACTCTTAATGAAAAACTACATAGAACAGCCCTGTGATCAGATAAAGCTATTGGGGTCATTTCAGTGCTACAAATATCATTGAAAAGAGTTTTAGACGAGAGGATGTAATCTATTCTTGAAAAAGATTTATGACGAGATGAAAAAAAGGAAAATTCTCTGGAATAAGGATTCATCATTCGCCATGTATCAATCATACCATAGTCAGTAGACAGTTTTTTCAATGCAATAGATGCCAGTCGCTGATCTCTGCTTTCTGTTACCCCTGTTCTATCAATATCATGAAGCCATACAGCATTAAAGTCACCCCCTATTAACAGTTGGTACTCTGGAAGATCTGTTAATATAGAAGCCAATGTATTATAAAAGTGCTGATCAAAACAATTCGGAGCGTAAACGCTCATCAATGCAATTCTAGTACCATTGAAAGCTATTTTACAGAAAGTAATTCGACCGTCATCGGATCCCCCTGTGCCCAGAATAGTATAATTTAGATTACATTTTGCAACTATACAAACACCTTTGCTCTTCTTGGTATAACAAGAGGAAGCGACCACATGATAGTACTTATTCTTAAATCTATGTACATCAGCTTCAAGTAAATGAGATTCTTGAATAAAAGCAAAGTGGATATTCTTTCTAAAAAGAAACTTCAGAGTGCTTATGCGCTTCTGGGGAGAATTAAGGCCTCGTGCATTCCATGACATAACATTTATTCTACTCATATTTAATCACATTGTAGTTTTGTAAATATAAAGAAACAAAACAAGGACACTATTTACTAAAGAACAAAGTTTTGGTAAGGTCAATGCCCAAATCGACACATCCATCCACCACACACACACACACACACACACACACACACACACACACACACACACACACACACACACATAAAAGGAATCACAAAAATAATAATAATAATAAGACAGGGAAAAAAGTAGAAAAAAAAACATAACAACCACATAAACAAGCAAAAAATGCTCAGCCTTGACCATCCAAAGTCCTCTCAAAGAAGGAGGAAAACTACCCACCCTCCCAAAAAATATACCAGTCATCTTGGTAGAACAGTCATAGCCCCCCCACCCATCCTCCAACAAAATATAAAGTTTGCCTTTAAGCTGCGGATCAGAGCGCCACACTTAGTAAATCAAGCAAATAGTTATCCTCAAGCCATTTCTTCCTCAGCACTTAACAGAGTAGCTTGCTGTTCACTTAACATGCCATAAGAGTGCTAGTAAATTAACTACTAACTATAAAAAATAACAACATATGAACAACTCATATCAAAATATAGTACAAAAAAGAAAATACACAGAAATAAACACCATGTAGCTCAGCCTGAGCGGTTCCTAGGAACTTTTGTCGAAATAAGCTTCTAACATCAATCTTACCCTTCGAAGCTTTCCACCAAACCAATAGTTTTAGTCCTTCAAGGAAACAACAAACTTTTCAGCCTCACTCGCCTCCTGGAAAGTATAAATATCTTTCCCCCGCGAGAGCTTGATTGTAGCTGGGTAGAGAAGAAAAGTCTTGAATCCATGAGTACGAGCCTCATACATGATCCGACGTCTTGTTGTAGCCTCGCTGTAATCTGCAGTAAACGTCAATAGGTCGCCATCCACTTCAGGAGGGCTTTTCCTCGCCTCGCCAAGCAGGCGATCTCGATCTGTGAGGCGGAGGCACTTAATCATAAGCGGACGAGGACGTGCCTTAACAGATCCATGCGTAGGAGGTTTCCCAAGGCGATGGCACCTCATCAACTCAGGCAAAGAGGATTCGAGGACAGGAAACCATTCCGCAATCTTCTCCGTCAGGTAAAGATTGCGGAAGATTCTTCCCTCACAATCTGAAGCCATGCAGTGTGAGTGTGTATGTCTGCGTTTCAGTCCTGTGATGGACTAGCTGTGGTGGAATAGATAGGCTACCTGTGACCCTACATAGGACAAGCGGTTTGGAGAAGTAAAATAATAGTTAATCACAATCAGGCTTTAGAATTAACATGGTTACTTACGTTGCAGCATTATGGTCGCATCCGCCTTTGAGTAAAAGTGTACAAAAAGAATTATGCTCTACTGACACGATCAGGCACTTTGTTGAAAATAAACAGCAACTTACCAGACAGTTTCTGGTACCATTGACTTCCATAGTAGGAAAAAAAAAATACTATGGAAGTCAATGGTATCAGAAACTGTCTGGTTACTGACATTCTTCTAAATATCTTCCTTTCTGTTCAGCAGAAGAAAGAAATTCATACAGGTTTGAAACAACATGAGGGTGAGTATATGATGACAGAATTTTCATTTTAAAGTGGAGTATCCCTTTAACAGATGACAGAATCCTTTGGAAGGTATGAAGATTATGTTCTTCAACAACTAAGAACTGCACAACATTTGGAAAACTTAATTGAATAAATTTTTATACAAAGTGACCCTGTCCCGTCACTAACATGTTACCAGTTACATTCAGCAATGTACAGATATAATGAAATATGCATTTAGGCTGCATCATACCTCCTCCATTCCTGTAGCAGAGATAAGGAAACCTCCACACGTTACCCAGTCCAACCACATTCCCTGTCACAGCCAGAAGAAACTCTGCTTTACTGCCCCAGTACCCTCTCTCCTCTATTTGTTCTTCTATTCTGTTCATTTCCTAACTCTGTTTTCATCAGTTCTGTCTGATCCCACAGCCCTGTTGTAATTCTACAGTGGTGGAGGTTAATAATTAAGATGAACAAATAAGTCAGTGTGTGAGTCTATAACGTTTATAATGATGGTTGGGTGAGCCTCAGGTAAAATATATGGAAAGTAATACATTTCGAGAACATTTAAATATGTAAAACTTTCCATTTGTTCAGTCAGCAACTTCTACTAAGTTTTAACAGTTAAGGTTTTACAGTTGTAACACCACTGGCCATAACAGCAGTGACATTCTTATTATTAAGGATGAATTATGATGTTAATAGCATCTCAAAACCCACATCACTGAGCAGAGTAAACACATTCTTAAATCTGGAACACCAGTGACCTTTGTGAAAATTAAGTGCATTTAAAAACCATACATAACTGAGCAGTGGTGCAAGATTCTGGCTGAACTAGAAGAGAAGCTAGATTCAAAATAATTAGAGATATTTGCTCTAGTAGCAGTGATCTTATGCACAAAAAATTGCGAAAAACTTTCACAACAGCTGGGCCTACAATGTTCAGGACTGTATTTATTGCTCGAAATAACACCCTTGGACAATGATGATTCTGTGAGATTAAAACTGAAAAGTATCGTGCCTTAGCAGATTTAACAAACTGTTGGTAGGTAATCATAGTAAGTTGGTAAGTAAAAATAGTCTCTGAGTATCTCATATGAGACTTGGAGCTTATATTTTTTCCAATTCCTTTTCAGCCATTTCCATTTTTGCCTAAGTAATCGACTCTCCACATTAAGCCAGGGCTGAGCTACCTTTTTAGATTTTACCTTTTTAAAGCTATGGAATCCAGAATACCATTGCATTTCGAATTAAAACTAGCCACCAACATATCTGACCCCTGACAACCAGGGCCGTCGCTAGTGGGGTGAAAGGTGGTGACAGTTATAGGGGCCCCTGCTGCCCAGGGGCCTCACGTGTCCGGTTCCGGGATGGCGCCTGTGTTTGGCTTTGCCTCTGCGGCTGGATGTTCGTCCCGACTCGTTTTTTGTTTTTTGTTTTCTGCACTATATTGCTACTAAGTCTGTCAACAAATGTTGTGTCTACTGCATGGGTGTACGATCGACAAACAATGCTGTTGATCTGATGTTCCATGGCGGAGTGCGGTGACGGATGTATCTGGAGTGGTATAGGCGAGTTTGGACTGTAATAGGCGAGTTTGGACCTATGGACTGTAATTTTATTACCACGCCAAGACTCACAGGTCGGGGTGGAGTTCTTGCTGTGGTTTTTAAAAAACGTTTTATCTGCCAGTCAGTGAGCGCTGACATGTACTCTTCTTTCGAACAACAGGTGACTAAGGTTGGTCGCTCAAATTCATTTTATTGTATTGTAGTTTACCGGCCACCTGGGCCAGCGGCCTCTTTTCTTATTGTGTTTTCTGACTTCCTATCATCTATTATTAAGCTAGATAGAGTGATTGTTGTTGGCAATTTTAATATCCATGTGGATGATGATACTTGTAAGAATGCTTCTGAATTTTTAAATATGACTGAATCTTTTAACTTCACTCAGCATGTCTTTGGCCCTACGCACAGTAAAGGACATACGCTCGATCTTGTTTTTTCTCATGGTGTAACTATTAATAATGTCTGTATCGAAGATGTACTTGTTAGTGATCACAATTGCATCTTATTTGATCTTGTTTGTGATGAGGATCCTCTCCCTGCTAAACGAGAGTCCAGCGTACTGTTGATACATTTTCAGCCGCATTCGACTCAAGCTTGGTTCTTATTTCGAATGATGTGGACGCTTGTGCACAGGCTTTTAATGATCACTGTACTCTGCTGTTGGACAAAGTGGCGCCTTTTAAAACTAGAGAAATTTCATCTGTCAATACATCACCGTGAATGAATGACGCCATTCGCAGCTTAAGGCATGTCTGTCGGAGGACTAAGCGCTTATGGAAAGCGACTCAGCTACCGCTTATATCTTAAAGAGCTCTATATGGATTTACACGAAATGATTAAAGAGGCTAGAGCCTCTTATTTTACTAATCTGATATCTGCCTGTAAAAAAAATCCTAAAGCTCTCTTTGAAATTATTAACAACATTGTTTCTCCTGCTGGATGTATTGTCCCTGTGTTTTCAAATGTTGACTGTAACAACTTTTTGTTTCATTTTGTGGACAAGGTTAGAACTGTCAGGGCTGGCTTGGTTCCATCAGCAAACCACCATATAGTTGAATATCACAGATCTTCAATACTGGACTCCTTTTGCCCCATTACCCTGAATGACATCATTAAATTAGTGGGCACGATGAGACCTTGTCAAAGCCCTGTGGATATTTTACCTACAACTTTGCTTTTAAAATCCATAAATCATCTTGGCCCATGTTTGGTTTCAATTTTAAACTTATCTCTTCAGCTGGGCCAGGTTCCTAGCTGTTTTAAGCATGCTGTTGTTCAGCCTATCCTGAAAAAGAACAATCTTGATGCAGCTTCATTTTAAAACTATAGGCCTATTTCTAAATTGCCTTTTCTTTCTAAAATTCTAGAAAAGGTTGTTGTGAACAAGCTAAATAATGCTTTGGATTCACATAATATCTTTGTCACAGTGTCTGGTTGTGTTTCCCCGGGTATCCACTAGATGTCCTCCTTTTCCCCACGGTGTCATTCACAGGAACTACATGTCCCACTATCCCTGTCTGCGTGATTACACCCAGGTGTTGGTATTTGTAATCACCCAGCTGTCTCTCGTTGTTCCCTCGTTGTTCTTGTATTTAATGCCCTGTTTGTCTCATGTTCTGTGTGGATCGTTGTTTTATGTCACCTCGCTTGTGTTCCCGTGTTTCTTGCCTGTAGCCTGTTTATTGTTTTGTATTGCCTGTCTGGACTTTGAACCCTGCCTGTTTTGACTATGATTTTGGATTGCCCTATATAATAAACTCATCACTGCACTTTGGATCCGCTTTGCCCTCTTCCTTGTGCGATCCGTGACAGAACGATCCACCTATGTCACAGTGTCTGGTTGTGTTTCCCCGGGTATCCACTAGATGTCCTCCTTTTCCCCACGGTGTCATTCACAGGAACTACATGTCCCACTATCCCTGTCTGCGTGATTACACCCAGGTGTTGGTATTTGTAATCACCCAGCTGTCTCTCGTTGTTCCCTCGTTGTTCTTGTATTTAATGCCCTGTTTGTCTCATGTTCTGTGTGGATCGTTGTTTTATGTCACCTCGCTTGTGTTCCCGTGTTTCTTGCCTGTAGCCTGTTTATTGTTTTGTATTGCCTGTCTGGACTTTGAACCCTGCCTGTTTTGACTATGATTTTGGATTGCCCTATATAATAAACTCATCACTGCACTTTGGATCCGCTTTGCCCTCTTCCTTGTGCGATCCGTGACAATCTTTGATAAGTTTCAGTCTGGTTTTCGTAAAAAACATTCAACTGAGACTGCCCTCCTTAGGGTCTCAAATTATATTTTGATGGCTGCTGATGGGGGTAAATGCTCTGTGCTGGTTCTATTAGATCTCAGTGCAGCTTTTGATACTGTGGATCACTGCACTCTGATTGATAGACTGAAAACAACGGTGGGCATTACTGGATCAGCTCTGGATTGGTTTTCCTCCTATCTTTCAGACAGGAGTTTCTCTGTGTCCGTAGGAACATATACGTCAGACTCTGCTCCTTTGTCCTGTGGTGTGCCCCAAGGTTCTGTGCTTGGCCCCCTGCTGTTCAGCCTGTATATGTTTCGTCTCGGAAAGATTATTGGTAGTTTTGGAGAGATATCTTATTATTGTTATGCTGATGATATTCAATTATATTTATCTTTTAGCCCTGATAGGCTGGACAAACTGTCCTTGTTGCACAATTGCTTAGCCTCCATTAACAATTGGATGGTAGACACCTTTCTGCAACTAAATCCAGACAAAACTGAGGTGCTGATTTTTGCCCCAGACAACATTACTCCTAAGATTAGGCAGGCCATGGGGGCTCTATCATCCTCAGACTGTAATGTTGTGCAAAATCTGGTTGTTATTTTTGATAAGTCTATGTGTTTTAGCAGTCATGTTAAATCTGTAGTGGGTTCCTGTTTTTCCCATCTCAGGAACATCGCCAAGATTAAATCTGTGGTTTCTAAAAAAGAGATGGAGATGCTTGTCCATGCTTTTATTTCTTCTCATCTGGATTATTGCAATGTACTGTACACTTGTTTAAACAAATCCTCCATGGATAAACTGCAAGTGGTACAGAATGCAGCTGCAAGACTTTTGTTTAAAACCAACAGGAGATCACATATTACACCTATGCTTAAGGCTCTTCATTGGCTTCCAGTTAGTTTTAGAGTACAGTTTAAAATCGTAACCATTACTTACAGAGTTTTGCATGGTCAAGCTCCCTCTTACATCCAGGATTTATTGCACGTATACACTTCTGGGCGCTCTTTGAGGTCTTCAGGCCAAGACCTTTTAACTGTTCCAAGAACACGTTTTAAAACAAGAGGTGATCGAGCCTTCTGTGTGGTGGCTCCAAGGCTCTGGAACTCTCTTCTTATCTTTATTAAAAAATAAGACAATAAATGATTTTATGTTTTAAATTTGACTGCATTCTTTTCAATTTCTAAATGTTTACTTTTTGATATATGAATTATAACAGACTAATGGGGGGAAAAAAAACATTATTTTGCTGTTATTTAACAAAAAAAAATTGTCTTGCTTTTTGTTAGTTTTTATTAGTTGTGATTTTTATATAAACATTTAACTTTTAAAATAAAGGTTTTACAACAACATCACCATCTTCTGTTATATGTGGACCTCCATGCTCATCTATTGTACAGTATATGATATTGGTGGAGGGTGGTGGGGGCCCACATCAATATTTTTTTCAGGGGGCCCCGAATCCTCTTGCCCTGCTGACAACACTGTTAGACTTTTCTGTAATTTCTACAGTTATTTACTTTAAATCCCCCAGTATTATACTGATATTTCTCTTTAGAGTAAATAACTGTGATTCCCATTTTATCATGGGAATTTTCTGTGACGTCTAACACCACATACAGAAACTTACTGTATTTTTTTAATTTGCTGTATACTACTGTATTTGACGTAACGGCCTCTCTGGCACCATTCCATTGTGCTTTTTATTTCCTAATTTTTGCCTTAAGGCCCTTTCACACCGGACGCGTAGCAAAAAAGCGAATAGTTCGCGTGTGAATAATTCGCGTCAAAACCATTCACATCAGCCGCTACGTGAATTTGCGACGTCTGTGGCCCTGTCCCAAATGGAACCCTAAGCACTCGCGGTCTTCCTCTGAGTCCGCACTTTAGTGACGTAATGCCTCTTTGACTGTCAGGAAGGAGTCTGCTGCGGAGCCCGGGCTCGGCAAAAATGCGCATCAAGGACGGAAATCGACCACATGGGGGCGCTCGCACCCTTCTGAGATCTAAAAATGACAAATGGGACACACTGCGGTCTCACGGACTTAACGGACACGCGCACGCGGCAGCCATTGTAAGTCCACAAGAGCGAAAGTGCACATGAAGTGTGCCATTTGGGACAGGGCCTGTGACGTTCAGAGCTTCAACATTCCAAAACTTTCGCGCCGACAGCTGAGAAAACGTGGACACTTCATCATCATTATCCAGTGAAGACGAGCTTTTCAGAAAAGAAGGTTTTGGGTGCACCCAGTCTTAAAGAACAGAGAGTCTGAAGGGAAGTATGCTAATGTCCACATTTAGTTTCCTTTTCCTCTCTCCTTTTTCTCACATAGGTGTCCCTGAGGTTTTTCAACAGTTTTTTTGCATCTTCAACTAAACATAGTGCGTTTTGTAATGTCAATACACATTACATGGAACACACAAAGTAACAAGTTAAAATCATCACACTAGAAACTGTAGATATCACACAAAGAATGTATAGTATACTAAAAGCAGCCCTAAATAGTCTCACTACATTTTGTTACATTTTCAAAGTAAACACGGTCTCTGTCTCTATCTTTGACGATAATAGTGTTAGCTTTCTATCCCAAATGTAGTTTAGCTGGCTAGCCTACACAGCACAGGACTATACAACGACTAAAACTATCACACAACATACTCACAGTCATGATAACCAAGTTGGTTGGCAATGCTACGCCACACCAAGGGCGTAGGTTTGGCCTCAGCTTTGGTGGGGACATCCCCCTCCCCCTCCCCCTGGAATGAGTTTTCTATATGTAATTAAATAATGAACAAATGAATAAAATACACACGTATCATAGTATGCATTCAACACAACAAATCCATTATTATTATCTATTATTATTATTATTATTATCCATGATTACAGTATTCCATTAATACTAAAATTGTATCTACTATTCTATATCAAATTCTATTGATATATTCTATTCTTAAATATTAAATTCTTAGGCTACACTCACTCACAAATACATTACATAAATAGAATGTAGAAACGAAAAATGTCTCAGATCCACTGTTTATGTTGACTGCAAGATTCTAAGTTAAGGTCAGCTAATTAACATTCAGTGACTTGCTAATGTAGCATTCTATCATGATAGCGTGACTTCTATGAGTCTATCAGTGCTGCACAGCCTAATCAATACTCTTAACCTTAGTTGAAAGATTGCTGCTGCTAGGTTTAACTGTAACAACATGGTAACACATACTATCACCAATCAATACTATTTTCCACAGTAGAATCTGCATTTGAAAGCCTGGTCAGTCACTACTACTGCTAGTTTATTTGTGTGGCTAGTTATTTTGCCTACTTACACTCTGCTTTATGAAAAAGCTTCGTATGTCCCCTTTCTTCTTCTTGGGTGGCATAGCTGATCTATCTACAAAGTACAAAAAGTGGCAAAAAACGGAATATTAAAATGTTTTACTCTGGCCTTTGTATGTGGCAGAGAGACAGCCCTGGTAACTTACCGTCGGCGTCGTCGACGCGCGCGCGCACACACACACACACACACACACACACACACACACACACACACACACACACACACACACACACCACCCGCTCGCTGCCAGTGCAAGCACAAAAGTAGTCCCGGCCCGCGCGTGTAGCCTGTCAGATACACCGCCGCCAATCAAATTACGGCGTTTCTTGTACTGTCGTTGTTTTGGCCGTTGGAATCGATCCAAATAGCAGCGCAAAGATCCAAATAGCAGTTCAAAGGAGCTTGCTAAATATTGGTGGGGACAAATTTGTCATCTCAAAATATTGATTGGGACTAGTACCTAGCGTCCCCCCCTAAACCTACGCCCATGCGCCACACAATCGTTGTCCTTGTAGTATGTGATTGGCTGAAGCCTTTTCTGTCGCCGCAAAAGTAAAAAAAAATCAACATCGAAGCGAAGCGAAAAAAATAAGTCATTTTTTTGCTGCAGCACATTCGCGTTCGGTCTGGAAGCACTCATTACACAAACAGCTGATAAAAAAAAAAAAATGCATCGCGCTAATTATTTGTGCATCAAAATCACGTCCAGTGTGAAAGGACCTTTACACCGCGTGTCTACAATGCTATAATAGCCAGAGGCTGTCTATATTGGACACATTGAAGCGACCGGACCATTAATGCAAAATGCAAACCTGTTTGTCCCTTGTCAGAAATAGCGCGAGCGCTTGGACTTGGAGTAGCCTACCGTACGCAAGAAATATGACGGGGTATCACTATACACTGTCTGGGATTTGTCGTGTCGCGCCGGAGCACCCAGTGTAAAATCACTGGGTTCTGACTGTCTTTTGTTGGATCGCGCCGTTCGGGGTAGAGACGGAATTCAATTCACAGAGAGAGAGAGACCAGCAAGCAAGGTATAAAACATTCTGTGTGTGTTAAAGGGTTAGTTCACCCAAAAATGAAAATTCTGTCAGTAATTTAATTTCTCACCCTCATGTTGCTCCAACCCCGTAAGACCTTCGTTCATCTTCGGAACACAAATTAAGATATTTTTGATTAAATCTGAGAGCTGTCTCATTCCTCCATAGGCTTCTAAGGGACTGAAACTTGCTGGCCCAGAAAAGTTATTAAAGAGATCGTTAATATAGTCCAAGTGACTACAGTGGCTCAATCTTACGTTTATAAAGTGACGAGAATACTTTTTGTGCGCAAAAACAAAACAAAACGACTTTATTCCACTATTCATTTCCTTCTCTCTGGGCCTCGAGTTATTTCACGTAGTGTTTTAACGCAGCGCGTCTGTGTTGCACGTCACCACGTAGGCTCACTATTGGCCGACACTGGTCATGTGTGTGATGCGTGTGGTGTACAACACAGACGCGCTGCATTAAAACACTACGTGAAATAACTCGAGGCCCAGAGAGAAGGAAATGAATAGTGGAATAAAGTCGTTAATTTTTGGGGGGGGGGCGGAGGGGTGCCCTTTTTTCAGGTCAGAGCAACTGCCCTTCAAAATTCCTGTGCACGTCCCTGATCAAAAATATCTTAATTTGTGTTCCGAAGATGAACGAAGGTCTTACGGGGTTGGAACAACATGAGGGTGAGTAATTAGTGACAGAATTTTCATTTTTGGGTGAACTAACCCTTTAACAGGATTGTGCAACCCAATTTAACTCGTCAGCATGGCGGTAATGAACTTTACCACGGTACACTGCGCTAACATTTCGTTTTGCAGACTTTGTTAGATTATTGAATTGGCGAGTTAAAATATGCCAATGAGCAACGCTTAGTTTACATTAACAATAAATTAACTAATGTGAAATTCTGTTTTGGTTGTAGATAATGTTGGCCTTCTGATGAGAAAATAACATTGTATGTTAGCTAACAAATTTATATTTGGCTAGTGGCCACCTTTCTAGTTTTAGCATTAGTTTGCAAACTACATATTATAGTTTTTGTTTTAAATGGAATTTAATACTTACTGCCATTTTTGTATGTGTTTAAAGGCAACTGCAACAAAGCACCACTTCGCACCTGTGACATTCTAGGAAGATTCCGGAGGTAGGCCATTTGTGATATATTTTGACATAAGTTTGCTGAAATGATTAGTAATATGTGATAAGTGCTTTGGAGCCACTGGTGCAGACTAGGTAGCATACAATATCTTATAAAATCTCTATAAAATTGGCTAACTTTATATCAAATAAGTGACCTTTGCATCATGTCTAACTTTATATTTATTACACAGCAAATGAACCAATCAGAAGATGGACCATTTTCTATGTTCAGTCTCACCAGATTAAATGTATCCAGGTAAGCACTGCGGTAAAACTCTCACTAATTAATTCATACCAAATCTAGCATTCTAAACAACTTCAGTTTATATTTTTGCATTATTTTAATACAGACCAGGGAACATTCTGATGTTGTCAGTCAAGTTCTGAACAGGGACCAATCTTTGGACAAGTTCATTTATTCACAAAGGTTGACAAAAACATTGTGTTGGCTTTTTAAAAATGATTTTGATGATGACTTTTACTCCTATGCCGTGGAAAAGATGGAGGAGTAGACAGTCAGACATTGATAATAATAAGAAATGTTTCTTGAGCATCAAAGAGACTTCTTTCAAAAACATTAAGACACGTACCTGTTATATAATACAAATACTTCTTTTGGCAAAATGAATCCAATTTTTTTTTGTGGAAATAAGTGAAATTATTTTGAAGGTGTTATGTGTCATGTATTGTGAAAAGAACTGTGTTATGTCCTGTGTTGGACATTTCCTTTTTAACTGCTTAAAAAATGATTTATATTCTGCAGTTTTATGAATGTAATGGTTGATATTTCATTATAATACTTGTATAAGCTAAACAACCAATGGCAATTTGTCAAATGCTAACGTTTTGTTTATGATTTTATGTATGTTTTTTAGCAATGTGTGCAGTGAAGGACAGCACATAATGTGTTAATTTAACATGTTTACACACCTTTCTGACATATTTACTTTGTTAAAATCATTAACACAATGAATGAGTTAAAATTAACACAAAAAACGTTGTCCCTAAACTTACCCATTAATGTGCCTCGAGTGGGCCTAGTAAAAAACATATTCAAATGATCTGATAGTCCAATGTTTTCTATAACAAGCTCGCACACCAGAACACCCCAGGACAAAACCAAATCTAATGTGTGGCCTTGTAAGTGAGTAGATCCCACTACAGACTGAATAAGGTTAAAAGAATCTAACACGGTTACAAACTCTTGTACTAGGGGCCTATCCGGGCAGCAGATATGAATATTAAAATCACCTAATATAACAAGGCTGTCACAGCAAGTGTTCATATAGGACAAAAATTCAGAAAATTTCTAAATAAAATCGTTGTTATATTTAGGAGGTCTGTATATAAGTGCAAAAGTAACCGACCTAATCAAGTCCACTTTAAATACGTGCACTTCAAAACGAACAAAATTTATCACCGAAACCAGCGTGCATTTAAACCAATTCCTAAAAATAGTGAGAAAAATGGTTATTATCGTTGTGGAAATACCTGTTGGATAGCCAGTTAAACCTTCTTCATCAGCTTCATGTTATTCGTTTGTTTAGTCTCTCCGTCACAACCCGTGACATTAGTGTGTTCTTAATCTCAGATTTCATGATTGTTAGGGCCTATTCATTTTTCACAGAAACCTTGAAAGACAAATAATGTCTTGAGCACACAGAATTCAAGTTATCTTTAACATGAAAAATATGCATTTCCATACATGCTCGCAACAATATGTTTGATGTTTTATTCTAAAAAGTTAAGCTATCAAAGAAACTGATTTTTGGAGTGATACTATTTTGAAAAATAAAAAGATATATGGCATGTGAAAGCACAAAAACGGTTTAATGACATACATTTTGTAGTTCAGGCACGCTTGTGTGCTGTTGTCAAGGACAGGAATAGCTGATTACATTACAAAGATTACTAAAAACAAATTGAAATAATAGCAAGAGTTGAGCATCTTTTAGTTTGTGTCGCTCTTGACTAAGTCTTGCATCTCTGTGATGGTGTTTTCTTCCATTTCAGCTTGTTGCTTACAGATAAAAGGGAGGTTTGTGTCAGGACTACACAGGTGACGCCAACGCTGTCAAGAAACACAGACACAGTGAAACAACATTAATCTGTTATGATTTAGTCTTGTTAAAAAAAAAAAAAAAAATTATGCAGTTTAGTTTTGGTTAATAGTTATTACATCTCGTATACATATACATCTCTGCTCTGATTATATCTCAGTGGCTTGTTCATCTCTTGATCATGTTTAATCTCACCTGTTTTAGGCTTCCTTTCTCAGTAAACAGTCGGATCAACGCCCATCCAGGCACCAGCAGAATGGAGGACAGGGCCAGTAGCCAGCCTAGTGCGTAAGCCCAGTCCGGGTACACATACCAGCGGTTAAAAGTGAGAGGTTTGTACTTAACCATTGAACAGACAAAAGACACCTGAAAATGGACAGAAGAGAGAGAAAATTAGTAAAGAATGAATAGAAAAGAAAAAGGAAAATTAAATCAGATGAATGTGAGAAATGGCTTTAGCCAGGAATATAAAACTAAATAATGACCAGAGAGATTTGTTGTTTTTTTGACAAATACAAAACAAAGCAGATTAATGAAATGTAGAGGCACTTACCAGGGACACGAGAGGAGTCAGGTATTTCCAGCACAGCATGAACATGTAATTCGGTCGTGAGTTTGTCATGTCTTCAATGATGTCAAACATTCTCTCAGCCCCTGTGGTGTTAGGGAATAATTGAGTATCACTGGCTTTTAGATAATGTCATTGTTGTCTATTGTTGTTTCTGATACTGTCATTGTTGTCTCATGTCATGAATCATTTGTATTTAAAGCTGCAGCCCGTAGCTTTTCCTCTTTGTCGCCATCTCTGTTCGAAATCTGCAATTGCAGTTATTTGTGGAATTATCAACTTTACGTGGGTTGTACATTGGCATGAAACAGCGCGGATGAATCCAATGTTTTGAGGTGAGTGTGCGGCTGTCAATCACTGCGCCGGTGTGGATATGGGCATTCAGAATCACAGAATATACTTTTTGGAAGTATGACCAATATTAGAATTTTCAACGGAAAATGACGTCTGAACAAGTAAGTAACATCCACTTTTGTTCTGATCAACTAAGGGGAAAAAAGCATTGCAGTAAATCGCGCTGATTAAATCTAACGATCGCTTATCATATCATGTCTAACCGTGCAAATCATAGAAGAGCAGTTATTTTGTACAAACAAATAACAATCATAGTGCTATGAAATAAACGATGTATGAACGGAATCCCTGTTAGGCATAAACGTGTTATAATATAACATAATATAAACATCTTACGACAGGAAAATGTTCACTTTACCGATCTGATTCAGATCCAATACTTGACAACGGAGGAGGCGTATGGAAGTAAAATAATGTCAAATGTTTTTGAAATAAAAAGCCTGTTGAATTGCACTACTTGAAAAAAAATAGGCATTGCATTAACCATGCTTGCATTTTAATGCATTGTATTTTTAAGGCTTGCATTTTTATGGGCTGAAATTCAACATGGTTGAATATTTAAGCTGTGAATATTTCAATTAAAAACATTTCAAACACCTTTTCATTATTAAAAATTCAATAATCCATATTCACCTTTCATATTTCACTTCCAAAATATTCAAACTGTTTAAAAATACAACCAATAATATTCAACAGGCAATTTTCGGTCCATTTTATTTCGCTTTGCAAATTCGCTTCCACAAATTCAGTGGTTCAAATTCGACATTAAATTCAACATTGACGTCCAGGAACTGCAGGAAAAGCAGTAGATTGCCGAGCATACTCTCCATCTGCTGTTAGTCGACCTCACCATCAGATGGTGCAAAAGCGCGTGTTGTTGATGAAGACATTCATTCATAAAATGAAAATGATTATCTGTGTCAGTATATGCGGAAAAGATGATAAACACACAAGCTGTGTTTATCTTTCATTCAATAACTTCATTGTTACTTTCCCTGTGTAGCCTACATGTCATCAGCTTTCTCTACCATGAACAGGATTATAATCGGTTACCCTCAATACCTCATACTCAAGGATTCCCCTTCCGTCGGGACAAAATGCTTAACGTAGCTTTATGGACTAATACAGTGATATGAAAGACCAATCTTGCACCTTATTGGGGAAGTAGGCTGTAGGCTACTATATAGGCTACAGGCAAAAAGATGGACTCAGAATATGAACTTAACGCGCAAAGTTTCATGCTGAGCGTTTCGTGATATACTGGCATAAAATCAACACTAGATCAATTAATACTAACACTCTCTTCTATTCTATTCTATTCTCTCTCTCTCTCTCTCTCTCTCTCTCTCTCTCTCTCTATATATATATATATATATATATATATATATAGCACTTGCATATTGTTTTCCTATTGTTAGTTTAACTGTAAATCGCTTTGGATAAAAGCGTCTGCTAAATGACTAAATGTAAAATTGGCTTGACATTGGACATTCGCACATTTAGGGACCGTCTCTAAAGTTGCATACAACATTGGCATACACGTTTCTAACTTCAATAGCAAACTTACATTTATTTGAATAAATATAAAAAATCCAAAGGGTGCGCATTATGCCTGACACTACATGAACACTTTACAGTTGGTTTTATGACTGTAAGTCGTTCTATTCAAATGCTATCGGAGTTAGAAACGTGTATACCAAAGTCGTATACACTTTAGAGACGGTCTCTAAATGTGCGAACGAATGTCCAACATCAAGCCAACTTTATGCCAGTGTAATGATTCAGGTCTGTGTTCCTCTGTCATGTCCCGTGTTCATCTGTTCCCCATTATGTTGATTAGTCTCACCAGGTGTTTCAGATTGACCATGCCCCCTTGTTATCTTGTTTAGCTTGTTTGTCCTTGTATTTAAGCCTTGTGTTTGAGTTCAGTCTTTGAGTTCTTGTTTCATTGTTGAGTGCTGTTCCTGGTGGTCCTGTCCTGAGTCATGTTCATGGAATCTATGTTTGTAAAGTCTAGAGTCTATTTAATAAATTACACTGCATTTGGATCCCGCTTTCTCCTTGTCTCCGCCACAGCATCACAGAAGAACTCACCACAAAATGGATCCAGTAGCTGTAAGCAATGGTGCTCTAAGAAGTTGGCTATCCTCTCTGTTCCAGGATGGCCAGCCCATTGAGAGGTATGCTAAGGACTATTTGACATGCTGTCATTTAGCATCATTAGAGGACTCTGAGCTCATAGACATATTTTGGAGTGGGCTAGATGAGGAGATCGCTCTGATGATGCCGGATGATAATACCGGATGGACCCTAGAGGGGTATATCAACCTGGCTCTTCTCCTGGGCGGTTAATTTACTGTGGGCTTGGTAGTTGAAGAACCCCACAAGCTCACAGTACCCCCTGAGCCAATTAACATCCCGTCCGTCCAGCCTGAGTACGGTCCTGCCGAGCCAGAGCTTCACGTCGGTCCTGCCGAGCCAGAGCTTCACGTCGTTCCTGCCAAGCCAGAGCTTCACGTCGTTCCTGCCGAGCCAGAGCTTCACGTCACGTCTGCCGATCCAGAGACTGTTCACGTCAAATCTGTTGATCCAGAGACTGTTTACGTCACGTCTTCCGAGCCTGAGTTTCTTCACGTCACGTCTGCTGTTCCAGAGTCAGTTCTAGTCACGTCCGCCAAGCCTGTGTCTCTGGACAAGATGGCCACCGCCGAGCCAGTGTCTCCAGACAAGATGGCCGCCACCGAGCCAATGTCTTTGGACAAAATGGCCGCTCTTGAGCCGGTGTCTGTTCCTGAGCCAGTGTCTGTTCCTGCCCATGATCCCATGGACGCCTCCAAGGAAATTTTGGGGTCTGCTCCGCCTTGGTCGTCTGCTCCTCCCTGGCCGCCTGAAGGGTCGTCTCCTCCCTGGCCGCCTGAACCCTGGCCGCCTGAAGGGTCGTCTCCTTCCTGGCCGACTGAGGGGTCCGCTCCGCCTTGGTCACCTGAGGGGTCCGCTCCGCCTTGGTCGTCTGCTCCGCCCTGGTCGCCTGCAGCGCATGCTCCGCCTTGGTCGTCTGCTCCGCCCTGGTTGCCTGAGGGGTCTGCTCCGCCCTGGTCGCCTGCTCCGCCCTGGTCTCCAGTATTGCCTGCTCTACCCTGGTCACCTGCTTTGCCTGCTCTGGCCTGGTCTCCCGTATTGCCGCAGTCTCCAGACCCTATTCCGTTTCATGGTCCAGGCCCACCTTTGGGGGGGTCCATTAAGCTACGTTAATCGTTTTATATGTCCAGCAGGGGAATCCTGAAGTATTGAGGGAAACCCTAATAGCCTTCATGCAGCACATCGCCACAATATAAAGTTAAGGCAACTAAACAACCAAGAGAAATATGTCAACCTCAAAAATTTTACATTGGATCTGTATATCCGCATCGGGGAATAACATTATAATCTCGTTCACGGTAGAGAAAGATGCATGTCTACACAGGAAAAGTAACCGTGAAGGCACTGAATTTAACATAAAACAGCCGTCATAATAATCACAAATACACTTACATTGCTGTAAATGAGTTTTATGAATGAATAACTTGCTCTAATTTTGCTGGTCTTCGTCAACAACACGTGCTTTTGCACCATCTGATGGTGAGGTCGACTACCAGCAGATGGAGAGTATGCTCGGCAATCTACTGCTTTTCCTGCAGTTCCTGGACGTCAATGTTGAATTTACTGTAGAATTTGAACCACTGAATTTGTGGAAGCGAATTTGCAAAGCGAAATAAAATGGACCGAAAATTGCCTGTTGAATATTATAGGTTGTTATTTTTAAACAGTTTGAATATTTTGGAAGTGAAATATGAATGGTGAATATGGATTATTGAATTTTTAATAATGAAAAGGTGTTTGAAATGTTTTTAATTGAAATATTCACAGCTTAAATATTCAACCATGTTGAATTTCAGCCCATAAAAATGCAAGCCCTAAAAATACAATGCATTAAAATGCAAGCATGGTTAATGCAATGCCTATTTTTTTCAAGTAGTGCAATTCAACAGGCTTTTTATTTAAAAAACATTTGACATTATTTTACTTCCATAGAGGCGGGTTTGATTTTCTTGGAGTAGAGGTGAATTGCTCCCTCTCATAGCTAGCACAAAATAATTCATATTTACCATAATAGTAAAATGAGAAAGGCACAACAAAGGAACTCCGTAACTGTGTAAATTAAGCGAATAAGCGCACTACTGTTACGTAAGTTAATTAAACTATTGAAATGTCTTGCCTGTCTAGCCCCAAAAAAAAGCTGTCTCTGCATCCGTTTTGGACCCCTTTAAAACACTGAGTTCACGCCATCTTTCAAACGCCCTGCCGATGTTTATCCTTGTTTTCGCATGGGCCCGGTTGTAGTATCTTTTTTTTCTGTAGCCTCTCCGAAGTCCGAAGTCTTTTGGGTTTTACAACTGGTGAATCTCCAGTTGTCACTGGTGATTGTCGTTTGAAACATTCTGGATCCTTTATAAGTTTAATTATTTCAAGTGCTGTGAGAAAAGGTTATAAATCTCCATCTCCAACATCCTCACACGCAATATAGCCTACTAGCCGGCACTCCTTCTTTATGTGTACAGATGTGACGTAATGACGCAAAGACATGCTCGAATTTCCCGCGGAAATCCACTAGTACCACTGGAATTAAAATCATTATTAAAAGCTAACCGATTTGAATCGAGCTAAGGCAAGCAGATAGTTTTGAACACTGGCTGGTTATGTTTTTTTAATTATTATTATTTTGGATAATTTTTAACACAAAAAAGTGACGGACTGCAGCTTTAAGTTATAGTTTAGATATACTTCTCAGTTAGAAGCAAGGTTTGACAGACATCACAACATTTTACACTTATTAGTTACTGGTGTTCAGAATAGTATTTAAATCATGACAACTCTCAGAGTAGCTTTGGCATGTGAACCGCCATTTACAGGAATTTCCGTCATTTGTGAGACAGCGCTTCCCGCCATTGACGGGAATTTTCTGGCTTTCCGTGTTTTCACTGTTATATGGTAGGGGGCGCTATTACACATCCTCTGAAAGAGTACTGCATCTCCTGATTAAAACACATGCACAGAAGATGCAGAAACAAGCGATATCATATGTAACATGCGTATGTAAAATAATGCGATTATCAACATTAAACAGCATATAAATCAAAACTGCTGTACTAAATTCCTTATAAATATAGTATGGGTAAATATAGTATTCTGCCAGAGCGGTTTCAGTTTACCATCTTCTACGAGTGGTAAATGTACGTGCATGAATGTAAGTTAATTTATCCTTATATTCAGCTGTTATATTGTGATATATTAACACTTTCATGTCGCAGCTGTATATCCGATTGTTGTTATTCTGTTCATATCATGATTAATGTGTTTGGAGGCGAGTGATGCCAGTGTAATTCACGTGCATATGTTTAGCGCCATTTACCGCACTGTGGACAATATTATTACATTTACATTTATGTATTTGGCAGACGCTTTTATCCAAAGCGACTTACATTGCATTTTTAAGGTACACATTTACATTCTTATCGGTTCTTGCTTTCCCTGGGAATCAAACCCATGACCTTGACATTGCAAGCGCCAACACTCTACTGTAAGAGCTATAGGAAAGTTATTATGTATAGTTATTATGTATAGAGGATGTATACTGAGGTGAATCTTTATGTTGACTGTATTCAGACATATTCTGATATATTTATTTGTTTATTTCAGACTAAACCACATTTTACCACCTCTGTTTTGGCTAATGGCTGTATAATGCTGGACATGTATATTGACAACATGTATATATAGATAAACAGTTAAACGTCTCATTACGTATGTAACCCTCATTCCCTGAAGGAGGGAACGGAGACGTACTCGACGTGTCGACTGATTGAGATCATGGTAGGGAGCCTGTCATCTTCGAGTATTGTAAAAACAAGCCAATGGTCATTGGTGGACCACCTGGGGATGGAGTCTCCACTCTCTTCGGGAACAGGCTGTCGTGAGGCCACCTGGGCGGCACGATTGAGCAGGCCGGAACTTAAGTGGAAGAAGTGACCTCAGAAGCTTCTGACTCCATAGGAGGAGGTGGTGGGCGAGTTGTGACATGCGAGGGAAGCGTATGAGCAACGGTTGCTGTACTGGGCAGTGCAATCTTGGTGAGCAGCGGCATCAAGCAAGGACACTGCTAACAACTCAAGGCAATTGAATGCCAATGCAGTGCGAGGTTCGCCCAAACCCCTATTTACTGCATGCCCATTATACGTGGTCCCTGAGCTAGTGTTCAGTAGACACTTGTTCTAGGAGCCATTAGCCCGGAGAAACAAAAGGTTTGAACACTGCTGAGAGTTTGGCAGTAGACCAGGTGTTGTTAACACACAGAGCGTGCTGCCACCTAGGGACTCTGTCATGAAATCAGTGCTGAAGTGGTCATCATATGGAGGAAACCGGTTATATACGGCTATGTCTACCTTATGCCCCAGGAGCCTCTGAAGGTTATTCAGTGAGACCCTTTCTCACTTTTAAGCACGGACCGGACACATTCCAGTTGAGAAACGTGTAAACCAAGTCCACCTCCAAACCGGAAAAAAGCTCCTCAGTCCGTGAACGAGTTACTCTTCTCCAGTTGACCTGAAGACCCAACTAGCTACTGTATGTAGCACTCGAAGGGAGGGACTTGTACTGAGACTGATGCGTACTGTGTTTGTAACTTGAACGGAAGCTTGAAAAATAGCCCGAAATCAAGAACACAGATCCCTGACAGTCTAACTCACTATAGTCTGGGTACAATGAAGAACAGGCCTTTTTTAGAAGCCTATCTTCATATCGGCTGGAGGAACGGCTCGATCGCAACCTTCGCCAGTAGGAAGTGACGACCGCACACACGACAGGCAGAATTCGGAAACACTGAGGTGTAACAAATAGCGCTGAACATGGGCGGGTGCCGGACGAACTGAATCGTGTAGCCGAGTCTGAAGATACAAGGAACCTGCTGAGTCGATCGGGAGTACCTTTCAGTGCTACAACGGACCGACACAGGGGGGCCAAGGTATCAGAGACGTACTCAGAGAGAGGCAGCGGGCTAGAGAACAGGGACCCAACTCGGAAGGCCCGAAGGCGGCCCGAAGCAGGGTCTGAGTGTTTAACACCTGTCTCTAGGTAGCGGCAGAGAGTGCGTGAGAAGATGTGACCGGGTCCTCGAACGCAACCAATTGCCAGCTAGTGAAGCCGAGTCTATTGGTACGGAGGAACCGACTAGATCAGCCAGGAGCACCGTGTAGTGCTACAACTGAGTGATGCAGGGGAACCATGGATATCACAGGCTTCTAGGCAAAAAACAGGGACCCAGCTCGGAAGGCCCGAAGGCGGCCCGGAGCAGGGTCTGAGTGTGTAGTGTGACTCTAACCTGTCTCTTCATGGCGGCAGAAAGTGCGTGAGAAGGCGTGACCGGGTCCTCGAAACCGCACCCAACTGCCGGCTGGCGATACAAGAGGTAGCTGAGGGGTGCGAGGCTTTACAGGGTCGCACACTGCCAGTCTGGCCCTCTTTGGACCCAAGAACAGAGGAAACTGCTCTTTCTTTGAAGTGTGGGAACCGCCAGCTCCACTGTTTTTGGGAGCAACAAGCCTCCACCCGGCCCTCCACAATTGTTTTTGTTTTTTTGGGGTTTTTTTGTTCAAAAGCTGAGGGTCTGTTCTTTCTTTTGATATATTACATGTTCAGATATTTATACAACAATGTATTCTGGGGGCCATGAAAGTTCTGTGAAAATGATCAAAAACGCTGGCGGTGGCTGTCAACTTTAAAAAAAACGCTGGCGGGGAAAGAGTTAATAATATGGCAATGTTAATGTATTTGGTATTGGCGGACTAGATCTGCTACACATAATGCTGCTGCAGGACAAGTATGGACTTGCTACTGTAATTAGATATAGGCTACATACACGTTGTTGTGAGCATGTAAGCTGCCTCATGAATAGACATACATAAATCCCATAGTAGATCTAGGCAGGTGGAGCTGGGGGAGGTGGAGAGTTTCAGATGAACTCTAATAATGCACTGAAGGACCAACTTACAGCAAATACTGAACCAGACTATTTAAATGTTGAACAAGCAATTTCATTGGCTGCAGAATCAGCAGAGGCCAATCAGCTTGCGCCCTCTGATAATGGTGAGACAGCTTGCAGATTGCATGTAAAGGACCTATCAGCTTGCACAATTTAGAGTTTCATGACTGAACAAGAACAGTTGAACAACTGAACAAACAGCTTTTGTGCAACTCACCAAAAACCCAACCCATGGCTAAAGATTCAAAAACACAGAGGAAAAGAAGACAGGCTCCACTGCAGGCATAGTAGTCGAACAACTGGAATACATACATCCCCCCCTGTAGGTCACAATGCAAAATTACAACTCAATTACAAGTCAACACAAAGAATTGGAAAGCATACTGCACAACATGTACTGTATACTGCCTACTATTTTAAAACGTAGTAGCTTGTAACAGTATACAGCATACAATGTTAAAGTTTTGAAAGTATGTATGTAGCAAGTTATACAAACACAAACCTCTGTAACCATGACAAGTTGGCAGAAGAAGCAAAAAAAACAGAAAAGCAGAAGAAAGATTTCTCTACGTCCAACTTTGCGCAGTACCATGGGGTACAGGTCCATCACTGATGTCATGAAAACTTCCATCGCAACAAACTTTGGGGGATTCAGAACAAAAGTACATTAGAGTTGTGAAACACTTTCAAGTGCATCAGATGATGTTCTGTATATTGCATCTATTAAATAGCTTACCAACTTAGGAAGGCTTTAATTTATCAGTATACTCATCAAACATGGCTCTTGATTAAGGTTTTACACCTCTGTGTGCAGGTTTGAATTTCAGCTCACCTGTGTATCTAGTCCCAGCAAAATAATCATGATGAAGAAACAAACAGACCACAACTGAGGGAAAGGCATCATAGCTACTGCCTGTGGATAAGCTATGAACGCTAATCCTGGACCTGAAAGAAAGACAGAGAGAGAATGTTTTCTTGAGTATTTAGTGTCCTAAAGCTTTACAAAATTTTAAAGAATGTTGCAGTACCTGATTCTGCCACCTCCTCAATGGGGACACCCTGCTTTTGAGCCATGAAGCCCAGAACTGAGAAGACAGCAAAGCCAGCTACAACACTGGTGCCACTGTTCAGAAGGCAAAGCCATAAGCTGTCCCTAGGGAAAACATAGATTATACAAGTCCTTGGTTTGAAAATCAATGTGCCTAAATCATGGTTTGTAGAAGAGAAAAGAAGAGGGGGCCAAACACAGAACCCTGGCGTACATCAATGATAAGTTAGTGCAACTTCGACACACCATACCCTTTAAGATACAATGAAGTAAGAATGCCTTTGAAGTAGTACTTAAACAAAGGTAGCAGTATACTGTACATGCAGTATAAAGAGAATCTTGAAGAAAAAGAAAGATACTGAAAAAATATCATATTATCGAACCGAACTAACCTGTAGCAGTTGTTGTTATATTTATTGTAGCTGCCTAATACAGTAAGAGAGGCTGTACCCAAAGCATATGAGAAAAAGATCTGAGCTCCTGCTTCCATCCAAACCTAAATGCACAACACATTAGCAATAAGGACTTGAGAAGGGGTTCAAGAATTGTAATATTAATGCTAATTTGATGTCTGCAAAATTTCAATTTTTTTTGCTACTTATAACAAGAAAATAACATATTTCTTACTTGTTGTGAATATAATTAAGTAGACTATGCAAAAAACATTTCTTTATAAAGTAATATCAACTGATCTTGTCTATATGTAAGGGTTATTAAGCCTGATTCCAGGCCAGGGCACATGATGGGGTTACCTGTGGGTCAGCGAGACGGGCAGGTTCAGGGTACAGGTAAAACACAACCCCCTGCAGAGCTCCAGGAAGAGTCAACCCACGAATCAGCAACACCAGTAGCATCACATAAGGAAATGTGGCTGTGAAATACACCACCTACAGTAGAGGCACAATACAAGAAAGGTTAAAAATGCTAAATAATAATAATAATCATTTTACTAATTTCAATAAACAGACAAAATGCTGTACTGACATTCCATAATAATGAATGCAAACTTAATTTCATATAAAAACTAAATGCAGCAGAAAATAGACCAAGAAGAAGTACATTTTGTGAAATGTTTAAAGTGTTAAGACAAAATTCTCTTCAATGACATTTTTGCACACCTTGCCTGTAGATTTGACTCCTTTCCAGACACAGAAATAACATATGATCCACATTGCAACGAGACACAGAAGAATCTCCCAGTTGATTTTACCGACCTCCTCAATACCTCCAGATAAAGCAAGCACTCTGTGTCTATAAAATTTGACGAGAGAGAGCAACTATCATGCTTTATAATTGGCTAATGTGGAATGCTCTTGGAAGATTTGATTTTACTATTATCAAATCTTATCATAATATAATTTATGTTTATTTATTTACTTCCAGAACTCAGTAACTGCAGAGGTTGAATTAATCAGCGTTGTCCAGTTGAGGGTCAGATTCTTTGAGGCGAGATTTACACAATCATCTAAGATGGAGAAGGAGAAAAATAAAAATAAAAAGAGGTTTGCAAACCCCTGGTCTAGCATATTTTGATATGATATTCAGAAGATTTTACTTATTTCTGTTAGTGTATTTTAAACTATCACCTGTGTTCCAGGTGTTGTCACAGCTATCCCACGGCAGTTGGGAGCTGAAAGAAAAGATGAGGTAGAAAAATGCCCAGGCCAGAATGATGATGTAATACATGCAGCTGTACAGCACTATCAGCTGTCCTGCATAGCCAATACCTGACAAAAGCAAACAGAAACACTGATCAGCACAAACAATACCAGACAAGGAACAGAACAAACTGAAGGACTAATGCTGCCTTTACGTGCTATCATAAAGTTTCCTACTTCTAAAGTTGTGATTACAAGCTCACGCATTCAAATTTTGACTTCCAAAAAATCCTTCTTTTGAAATCCAAAACTCAGGAAAATATAAAGAAACCAGGAACTGCTCAAAATGCTGACAGAGAGTGTGAACCAACCAACCAAACAAACAAACAAACAAACAAACAAACAAGACTTCATACTGAATGAAGACAAAGGGCATTTTAAATTGACAGGGTGATAATCAAATGAAACAAGACACAGCTGAAACAGATAAACTAATAATGAGCATAGGGTTCTGGCAAATGAAGTCTGGGAATAACAGTCTATGGAAACAGTGAGGGACTAGGCTGCCATCAGTTGGCACATGATGGCACCTGCAGCTGACAGATGTAACATAGCCCCCCCCCTCGAAGGAGCGCCTTCCAGACGCTCCAACATAGGTGGGAGGTGGAGTGAAGGTGGATCCTGGGGCGGTACGGTGGGCCAGGACCATGGAGAGGAAGAGAGCCTGAAGACTGTTGCAGGACAGGCAACCAGGGCGGAGCAGGCTCCGACGGTTCAGGGGGCCAGGCGAATCCGACGGTTCAGGGGGCCAGGGCGGATACGACAGATCAGGGGCAGAGGCTACCATCTTGTCTGAAGACACCGTCGTAGACAAAGGCGTGGCGGCAGCCATCTTGTCCGAAGACACAGGCATGGCGGTGGCCATCTTGTCCGAGGACTCTGGAACGATTTCATAGATTTGAACAGGCTCAGGAACTGATCTGTAGACTAGAACAGGCTCAGAAACAGCATCAGGCTCAGGAACAGAATCAGGGAAAGATCTGCAGACTAGGACTGGCTCAGGAACACACTCAGGAACACATTAGCAGACTAGGACTGGTTCAGGAAGAAACTCAGGAACAGACTCATGCACTCGAATAGTCTCAGACACAGCCTCAGGCTCAGGAACAGATCTGCAGACTATGAAAGGCTCAGGAATAGACTTGTTTACTAGAACATGCTCTGAATTATGTGCAGTTGTCTTATTGTCTTATTCAAAGTCATTTCGATGAACGTCGACCAAACACACCACAGCGCCACTGCCATCACTGAAAGCACAGAGGAAGACGGGATGAACTCTGGGATTAGAGAAGCGTCAGCAGAAATATTCGATGATAGCGGCTTTAACCCCCTGAGGTCGGCGGTATCGCCGGCGATACCAGCTCGCTTTTTTTTTTATCAGTGTAAAAGAAACTCATAAATACTCTGTTGACTTTGATTTTCCATAGGAGTTTCATACATCAATCGATTCTGTTAAATGTGTATTATTTTTGTGTATACTCACAATAAAAACAAAGTGTTGTGCTTTTTGCCAAATAAAGAAAAATAAACACGAAGCGAGTTCTGCCTTCTCTCTGCCAGTGAAGTCCATTCTGAAACGCGTCCGAAAATGAACAATAACTCAGCGAATACTCAGTCAAACAGGCAAACAGACACACAGGCATGAAGCTTGAATTCTCTTATTTTAAATGAAGTAATTTATATAAAAAACAAATATTCTCATCTTGTGAAATCTGTATTAAAAGAGAGCGATTCCAGTCGAGCTCATTACAGCTCATTCAAATGTAATGTGACTCCGCCTACGGAGAGCGCGCGCTATTCAAACGCAAATGGCTGAGGCAATCCACGCAAAACCTGTGAACGCCCCCATATCAGCTCGAGAAAACACAAGTTTATTCAGATCATTACTTGTTTACACCGTCTCACAGCGCTGTGAGGAATAATAATAATGGAAAATGTACCTCAGAAGTGCGGGTATATCGAGGAGTGAGCTGAGGAATACTGTAGTAAGTTTTTGTTCCTTCTCACGTGAATCGGGTTTCTGTTTATGAATGAATGAACGGCAGAGATGCGAGCTGTTTACCACAGCTTGCAAAAAGACAGTTTAAATTTAAATCACGTGTGTGAATGAATGATGATGTTTTAGCAAACTGTATTGCTATACTGAGATGAGTAAAAATCGACTGAAATATGTTGAAATAAAATGTAGGCTATTTGTTTAAGCAACATATTAAACTGCAAATTAACATTTATATGCCCTAATATTTCATAAAAACAACGTTACAGTCAGGCGAAATATGAAAGACAACATTTTGTTGACTAGATTTGGGTACAGTTTTTACTGTAGAATATACTGCCACATCAAATAAGCTTTTGTTTAGCAATTTCTAAATATATAAAATACTATTTTTGTCAAAAATAAAGTCATCAACTAAGATGTTAGCTGTTCCAATGTTGGCTATATTCAAACTAATGAATACATAGATCAAATGTAGGCCTATAATCTTTTTTTTTTTTACAAAGAAAGAGTACACTTGAAATATTGTTGAAATTGTAATTATTGTTGTAATTGTAACCTTTTTAATAAAATAGCAAAACATATTTACAAGATAGATGTAAGCAAAATCTTAAATGGTCAATATAAGTCTTCTTCTAAATATATCTTTTGTCCTTGCATTGTGGCTCAGTCAGTTTCACAGCTGAATGAATGGCTAATTATGCAGAGTGGGTGGGACATTGTATTATCAGGTGTAAACCACTCCCCCCTCGCATATTGGCTTTCCAAGCAAAACCTGTTTTACATCAATTTAATTCAATGTATTGTTTTATGTGAACGATAAAGCAAGACTATTTTCACATAATTTTGAAGCCAGAACTCGAAGCGACAACATCCATTAGTCAAAAGTCTTATTGACACATATTTATTATGAGTTTTGTGTTCTTATTTCAGCAACTTTCATTTTTATTTTTTTCAATAACCACGCATAAACATTATTCTCTTAAAAATTCAAAAATATACATGCATGGTGATCACATATTTTGGTAGCCCTGTTTGTGCTATATAGAGTGAATTTACACCTTTGCCATTAACATGTTTATAAATAACTGAAAAAAGCACAAATGTCAGAGCATTTCAGAACACCTCCAGGGCCCAGAAAACCGCTCAGACTCCAGAGGGTTAATAAGCCGGCTGTTCTGACCATTCTCAGAGGTAGATCTTCCAACTTAGATATCAAACCCCAACGTGGATAGGAAGCCTTTGCATCCTCAATCGCTGCGTCAATGACACCCGGGAACACAGGGATGGTGTCCGTGATGGCTGAAGACTTAAAGGTTTCTTCTTTCACAACTGGAGGCGTTGGATTGCTGATCTTGACCACTGAAGACTCAGACAAGGTTGTGCTGGCGGTTGGCTGCACTGGCATGACTATACTGGTGATTGGAGGCTCTGACGTGACTGCAATGGCTACTGGTGGCTCTAACATGACAGCTCTGGCTAACATTGTAAGCACTGGGGTTTTCAGCATTAGAGTGGGCATGGATGGAAAGTGCTGGCCAAGCTCCGTCGCCATCGGAGCTTGCCTCACGTGGCCCCCTCCCCAAATTTTTTTTAAGCGAAGCGTCACCATCTGCCATGGTAAACAACAATGCATAGTCCAGAAACTCAATGAACGAACTTCGAGGTGCATCATGAATTAGCTTATCTTTGAGAGGAGGGTTAAGCCTGTGACAGAAAAAGTCTATGAGAGCATAGTCCAGTAGATCAGAAGAAATTACAATGTCCAGGAAAATTTGTATATGTTCTTCGAGTGTGCGGTTACCTTGACGCATACGGACTAGTTTAACTTCTGGATTCATGATGATGAAGTCTTTCTGTGATGATTTGGTTGTGGGAGTAAGACAGCATTCAGCAGAGAGAGTAAGAATCCAAACACAGTTTATTAACAAATGTAATCCAAGGTCATAGTCCATACCAGGCAGAGGGTCAAGCACATGTAATCAGTCCGAACACAAATACAATCCACTGAGGCAGACGGTAACAATTAATCCAAAACTCAGGAAAATATAAAGAAACCAGGAACTGCTCAAAATGCTGACAGAGAGTGTGAACCAAACAAACAAGACTTCACACTGAATAAAGGCAAAAGGCATTTAAATAGACAGGGTGATGATCAAATGAAACAAGACACACAGATAAGGTATCTGAAACAGATAAACTAATAATGAGCAGAGGGTTCTGGGAAATGAAGTCTGGGAATAATAGAGTCTAAGGAAACAGTGAGGGACTAGGCTGCCATCAATTGGCACATGATGGCACCTGCAGCTGACAGATGTAACACTGCCATAGAAAAATAATAATAATGTTGACTCGATTGGTACACTGCCTTCAGAAAATGTAAGTGCTGGTTGCTGGTTGCAAATCCCACATGCACAAAGAATGCAGATAAAATAAATTAAAAGTTTAAATATTTTGACTCACCTTCAGCCAGTGGACAGAGGCGATGCCAACATGTAATGCCTCCTTCCTGTGTGTACTGTCCCATAGCCGTCTCTAGCAGGAACAGTGGCACCCCACAGGTAATCACAAACACCAGGTAGGGTATCAGGAACGCCCCTGAACACATCAGTACAATTAAACATTATTAAAATGCCAGAAAGGTAAAGTAGATCATTCATATTTGTAACCACTAAAATAATGAAATTTCAAAACAGCAAACAACATTTGTGTATTTAAGCTGCCTCATACCTCCTCCATTCCTGTAGCAGAGGTAAGGAAACCTCCAGACGTTACCCAAACCAATCACAATCCCTGCCACAGCCAGAATAAACTCTGCTTTGCTGCCCCATTGCCCTCGCTCCTCTATTTGTCCTTTGATTCTGGTCATACCGTCACACCGTTTTGACCAGGTTACTCTGATCCTGCTGTCCAGACTGCTGTAATTTAACAGTGAGTTTGTTCTAAATTCTACATAGCTATTCATTTATTAAAATGTATCAAGCTATTCATTGACTGATCCCCGCCAGATTAAATGACAACCAAAGTACAAAATAAACAATGGGGCGAGTCTAAATCAGATGCCGTTCATCATGATATATGATATGCCTCAGGCAAAATTTTAATTTCAAAATCTGTAGTTTTGAAGAAAATTGTTAAAATATGCAAAACCTTTATCATCCAGTCTAGTGTGAAATGTTGCAAAACCACTTGATAAGGCCCCACCACCCCCTCAGTTCACAAGAACAAACTTAAAAATGCATGACAATATAATTATAAAATGCATGACAATATATTATAAAAAGGCAACTCGGATTTTTTGTTTGAAAATACTGTACGAGCAAAACATGTTTTATTCACTCCTTTTGATATTATGGTTATTTCCTCTCTTTTGTCCTTTGTAAGGAGGTTTCAGATCCAATTCAAATGTCTCAATTAAGTTTAAGATTCCTCAAACTGTGATACTTTTCCACCAGCATGTAAAAAAAATAAATAATCTTAATATTTCATGACTAAGGCTTTTGAAGGGCTTATTTGTAATATTTGACCAGTAGTATCTGTACTTTCACTCAAGTAAGGAAGTTGTGTACTTTGTCCACCTCTGCCTCTCGAGGATAGGTGGAAGAATGGTGTCATTCAAGGGAAGACCGTGGTGACGGTCTGAGTGAGGTCGAAAAAGATCTGCAGTGAACCAAAGACAGTCTCAAAAACACGGTTTGAAATCGCTGGTGTTTCTGACGTCACAAACTACCTTAAAGACACATCTTACGATGTCGGAAAGATCCGGGAGGCCCTCCCGGAGAGATACAGTAAATACTTGATCTTCCTACACAGCTTCTTTGGCTGCGATACCGTATCAGCAATTTCTGGGTTTAGCAAACCAACTTTGCTCACCAAGACAGCAAGACTGACAAAGCTGAGGGGGCCATGGATGTGTTCAATGACATCAGAGCCAAGAAAAGTGACATCATCAAAGCTGGCTGCGAACTGTTCAAGTTCACATTCTGCGTAAATCCACCTGAAGATTTGGAAGACTTAAGATTTGATATCATCAGCAAGCGGGCCGCAGCCGGGAGCATCACGCCTGAGAAACTGCCTCCGACTACAGGAGCTGCAGCATAGCACTCTCTGCGGGCATATCTCCAGATCAGAGATCGGCTAGCTGCTACAAAGTCCATCACTGGATGTCCTTGAGTATGGATAGAAACAAGGAGAACAAGGTTATGCACCAGTCCCTACAACAGATCCCATTGCACTGCACTACCTTCTGAAGTTTGTCAGCTGCAACTGTGCAGGGGACTGTGACACTCTCAGGTGCTGCTGTAAAAAGCAAGGCGTCAAGCGTATTTCTGTTTGTGGGAACTGTCATGGTAACTCTTGCCAGAACATCAACAAGCCAGATGATAACAGGAGTGAGGGAGATGTAGGGGAGTTGGATGAGGTTTGTTAAATTTTAAACCGATTTTGTTCAATAAAACCATTTATATGTGGTTTTTGTATGGACTTGGAGTCATTTTTACTCAAAACTAATGGCTGGGATAGATTCAGCATCCATAAAACCACTAGTTAGACATCTCAAAAGGTAATATTGGTAAAAAAAAAAAAATATATATTTTTACCCAGGCCGTCTGGGCACCCCAACTTTGATTGCCTCTCCAGGCGTTTCCCCGAGGATTTGGCCATGGATAAATTGGGAGATGTTACTAGACACCTATAGGTAAAAAAAGCTATTGGTAAGAATTTTTTTTGCAGATTGGCAAAAAAAAAAAAGCCTAACTTTCCCTAACTAAAAATACAAAACTTATACAAAACTTTATACAAAAAGAAAAAGATTTTTTTTTTTTAAAAAGATAGATACTCCAAACCTTCAAGAACCCAATGAAAATATTTTGTTGGGAGCGTTGCAATGCAGATGTCCACTAAGAAACAGAAAAAACAAACGTCTGCTCGCCATCCTCAACGGTGTACATGTGAAGTGTTCACACTAGTGCAGTCCATGAATAGAAGGATCCAGAATCTAGATTTTGAGATAACAAAACTGGCCAATTCCCTTGTGTATTAATGATATTTCTTATTTTCTTTCAGGGTTTCACCGGATGACACAACGATGGCCTACTCCATTGGATTTTCATCACGACGATGGTCACATGGATCAACAGGATAAAGGTAAGACCTTTCCGAAAACTACTCAACTTTGTTTCTAAACAAAATAGCTACAAAACATACCGGGTTTTTTTCCTCACAAATATATCTTTCAATAACATCTAATAACAAGATTTTGTGCAACTTCTAGCTCACGCTTCTCTTCTAGTGTTTTCTCTATCTTTTCTCCTCAAGCGGCTTTTCTAGGGGGCGGAGTCCGCTTGACCTAATTACAGGCGATTGGCTGCTCACAGATCAAGCACAGATCAAGAGCTCAAAGATGGAGCAAAGTTTCTGAAATTATTTAGGTTGCCTTATATTGTAAATAAACCATATCTAACATGACATATTTTGTATTTCATCTTTTATCTTATTATTTATTATTTCCTTTACATTCCATGGTTATTTAGTCTACTGTATTCATAAAATTGACTCCGACTACAAATTGTTTTGAGCCTGGGTTACACCCTCCCCCCTTAGAACCATGCAAGTCCCTTTGCATATTGATAGTGTCTGCAGACTCTTGTGATGCAGGACAACTCAACTGGGAATAATCTTGCAGGGACTCCGAGAAGGCATCATTCAAGCCCTAAAGAAGGGGCTGAACACTCTCGGTTACTAACGTAACCTCGGTTCTCTCTAGATGAGGGAACGAGTGTTGCGTAAGCTAGCTTACGCTACGGGAAAAACCCTTTTCTCGAGAATACTGAAGCCAAAAATTATCCTTAATTTTGCATTAGTTTAAAACGCATTGCTGCATAAGCAGACCTAGGCAGAGCGACTCGCGCGCCTATTGGTTGCTCAGCAGCAACTGCTGCAACCTATCCAGGGCCTGCTCGTGACGAAGCACCAATGAGGGCGCGGGCGCCCGTGCGCGTCACGTCCCACCAGAATGGGCGTGGCTACAGGCTATAAAAGCAGGCCCATGAGGTTGTTCTCTGGTTTTTCAATCTGAAGCGAACCAGAAGTAGCACAAGCACGGCAGGGTTACGCAACACTCGTTCCCTCATCTAGAGAGAACCGAGGTTACGTTAGTAACCGAGAGCGTTCTCTTACGAGAGTACTCTCGTGTTGCGTAAGCTAGCTTACGCTACGGGAACCCAATGTAAAACGCTGTGCGTGCTAGAGAAGGTCCACATGCACGTTCCCAAGGGCATGTGCCCGGGGACAAACGTAAGTGGTAATATCTGGGCCGACGAGGGGTGGGCCCAGGGAGTGATAACCATTCCAGAGTGTGGGAATGGGTGCTTAATACAGTAGAACAGCCAGGTACATCCGTGGGCTGAACTAAGAATGATAACACTGCCTGTCAGCCACCTGAACCCGAAGGACAGGTGAAAATCGATCACAGACAGGAAGACCTGGTCTGCCGATCTGGAGCCTGTGTATAACACAAACCACACACAGTCTGTGTCGATCTGCAGCGAGAGCGAACAGAGCTAGTATGTTAGACTGACAACAGTTTAGCCTGTAGGGCAGACAACTCCAGGTTATAAAACCTGATAAATGTAGACGGAGAGGCCCAGCCCGCCGACATACAAATATCATGGAGGCCATGCCTCTGGTGGAGTGCGCTCTGACGCCCAGAGGGCAATGAAGGTTCTTAGACCTATAAGCCATAGCGATAGCGTCAACTATCCATCTGGACAGGCTCTGTTTCGATGTGGCTAAGCCCTTAGTGCGGCCACCAAACGAAACAAAGAGCTGCTCTGACTGCCTGAAAGCATCAGACCGTTCGACATATATTCTCAGCGCCCTGACAGGGCAGAGAAAATTCACATCGTCCTCACCCTCAGATCTCGGAAGAGCTGACAGTGAAATGATCTGTGATCTGAACGGAGTGGAAAGCACTTTGGGGACATAACCGTGCCTCGGTTTAAGGATGACTTCCCAGCTAGCAAAAATTGTGAGGGCCGAAAGCGGCCCGATTAAGGCTAAAACAATCGGCCAATCCTCGGCATGAATCTAGATCCGATTGCTCTGCGAGCGCTCGGTTTTAACGCGGCCCGATTAAGGCTAAAGACACTCGGCCGAGCGCTCGGTTTTAACGCGGCCCGATTGCGGAAACCCGAGTGAGAGGACGTATAGCTCGCCTCCAATCCCGTTCCTTATTTGGGCTTATTTGAACTTTGATTTCCATTCATATCAGGTTAATACTAAAATTGCTTAGCAGCCGTTATTTATGCAGCCGTTATTTATGCAAGATAAACAAAGTAAAACAGCACAAGGAAGACAGGTTTCATGTTTAATGCATTTTTTATTGGACCACACTACAAAAATAGGATAAACACACTTTTTAATAACAGATTTGAATAGAATAGAAATAATATCACAGCATTAATGTAGAATCAAGGAGTTAAAATACCATTTTCCAATATCAACATTTTTAACTTTGAAACATTTAATTCTGGCCCACTGCATTTGAGTTGTCTACGCACACACTTTTTAATAACAGATTTGAATTGAAAAGAATAGAATAGAACAGAATAGAAATAATATCACAGCATTAATGTAGAATCAAGGAGTTCAAATACCATTTTCCAATATCAACATTTTCACTTTGAAACATTTAATTCTGGCCCTCTGCGTTTGAGTAGTCTACGCACACACTTTTTAATAACAGATTTGAATTGAAAAGAATAGAATAGAAATAATATCACAGCATTAATGTAGAATCAAGGAGTTCAAATACCTTTTTCCAATATCAAAATTTTTAACTTTGAAACATTTAATTCTGGCCCACCGCGATATTTGAGTTGTCTACGTTGTCTGCCTGTTCGCCCTCTGACTTCGGCCACCATCCCTATCAGAGGCTAACCACAGACACCTGGTGATGAGCAGCTCTGTTTCCTCTTCTGTAGAATCTTTGGTCAGGGCATTGCGGCGGACTGCATCTGAGAAAAACACAAGATAGAAGAGGGCAGCATGACCACGTGATGTTACTCAGCAACCACCAAAACTTAATTTGGATGCAGGGCTCTACACTTACATTTCTTTTTAATTTAAAAAGTTTAGGAGCACAGTCAAAAATTTAGGAGCACCTTCTGATCAATGACAAATTAACCTACCCATTAAAAGGCGGTATTTGATAAAATGACTTGCCGGGGCATTTTTTTTTTAAAAAGCGCATATTCTTAACTAAATCACAGCCTTTGTGATTTCATGATAGCACTATGCTATATTATGATTGTAAATGGTTTTAAATAGATCGCGTAGCCTTAGAAAACGGTGTAATAATGTTATTCATGGATTCTCGTCTGTGGAATGCGCCACTTCCGGTATTTTGCCGGTTACTCAACACGGGTAAATTGCTATTGAGGATTTTTTTTAATCGAGTGCTCGACTTTAATTGAGGAATCGTTGCAGCTCTAGTTTCAATGGAGGGTGCACCCATAGAACCTGATCAGGTCAGTCGCACTGGTGCTCCTAAATACTTTGTCACCGTCACAGCCAGTAAATAAATAAATAAATAGGTTGCACTGTAGAGCCCTGGGATGTCACCACAGTGCAGTTATCCAGCACTGACACTCACCCAGAACCACACTTTTAATGAGTCTCGCCAGCGAAGTGTTCATTGCTCTTTTCAGGACCTGCCCCACAGTGTCTTTAAGAGTCATGCCTCCGACCATTCCAAGGAGAACAGTCTGAAACAAAGACATGTAACTCGTTAGTTATTTAAGGAATATAGCATGAGTGAGAGTGGGGACTGACTTTTAGGAATGATCTGATTAATGCATAATTTAACTCACCAAATTCTTCTTCTCCTCTGGATTCTTTAACGTCTCCTCCAAACATTGTAGCTCCTCAATGGTTGAAAGTAGGAGCCCAAAATGTGTTGGGTCTGGCATGAAGTCTGGAACTGCTGGAGATTTGTAGGAGCTGCATCAGGATGAGCAACTGCTGCTCTCTGATAGAATCAAGCTGGATGAGGATCTCCTTAGCAATTGCTGTAAGACACAAGAAAAAGCAGGCATAACAGATTAGTAGCAAAACATTGTACGTAGATATGTCAGAGTAAACCGAGAGAGTTCACTTTGTAGAATTCCTACCTGTAGGCACAGCCTCCTGAGAAGACCTGTCTTTTGTGTCTTCCATGGTGTTGCTTTCCATGGTTGTGTTGACATTTCTGCCTTTATAACTGAGGGGATTATAATCAGAGGAAGGTTAAGTTTAAAATAAAAATGTTGAATGTAATATATTTTTCTCCTGGTCCTTATTTTAAATAGGTCATAAAAAATATCAATATTATCGACTGATATGAAACGCTTACATCATGATACAGTTTTCAGTCATATCGCCCAGCCCTAGGGTAGCTAATAAACTTTTCAAACCTGTCTGTACAGACCGCATTTAGCCAAAGGTAATGTTGATGTTAGCTATAAAGTGCGATTTCAGTTTGCGCCATAAAAGTACAACTAGAGGCCAATTCACACCGCAGACAAACGCCAGCAAACACCAACAAAAAAAAGTCACCAACAAAAGTTGGTCGTTGTATTCAGAACGTTATGAAAAATAAGTGTCATGTTCACACTGCCCCAACAGAAACCGACAAACTCAAGCACCCACGGAAAAACACGAGATATTCATTCATTTTAACCAATACAAGTAAAAGATTGCAGCTTTCAGACACAACTTTCTTCTCGTTTTATATTGTTAAATGTCGAGAGTGCATCTGTTACAGGCCCCCGTGCAAAAGGCCATTAAATGCACTTCACGACGTCATACACAGCGTTCACAAAATGGCGGACGGTCTGCACATAGATCTTCACAACCCAGAACATTAATACACAAAATATTTGCAGCATGAACATATGTTGTATCATACCTGTAAAACCAGGAGCAAACGTGTCAGCGTAATCATAATCCCCAGCAACTGTGAGGTCACCGGCGCAGTCGCAGCTGCTCCTCTACCGTTATAAGAGTCCTCAGTTCATTTTCATAATAAGAGTCCCGATCTCACTCAGCAACAGACATGACCCAGCTTTCAGCAGACCAAAGTCCCACATCATTCCTCTATTTACATAAGTAAAATAAATATTTTCTTACAGGATCAAAATGTGCACATACTTTAGGACAAAACGTGTTTGTTGGCGTTTGTCTGTGCGGTATGAATTGGCTTTAAGCCAGCTAACATTTGTTCCACTTTATTTTATTCCACAGATCAAAGACTGTGTTCGTAAATATTATTCACGTAAATTGCATTCAATAAAAATGGTGTCTAGCCTAGCAACTAATTCTTTGCCAACTAGCAGAACGAAAATATGAGCTGCTAGCGCAAAAACAGCGCAGCTTCGTTAACTTCGCGCCATAAAAGCTTTCATATTACCCCCATTTGCACTACTTTACTCAGACAAAAATTTTATATTGTTGTCCTAATTAATAGAATTCGAGTTCTGAATTCTTTCTTTTCGTTTCATCTAGGGAAGCACTGTCAAATGAACATGAACAAAGTTTAAACGGATCGATAATAATCAACATTTAATCAGCAACAGTTCGAAATATGTAGGTCGACGTAACTCGATTGAAACTATGCTCGGCGTGAAATGTTGATGCTTTTTAAGGAAATTGAACACAACTTACCTCAAGTTCACTGTAATGACGCAGGATCGAAAAGGGATGATTTTAAGTCAGGCGTTGAGTTTTATCTCACCGAAAGTTGTGCACACGTCTTGCGTGCTGACGCTCGCTGCAGCAACTGTTGAAATCGGCTTCATACCGGTAAACGCATCTGAGCCGAGCGCCCAGAGTTTAACCGTCACTGCTGGTAAACATTTGAAATAGCCAGTAAAATGAATTTTAGACTCAGTGTTAATTTTAGACTACCCAACTACTCAGCCGATGCGCGACTGCAATCACCGTGACTGTGCGAGTGATGTCGAGCGCCCATGCATTTTTAAAATACACGTAAAGAATCTTCATGACAACTAAATATTTTTGCTATGGTTATAAATATTAAAAATTGCTCTGTGCAAAATGACTCTATTATTATTATTATTTACCGCATATATTTTGTTTTGGACAACGACATTCGACGAGTATAACATACTAAGATACAGTCAGGAATTTACGTAAATTTTAAAATAATTTTTATGTTAATTATTGCAACATTAAAACCATCCTTGATTTAACCTAAGCCGAGTCATTTCCAGAAGTGGTCCAGATCATACAGCAGAGCCGACCAGTTACGGTGAACATGAATCGGCCCAGTGCTTTACAGCCGTAACAAAAATGCATGTGCCAGAGCGAGCTGCGGGCCACAATCGGCCCGGTTAACACACGCCGATGCCGAGTCTGAGCCGCAGGCGCCGCGGGGCAGCCGAGCTCGGGCCGATTATACATGCTATCTGGGTTAGAGTCATTAGGCCCAAACTCCAAGCACGAAGCACTCACAGAGAGCGCGTGAAGGTCACCCACTCGCTTAACTGAAGCGAGAGCCATGAGAAAAGCGGTCTTCAGTGAAAGATACCGCAAATCCACGGACTGAAGGGGTTCAAAGGGTTCGCCCTTCATGGCATCCAGGACCAAGGAGAGGTCCCAGGCTGGAACCAGAGGGGGCTGAGGAGGATTTAACCTCCTAGCTCCTCTTAGGAACCTAACAATGAGGTCGTCTCTACCCAGTGACCGGCCATGCAAAGGTTTTGTAAACGCAGCAATGGCCGCCACATACACTTTGAGCGTGGAGGGGGACCTGCCCTCGTCCAAAAGCTCTTGCAGAAAGGAGAGAACCTCTGTAACGCTCCAGCGCTGTGGGTCTAAGTTTCGGGCCGAGCACCAGCCAGAAAACACTGACCATTTAGAGGCGTAGAGCCTTCTCGTAGAGGGTGCTCTAGCCAGAGTAATTGTGTTCAACACTGCCGCTGGGAGGTCAGCGGGTACCCGTTGATGGCCCATGCATGCAGGGCCCATAAGTCGGGGCGCGGGTGCCAGATCGCGCCCCTGGCCTGGGAAAGGAGACCTTTCCTCACCGGAATCGGCCACGGGGCCGTGCTCGTCAGTTGCATCAACTCTGAGAACCACACTTGATTCCTCCAGAGCGGCGCCACGAGGAGCACAGAGCATTTGCTCTCCCTGATGCGCTTGATTACCTGTGGTAACATCGCGATCGGGGGAAGCGCATAGAGCGGACGGCTGGGCCAGTCGTGGGCCAGCGCATCTCTCTGTTTCGTGAAGAATACTGGGCAGTGCGCGTTCTCCGTCGACGCAAAGAGGTCGACATCCGCTCTGCCGAAGATGTCCCATAGTAATTGGGCTATCTGAGGGTGCAGGGACCATTCCCCGGGGGGAACATTGTCCCTGGACAGCATGTCTGGGATGCTCTCAGCGAGCGCAGGTTGTGATGGGCCCACAAGAGGAGGCGTTCCGCCAGCTTGTGAAGGCTCCGTGACCTGAGACCGCCCTGGCGGTTGATGTATGACACCACTGACATGTTGTCCGTGCGGACCAAAACGTTGTGGCCTTTGAGGAGGGGGAGAAAGTATCTCAAGGTATTTTCGACCGCTTTCATCTCCAGACAGTTTATGTGTAGGCGCCTTTCTGAGGCTGCCCACAGACCAAACACTGGTCTGCCCTCGTAGAGGGCGCCCCAACCTGAGTTGGATGCGTCTGTCGAGATTACTTTTCGTCTCGAAGTCATGCCCAGATCCACTCCTGACTGATACCAGTCTGCCGCCTTCCAGGGATTCAGTGCTGTGACACAGTTCTGAGTTACCCTGAGGCGATCGCGGCCAGCGGACCATGCTCGCAGCGGGACCCGCGTTTTCAGCCAGTGCTGCAGCGGGCGCATGAGAAGCAAGCCCAGTTGAGCACTGCCGAGGCCGAAGCCATAAGACCCAGCATCCTCTGAAAACGTTTGAGAGGAAAAATGCTGCCGGTCCTGAAAACTGCAGCTGAGCGCTGAATCTGCAGTGCGCGCTGTGACGTCAGCCGCGCTGTCATTGACACAGAGTCTAAGTCTGTTCCCAGAAAAGAGATTCTCTGGCTGGGAGACAGTAAACTCTTGGTCCAGTTGATTTGGAGACCATCCTTCTTTGGAACGAGGAAATATCTGCTGTAAAAACCTGACTCGCTCAGTGTGTGAGGGACGGTTTCTACGGCTCGTTTCTCTAACAGTTTCGCAATCTCGGCGTGGTTTCGACCCTGGCTCGAAAGCGAGGGGGTCTGCGAGCGAACTGTAGTGAATAGCCTCGTTCTACCGTGTTCAGTACCCATTCTGACACGCCCGGCAGCTCCCTACATGCCTTTATGTGAAAAGCTAGAGGGAGAATAACGCGCGGGCTGTTGTCGCTGTGTGTGTGTGGCACATATCTCACAGCGCCTGAGAGAGAGCGCGTGCTCATGGAGGCGCGCGTGCTTCGCACACACATAACACAGCTCGTGTCTGGTAGAGGGTGATTTACACACGGGACACGTTTTGTGTTTATTGACGGGGGCTCTGAATGAGTGCTTATCACAGAGCAACTCGTGTTTGTGTGTAGGGATGAGCGCTGTACAGCGGGCACCTTTTCCACATTCAAAACACACACGGCGTGAGCCGAGTTTATGGATATGGGCCGTGAATAGGGATGGGTATCGTTAAGGTTTTAACGGTATTACTACTCTTACCGATACTGCTTATCGGTCCGGTACTTTAACGGTATTCTTATCGGTACTTTGTGTTAATGTATTTTTTTTAAGGAACAAATTGAGAACAGAATTAACATTGCTTTATTTTTTTAAATGTAAAATTAATAAAACAATTATTTATAGTGAAAGAAACAGCCATGTTTGAACAACAAACAAATGAATGTAAAACAAATTAAATAAACTACATTTTTCTGTAAAAGAACATACAGTGGTACAAAGCAATACGGGTGGGCAAGTAGGCTGCAAAAGGACTCCGAGTTTTCAACCATTCTTCTGAAGAAAGATTAACATATTTGCCTTTTCTGGCAAAAGACGGGACCTCTCCTGGCTTAATGTGTTCCCTGCAGTTGAAAACACCCTTTCACTTGGGGTGGAGGAGGCTTGAGCACAGAGGTAGCTTGTTGCAACATTTGTGAGGAGGGGCAGAATAGCTCTCTTCTCCCACCACCACATCACAGGATCTTCAGCCATAGGAACGGGAGGAAGGCTTTTGTAGAGCTCAACCTCTAAGTCAACACGTTCGCTAAGGGTGAGGGACGAGGTATCCTGTTGGATGGTCAACCTCAATTTCCTGTCCTCCTCTGAGAACAGCTCCTCCAAGGCACTCCTTGTTTTGTGCAATGGAGGAATTGTCTCCTCCATTTCCTCACCTTCTCCTTCAGATGACTCCTCCTTTTGCTGGTGCTCTGTGTCTGTCTGTTCCAGCCCTGTTGTTGGTCCTCCTGTCACAGTGTCACCGTCAACAGCTTTCTTCCTCAGTCTGTCCCAAGTTGCATCACTGACTGACCTGCCTTTGAATCTGGGGTCCATTGCTGTGGCCTCATGCAGGAAGGCTTGAATGTCATCCTTCTGATATCGCTGGGAGAGGTTCTCCCACACCTTCTCTTTGATTGATGCCACAAACATGGTATCCTCATCCTTCACAGTAAAATGTTCTTCCAGTTTTTGAAGGATAGGTAAGATCTGTCCACAGGTGGCATTCTTTTCACATGACACACACAATGTGGATGTATAAAGGATTCTCATGAGCTGGACAAACTCCTCAGCCTTATGGAAGTCCTCATCTTTCAGACGGTCCAGGTTGTCCTTGGACAATGCTTTTCGCAGTCGTAGGTCCAAGGCTGCTGCTTGGATCGCTGGATATTGCTCCATAAATCTCTCTATCATTAGATATAGAGAGTTCCACCTGGTCTTGACATCCAGGATGAGTGAGTGTTGTGGAAGGCCTGCAACAACAACAACAACAACAAACAACACACATTTAATTACCACACACTTGAATATTGAATTATATTGTTAGATGTGTGAATTTCAAAATATCACTTATAATAATAGATTCAACTGACTTACCAAGGAGCTGTTGCTTTTCTGTCAACACTGTTTTGGACATGGAGGATCTCTTGAACCACACGACCACTGCTCTGATTCGGGCTGCCCATTTATCAATGGATGCAATTTTGTAAATTTTCTGTGCAGCCAGATTCAATGTATGTGCAAAACATCCTATTTTTAGGATCTGTAGCTTCTTGATAGCAATATCCATATTGCCAGCATTATCAACAGTCACAGCTACAATCTTGCTCAGATCTATCTCAAACTCTTCCAGGATGTCTGAGATCTCCTCGGCCACTACTTCGCCAGTTTGTGATTTATACACTGCCCTGGTGTGGAGGACCTTCTGTTTTACACTGCCCTGGCTTGTGTAGTGCACTGTAACTGTGAGATAGTGATCCTGCCGGAGGCTGGTCCACCCATCTGAAGTGATGGCCAGCTTTGGCACATCCTTCAGCTCACTGATCACATTGGCCTTTTCAACACCATACCAGGAAGGAATTAATGTGTCGCTGAGATAACTTCTGGAAGGTGGGGTATATTTAGGGTTGAGTGCCCTGCACATTTCCCTACAGTAAAAACAATTATTGTTTTCATTTGTTATGTTATCATTATTAAATTGGTGTGTTGTTGTTTATTGTATTGTTGCATGATGGGGCTAAAAATACAACCCTTTTTATAATACATCTACTGTATATCCTAAAAATGTATATACTGTGTATACTGATAGACTGTTACCTAAAACAGTTGGACTCCACTGTTGCAAAGGGGTGTAGGCCTTTCACTATGAACTTGGTCAAGGCTAAGTGGCAGTCATTCACCCTCTCCTCAGGCATCCTCCCACTAGCTGCAAGGGTGAAGGGGTTTTGGGCTTGTCTTGGACCAAATGTATTAGGAGGAGTGGGTTGGTTCATAGTAGCTGCAGCTTTTAAAAAAATATATAATAAAAAGTTGCAAAATGTGGCCAATGTTTACATTTGATCATGAACCCATGTTTACATGATTAAGTTAATTCTGTGTCAGCATTTCATCATTACAAATTAATTACTGGGTATAATTTGTATATAAATATCATACATGTTAATGCACCAGTATGAAGGCCTTTTTTAGTGTTTAAGATTTATATACTGCAGGAAAAAAAAATACTCTAAGTAGGCTATTTGTAAACTAACTTAAAGTGCTGTGCATTTAGCCTAATAAATGTTTACATAATGAGTTTTCTTTATTTGGGATTTTTAAAACAAGTAGACAATGTTGAATACATTGTCTGAATGAACGTCATTTCTCCCAAATGAAATCAACATAATGTCAACGTAAGGTAAGCAAAACAATTATGGAGATTGTATTTATTTTAAATGGCGTGAACAACATGATTTTAATGAGCAAAAAGATGTTGAATAAATGTCTGAGATTGTTGAAATTTTTTCGATGAGGGAGAGATCTCGATTTTGCGATGATTCTATTTTTATTTGAGAATGCTGCTAGCATACATACCTGATGTAGATGGCGCAATCAGACACGAGCTAGCTAGGCAGTCAAAAACTTTGCATTTCTCTGTCTGCACATAATGCACTTTTGAAAGATGCTTTGACAGATTGCTTGTGTTTCCGCCCTTACATGCAAAAATCTTGTTGCACTTCTGACAACGAGCGGTGTCTGCATCAATTCTATTGAAGTGTATCCACACTTTTGAACGTTTTGTTCTCTCCGCCATCGTCACTCTTTGTATTAAGCGGGAGTTTTCGTGCTGTTGTGCGTGTGCGCCGCGCTCGCTGTTGTGTGTGACAGACAGCCTCCACAGAGTCCGCGCACGAGAGATCTCATTTCTGAATTGCGAATAAAATGCAAAATGCAGACAAACTTCTTAATATCATCGCAAATTAGAAGGTGAGATAAAATGTGCAGGATAACATTATTAAGCAATAATACATAGTAAATATGTTTTCTTAATTTCTCCAGTACCGAAAGCAGAACCGATTGCGTCAGAGCTTATCGATACCACGGTCTTTCATAATTTAGCACCGGGGCCATTTTAATACCGGGTTTCGGTACCCATCCCTAGCCGTGAAGGAGTGTGAATCACTGAACCGGCCGTGTTTGTATGTAGGCGCGAACACTGTGGAGTGGGCACATGACCTACATTTATAACACCATCGGCGTGAGCCGGATAAACAGACAGAATGCTCTTTCTGTGATATATTTGGGCGGCCGTAAAAATGGCCTTTGGGTACAGGCGAGCGTGTTGTGTAACGGGCTCGTTTGACTGTGAAATACACATCTCCAGTCACCTCTGCTGAGGGGACTGTGAGAGCGAGGCGCGCTGATTTTGATGGCGGTCCGGCCGCAGCGGGACTCGACCATCTTCGTCTTCCTAACACGGTCAGGAAGACTTTGAGGGCTCTGCCTTCAGCACAATCTTGGACCGGGGTCCCCGAGGGGGAGGCGGTCTGTGGCGGCTGGAAGAGCGTGAGCGCTGCTGGGAATCCCTCGGCTGACGGCGCTGTGAGGCTGATGGCGGGGGAGGCTGTGGCGCTGATTTCCGGTTGGACGGCTGCTTAGAGCGGCCCGTAGCGGAACTGGAGCGCTTCGGCAAGAAATGCCGCATAGCCTGGGAGGTTTTCTGTACCTCGGAGTACCGCTCCGAAAACCCCTTGACAGCCGGGCCGAAGAGACCGGATGGCGCCACGGGCGCGTCGAGGAAAGTGGCTCTGTCGGACTCCTTCATGTCGGACAGCGTCAACCACAAGTGTCTCTCGGTGACAGTGAGAGACGCCATATTCCTCCCGATGGCCTGAACAGCGGACTTAGTGGCTCGTAGCGCTAAGTCGGTCGCGCTCCTGCCATCCGGCGGAAGGCGGGCAGAGGTGCGTGGCTACCGGTTCCTCGACCGGAGGAATGCAGAGATAACCTTTGTCTTTCGCGCCGTCTACTAGGGAGAGCGTCGAAGAGATAGTAGAGCGCAGCCTGGCAGAAAATGGCGCCTTCCAGCTCTTAGTGAGCTCCTCGTGGAGCTCCGGAAGAAAGGGGGCAGGCCTCGTGTGAGGCGTCGAGCGGCGGCCTGGCAGAAAGCAACCGTCCAGCCTGCTGGGTGCAGGCTCGTCAGGAAGCGACCAATCGAGGCCGAGGTCCTCCACGGCCTACGTAAGCAGGCGAAGAAGCTCGGCGTCAAACGTAGACCGCACACCGCTCGATTCCTGAAGAGAAGGGGCTGGGTCCGGAATGGAGCCCGACCAGCCTTCGCAGTCAGAAGCCAGAAGAGAGTAGCTGTCCCCTTCTGCGTCATCTCCCCCCGACTCGATATGCACAGCGGGCGGCTGGCCGGCCGTGATAGAGGTGGGGGATGCAGAGAGCGATGCACACGGGGAGAGATCCGACATGCAAGCGCTCGCGGCAGATGCCTCCGGCGTTCTCTGTGAACGGCGCTTTTTACGGCGCGGCCCAGAAGAGAGAAGCGGAGGGGCGGGATCCACGCTGAAAGATGCTAGGACGAGCCCGCAGGGTCGCCATAGACATCACTTCACATTCCGGGCAGCCGCCCAGGGAAAGCGTGTGGTCCGCGTGAGTCTGTCCCAGGCAGGAAACGCACAGGATGTGGCGGTCCCCGTCGCCGAGATCGGCTCGGTAGGAGCCGCATTTTTTGAAAAGAGGCATTTGCAACAACGCCTCGCTCTTTTAGATGCAAGCGTGTGTGACGTAACACGCGGTAATGAAAGGATATCGGCGCCAGATAGCGCAGCAGGAACGGCAGAGGAAGCGGCGAGATGGCCGGCTTGAAGCTCGTCCCGCTGAAGGCTCTTCGACGGCGCAGCTTCTCCGGAGAACAGCGAGGTGAGTGTCCACTTCGCTGAAGAGTTGAAAAATCAGAGAACAACCTCATGGGCCTGCTTTTATAGCCTGTAGCCATGCCCATTCTGGCGGGACGTGACGCGCACGGGCGCTAGTGGTGGGAGAAAAAATCGATCCATCGATGCATCGCGATTCTCTCTCCAACGATTCTGGATCGATTCTGAGAATTTCAGAATCGATTCTGAGCTTAGTTTTTTACCAGATGTGCGATGACGCTGAGTTTGCTTTAGGAACACCCGTCTTCTGCTTGCTAACAATTCCTCACACACGTACACAACTCGAACCTTCCGTAAAATAATCTTTCATAAAGTTCGGAAAGGTTGAAGCGAATTACAAGGACATTCACAGGCTTCGTTGCACAGGATGCGCTGTGAGAGACGCGCGCTTGTTTCGATGTTACACTTAAAGTGTGCTGTCTCACCCGTCTGTATTTTCCTTACAAATGCTCTACGAAGTCATCATTTATGTGGTTTGGAATGCAGTGGACTTATATATTTAAAATATGAATCTCACTAACAGAAGGCTGCTTTCAATTTTAAATGCTGACGCGCGCTTTGTTTGTGTACGAGACTGCTCGTGCGGCTGCGACTCCATGTAAGTGGTTTAATATACTTGTGCAAAATGAACGTAAACACAGCCAGTTATGTCTTAAGGGATTAAACGGACAGGACAAACCACATTACTTCTTATATTTCAAAAGAGATCCGAGCGTGAATGCAGCTTAATAGATCTCCCGCAGTCTATGTCATAGTAAAATACAAAAGTACGATGAAGAAAAATCACTCACAGTTCTTGAATGGAAAATGTTCAGATAATCTTAAATACTGAAAGCACTCTTTGTTTGTTGTTTGTCATGTTTCTATGCTCCTCTTTATTATTTGCTACTTGCTTGTATGTTTTGAAGTTATATAAGTTTAAAATTCTTAAAATACAACTGTTTTAATTCTTTTTTTAAATTTGTAATTATTTTTAAAAAAGTACTTAATTACTTATGTAAACTAATGAATTAATAAGGGGGGAAAAGTAGATAAAGAATCGATCTGGAATCGGATCGTGACCTCCAGAATCGGAATCGGATCGGATCGTGAGGTGACTAAAGATTCCCACCTCTAACGGGCGCCCGCGCTCTCATTGGTGCTTCGTCACGAGCAGGCCCTGGATAGGTTGCAGCAGTTGCTGCTGAGCAACCAATAGGCGCGCGAGTCGCTCTGCCTAGGTCTGCTTATGCAGCAATGCGTTTTAAACTAATGCAAAATTAAGGATAATTTTTGGCTTCAGTATTCTCGAGAAAAGAGTTTTTCCCGTAGCGTAAGCTAGCTTACGCAACACGAGAGTACTCTCGTAAGAGAACTATGGTTATCAAAGGATTTCCCAATTTAGGGTAAGTCAAGATTTTGGGTTTCTCTTTTTCCGAACAGACCTCCTCAACTCATCTTATGTGTGCACTTCATGTTCAAAGGTTTCTATATCGGTTAAAAAAAATTTCAAATTGCCTTTCGACAGCCGGGCCGTCATTGCTACAGAGTCCAGTTCCAAGCCCAGAAAAGGGGTTGACTGACTGGGCAGTAATGAGCTCTTGGTCCAGTTGACCGTGAGACCCAAGCTTTCCAGGTGGCTGAGAAGCACAGTTCTGTGAGAGATCAGTTCTTCCTCTGACTGTGCTAGAATCAGCCAATCGTCCAGATAGTTCAAAATTCGCATGCCCTGACCTCTCAGGGCATGCGATGTGCAAAATACACATCTGCAGTCGCCTTTTTAGGGGACTGACAGAGCGAAATGCTTTGACGGCTCATATGCTCACAAAAACATAATTTTAATTTGCTGTCAGAGCCCGGATTTTCACATAAGCATCCAGTTCACATAAGCATCCAGTAAGCGCGAGGATATAAGAGAGCGTCATGTTTTGTGTCAGCGTTCGTTTTGCAGGCGTGCGTGTGTTAAAACAGGCTCGTTTACTGCAATATTAGTATTTCCAGCCACCTGAACTTAGAGGGGACTGAGAAATGTGTGAGAATTGGAGGTTGGTCCGGCCTCAGCGGGACTCAAAACACTCTCTCTTCCTCCTTTCGCCAGTGAGTGAGGCATTTTAGAGGCGGGTTCGCTTTCTGAAGTAAGAAAGCTGGCCGAGAGCTCGAAATGAGCAGCATAATTTTTATTTTCTGTCAGAGCCCGGATTCGAACACGGGTCTCTGGCACGAAAGCCTTGGGTTCTGCCACTGTCCCACAGGGGGAGAACACATAAGTTTTCGGTAAGCGCGAGCAGAAAGAGCGTCACGTTTTGTGTCGGCGTTCATTTTGCAGGCGTGCGTGTATTAAAACAGGCTCGTTCACTGCAATATTCGTATTTCCAGTAACCTGAACTTAGAGGGGACTGAGAAATGTGCGAGAATTGGAGGTTGGTCCGGCCTCAGCGGGACTCAGAACACTCTCTCTTTCTCCTTTCGCGGGTGAGTGAGGCACGCGGGGTGCTGAACATTGCTCGTCGTGACGTCGTTTGTTTGCAGGCGTGCATGTATTTATAACAGGCTCGTTTACTGCAATATTGATGTTACCAGAGTGACGCGCGCGAACGGGGCGTGGGGTAGCTTTCTTGTAACGTAAAGGAAGCTATCCCGTGGCCGTCAGCTTTCTGACATATCCCTTGTGAGCGGCGCCGTTTGCGCGGCTCGAACAGAGGGGGAGCCTTCAGCGGCGGCGTCCTCGTCCAGCTCCTCTGCCTCATCCCCTGAAGTGGCGGCGGCGCGGGCGAGTGCCGGCGGCTGCGCGGCCGGGAGGGGGGGAGAGAGAAGCTCGAGGGAACGGATCCGGCGAGCTTCTCGTTGCCGCAACGGCCTCCAGTGGTCTCTGGGGCGCTTATTTCTGCGCGGCCCCGCAGGGACAGGCGGAGTGACAGCTTGCGTTGAAAGCTTCAAGTCGAGTCCGCAGGGTCGACATTGAGAGCCCTTCGCACTCGTGGGAGTGCGGTGGCGGCGTGCTCGCGGCCCAGGCAGAGAGCGCAGATGACGTGGCGGTCTCTGTTGCTGAGCGGCACGAGCCGCAGGAAAGATGAGGTATTTTTAGAAAAACGCCTCGTGCTCTTTTAGGAGAGAGAAAGTGTGTGACGCAAAGGCGAATACACACAGCAGAGAAAGGATATGTCACCGGATGGCGTAGCAGGCACGGAGGCTGAAGGCGGCGAAGACGGCCAGCTTCCTCAGACGCTTCCTAGGCTTGCTGGTCGCTTGTTTCAACGGCGGCGGCTCTCAAGATCCAGCGATGCGAAGAGCTTCGCTGAAGACATGAAAATCAGAATTCCAGCCTGTGAGCCCCTCTTTTATACACGCTAGCCACACCCATTCTGGCGGGCCAGGCGCGTGGAGGGTGCGACGTCACGCAGGGCTCAATGGTAGGCTGCTGCAGTTGCCGCAGGACAGCCAATGAGCACGCTCGTACAGCCTGCTATGGTCTGCTGTCTGCCGCACTGCGTTGACAATAAATACAAAATTAAGGATAATTTTTGGCTTCAGATCTCGAGAAAAGACAACTTTACCCGTAGCGTAAGCAACTTACGCAATACGAGAGAACCTCTCGTAAGAGAACAACTCAGACCCCAGAGGGTTAACCTGTTAAGCTTCACCAGTGCGTCGGCGCACTGAAGCGTTTTTTTATTTATTTAGTTCAAAGGTACTATCAGATTTAATGTTATTACTAGAGTTGAGCCGGATACTCGGCTGAAACGAGTATCCAGTATGGATAAAGCACTTTTGTCGAGTACGAGTATTATACGAGTAATACGAGTCAATATCTGTGCTCGGATAAAAAAAAAAAAAGAAGTTATGTTGAGATTAGGGCTGGGCGATATATCGATATAAAAAAATAAATATATATATATATATATATATATATATATATATATATATATATTTTAAATGCGATATGGAATTAGACCATATCGCATATATCGATATAATTCAAATTTGCGCTGTGATCCTTGCCCCAAGCCAGCTGACCCAGAGCTCTCTGCACTGGATATGACTTTTGGTCCATATCACCCAGCCCTAGTTGAGATGAAAACTCTTGTTCATTACATTTTACTTCATAATTGCAACCGCATGTGTTGTATTCATTGTTGGAAAACTTGTTCTGTAGTTCGTTTGTTATCGTGATCAAAACCATTGATCTGAAGCTCAATGCTGATGCTGTCATGTAAATAGTTTTCTAATCAGCAATAAATATAACAATTTCTGATCAACCCATATCAATTGCATGCTTAAAATAACATACCGGTTAAAGCCCCGCCCATTTCAAGACAACCCGACCCACTTCCGGGTTAAATCCCGCCCACTTCCTGGTTAGGCCCCGCCCAGTCCGAGTACAGATACAGATACAGATAATTCATATGGTTAACAGATACAGATACAGATACAGATAATGCTGTACTCGCTCATCCCTAGTTATTACCTTGACAAACTATACATCATTAAAAAGATATAAGACTCAAGTTTCAGTATTTGACCACTATTGTATTCTGAGAAACTTATAGTGACAGTTATGTCTTAATTTGTGTCAGGAGTTATGAAATGAAAAAATGCGTCGATACCTTTAATATGAATTATGAGCGTCAGCTGGTCCATTCAGAAAAAAAAACTCTGTGCTGTCGTCATAACAGTGCTTCACAAAACAACGTGCCTCAGGGCTTTTAGCTCCAAAATGTGCAGACTTGGAGAAATATTGATATATTCTCATTGATTCACATCATATTTCTATAGACAGGAATAGAACTTTGATAAAATAAATTAGGGATTGAAACGCTATGAATAGCATGTGAATATATATAGCCAGTCGTTAGTAACTATAATGCAGACAAAAGATATGCATATTTAGACTGAATAGATGACTTAGATGATGACTAAACATCAGTAGCATTTTTAGAGTCTAATCAAAATAAAGTAATTTGACATGATCTTGAAAAACATTTAACTAAATACAGAGTTTTAGACTTATCATTTTCAGATTTCAAATATAACATGGTCACACATATGGCTTTAGCTGCAGTGCATTTCTAGATTGCTACAGTGCCAACTTCAATTTTATTTTCATGAAGATGTTTCATAAAAATAATTTCTAATAACTTTACAAAACTTTGAATCTATTAAAAAAAAAAAAAAAAATCATTATGACAATAATTAATTCTACATTTACAATAAACTACCAGGTGTCAGCTTTCAAATGAGATCATACTTGTGCTTTTAGTACAAAGGGTTCATGAACTGTATCTGTTTCAGTTTGGGTATGTCATTTCTGGGGATTTTTCAAAGCTTAATTTCTGAGGTAAGCACTCCACCACGTTGGATGGTGGTCTGTAATGCCACGTGCAGTCGCTGTAAATAAGCAGATGGCTTTTCACCTGGGTTCTGAAATGTATTCAGGAATTTGGCAAATAATTCATTGCCATCTTCGATGGGTGCAAAAGCAGAATCGACAAGCTGAATGTAAGCTGAAGGCGATGCTGTGAGACTAAGGGATTTTACAATGTCTGCCGCCGGGGACAGGAGACTCTCACAGATTCTGCGTACTCTGTGTAATCAATCTCATTAGGTGGGTGGGGAGTTCACCCAGAGAAAGCACAGAGTCGCAATGGTGAGTTCCCAGATATCGCAAAGTCACTAGTGCGTACAAGATGCTCTACCACAAGTGATTTCCACTTCCTGCTCAGCTACTGTTCGGACGCTCTTGCTTATTGCTCCACGCTTTGCTCTATCGCTTTTATATTTTACCTTCTATATTTTTATATTTTATCTCCTTTTATCACCTAATTTTAACAGTGCACGAGCACTTCATCTCTTGATCTTTTTTGTCACTTCCGGTGAGTACGCTGTGCGCGACATGGCTGCCGCTTCTCATCGTTAATCGTTGTTTTGTTTTGTTATTCGTTTGTTTGTTACGTTTCATCTTCTACTGTTAATGTCATCGTGTTGTTTGGTTCTGGGCGACACTTCTGTCGCCGGAGCATCTGATTCTGGATGTTTTCTCGGGACATTAAAACTGGGTAAATAATCTGGATAACCTGTCATTGGGAAAGAGCTTCTGGATCTGCCTTCTCGGGACATAAAATCTGGACTTAATGGAACAGTGTTGGATGTTTGAGTGAAGCTTCCTGAACTGCTATGTGATATTGGACTTACGCACTAACTTACATCCTATGACATTCTTCGGACAATCTCTGCAAACTTCTGTTCAGCGTCTCACTTTGTGAAATCCCCGCGAGCCCTCTGCCCACTGTCTCGGCTTTACCACTCTGCACTCTCGGTAGGTAAGTTTCCTCTTGTTCATTGAGCAGTGTTTCCTTGTGGTTCTGCCCTTTCGGGTCTGGCTAACATGGTGGCCTCGCTTTACTTTTTCCCGCGAGCCCTCTACCGCTGCATATCCGTGAGTCCCATAACATCTGATGCAGCTGGTAAGCAAGTTTTCACTTATTTAGCGAGCTGTTTAGTTTAGTTTTGTGGATTTCACTTAACATCAGCTGGGTTTGGCTAACGTGGTGTTGTTGTAACGTGGGTGGCCATTTGGCTTTCTGTGAGTGCTGTCTTAAACTGCAAAGAGATGTATTTTGCTATTAATAACTCTCCGGCATTGAGACTGCTGGCCCTGGGCTTTGTTGGGCTTTTTCTGCTTCTCATTTACGGTATGGATTTAAACTACACTTCATTGCAACTGCATAACCTAAATCGTCCATCCCGACTGGAAACCTCCACATTTGACTTATGTACTACTCTCAGAATTGCACATTGTGCACGTTATATCCATCGGTCTGCTAAACGTCGATGGTTTTATGACAACGACTCCTTTCTATCAATACCTGTGATCCTGTCGCCGAGATCGAAACGTAACCATAGTTACCATAATGATGTGACTCTCCACCACGCCAGGACTCTCATACCACTAACCAGAGATGCGGTCTACTCGCCAACGCATTTTCCCCATCGACACAACTGTGCTCTTTTGAACACTCGTTCCCTGACTGGCAAGGGTACACTGCTGAATGAAGTTACAACTGAGAGAGACCTGGATCTACTGTTTCTGACTGAAACCTGGCAGACACCTGATGATTTCATTGAATTGAACCTTTTAACTCCTCCTGGATATAGTTATCTGACAAAACCTCGACTTAGTGGCAGAGGTGGTGGTCTGGCGGTGATTTTTAAGAACAATTATAAAGTGACTAAATATGACATTCTTGATGCTCCTAGTTTTGAATGTCTATCACTTCAACTCGCTGGCCCCGCTCCGCTTCTGATTTTGTTGATTTATAGACCTCCTAGAAATAATCAAATTTTTTGCTCTGATCTGACTGAACTTCTCACTCTCACTTTCGCCCGGCATGATAGAATCATGATGCTAGGTGACTTTAATATACATGTTGATTCTGAAGTACTGCTGCAAAAGACTTTTTGTCTGTTTTGGATTATTTTGAAGTATCTCAGCATATTGATTTTCCAACACATTCTCACTCTCATACTCTTGATTTGCTCTGTACTGTTTGTATTGACAATGTGCATGTTCAGGGTCATAATCTGGGCATCTCTGATCATAAACTAATTGTCTTTGACTTCTCACTTCCCCTTGTAAAACCAAAAACTAAAACTACTATATCTTACCGGAACCTGAGATCTATAACTGTTGACAATTTCTCTGCTGCTATTGCTGTCTCTGCTCTTCCTTCCACACTCAATCTCCTGAGTCCTGATGAGATAGTTTCAACCTATGATAAATCTATTGGTAATGTCTTGGATGATCTTGCTCCACTAATAACTAGAACTGTCCCGTCTACCCATTCATCTCCTTGGTTCACTACTGAGCTTAGAGTTCTGAAAACAAAATGTAGGCGTCTTGAAAGACTTCACAAAAAATCTTCCCTTCTTGTCCATGCCATGGCTTTTTCTGATTCAGTACTGAAATATAAAGAAGCACTTAACATTGCACGCTCTAACTATCTTTCTACTGTTATCAACAAAGCTAAGTGCAAACCTAAAGCTCTTTTCTCTGAGATAAACAAACTAGTCAAACCATCCTCTGTAGCTATTGCTGGGTCTGCTGATCTCTGTGAAAGCTTTCAGTCTTTTTTCCTACAAAAAATTTATAACATTTATCAATCTTTCTCTTTTACTGCCACTCCCCATTAAACTCCATATTTGATAGGTTGTCCATTAGACACTTTTTTACTCACAAATACATCTGTGGTTGAAAAACTGATTATCAAATCTAATTTTACCTCTTGTACACTCAATCCTATTCCAACATATCTTCTAAAAACTCTTTTGCCTTCACTTATTCATCCTATTACTCACATTATTAACAGATCTCTTGCCACTGCCTATGTCCCGCTTAATCTGAAAGTAGCGGCCATCACTCCAATTCTCAAGAAGTCCGGCCTCGACAACGCCATTCAGAACAACTATAGACCAATATCGAACCTCATTTTCGTTGGCAAGCTACTTGAGAAGGTAGTTGCGGCACAACTGCAGTCACACTTAGAGATACATAATCTATTTGAACCACTACAATCTGGTTTCCGTCCATATCACAGCACAGAAACAACTCTTTTAAAAGTGCTAAATGATTTCCTTCTGGCTTCTGATTCTGGTGCACATAGTATCCTGGTTCTTTTTGACCTCAGTGCAGCATTTGACACTGTGTGAACCTCTACACTTCTTCTCGACTGTCTTCAATAGGTATCACTGGTGCGGCTCTTCGGTGGTTGACTTCATATCTATCGGATAGACAGCAATTTGTTAGGATAGGTGAGAATCGATCCCGTACTGTCACTATTTCTCATGGTGTACCTCAAGGTTCTATACTTGGTCCTCTTCTATTTCTCATTTATTTGATGCCACTAGGCCAGATCATCAGACGGCATGGTCTCAACTTTCATAGATACGCTGATGATATTCAAATTTATTTCACGATTAACCCCAACTCAGCTTGTCCACTCGCTTCTGTTATCTCCTGCCTTCAGGAACTTAAAACATGGATGTCTGATAACTTCTTACAGCTTAAAGGGATAGTTCACCCAAAAATGAAAATTCTGTCATCATTTACTCACCCTCAAGTTGTTTCAAACCTGTATGAATTTCTTTTTTCTGCTGAACACAAAAGAAGATATTTTGAAAAATGTCGGTAACCAAACAGTTGATGGACCCCAATGACTTCCATAGTAGGAAAAAAAAAAATACTATGGAAGTCAATGGGGTCCATCAACTGTTTGGTTACCGACATTTTTCAAAATATCTTCTTTTGTGTTCAGCAGAAAAAATAAATTCATACAGGTTTGAAACAACTTGAGGGTGAGTAAATGATGACAGAATTTTCATTTTTGGGTGAACTATCCCTTTAATGCTGGGAAAACTGAAATCCTGTTAATTGGCCCCAAATCAAAGAGTTTACCCGGACATGACATTTTTATTGATATTGATGGTGTTCAGATTAGGCCTTCAAAAACTGTGCGGAATCTGGGAGTTTTGTCGTCCCCAGGTTTAAACTATCTACTGTGGGTGGTAGGGCTTTTAGTGTTGTAGGCCCTAAGCTATGGAATAAACTGCCCCCTAATCTTCGTGCCATCGACAACCTCCAGATCTTCAAATCAAAACTTAAAACTCATATATTTATCATGCTCAATAAATAATCTTCATTTCTATTTCTCTGTCTACCACTCTCTCACCTTTATTTTGTTTTACATACTTTGCCGAAATGTATATGTTGCTAAAAAGGCTTATATGTTTGTTATCTTTGACTTATGTTCATTATTTGTAGTGTTTGCTTGTTTCCATCTGCTTTTCTGTTTGTTTGCTTGATATAGCCTAATAAGCTGATTGCTTGTTTCTTTTGTCTGTCTACTATTTGTATTATTTTGTGAAGTGACCTTGGGTTCTTGAAAGGCGCTATCAAAAATAAACATATTATTATTATTATTATTAAACGACAAAGTTTGGATTACTACAAAAACGCAGAATTATTTTACCTGACCAGCTTACATTCCGGGGAAAGGAAAACACAACTGCCTACATTCATAAGGATAAGAGAGAAAATGCCTCTTCTGGTTCAAGAATCTACTTGCTGCACTAACTGCCACAGACTTTTACAAGGATTGCAGTTCTTGCAACAAAGTTACTTACGGGACCACCAAACCAGATGAAACACAAAACAGAGCTTCGTCATGGACACCCTCAGCATATAGCCGGTGAGTCCCATGAAACTAGTGCTCCTCGACAGGTAGAGAAACAAGCCGATCGACTTACAAATCGATGGCACAAACAGGGAGCCGAGACCCAAAGGCACTTGAGACATCAGATTGTCACAAGCATCACATATTGCTGCAGTAGCATCCTCTACCTCAGATACAGCTCTGACAAGGATTGCAAACACTGGTCTCCTACCTGGTCCCCAAACGTGATGAATGTGTTTGAACACAGACTGAATCAGCCAGTAGCTAACACTGATGCTAACTGGCACTCAAGGTCGAGCAGACAGCGGCACTCAGCTCAGAGCGCAGCCGAGCCCAGGACTCTGATAGTGGGGGACTCCATAATCAGACACTTTAGCAGCAGGGATACAACTACGTGCTGCCTTCCAAAAGCAACAACTTCTGATATAAACAGGGAACTTCAGAACATTCTGATGAAACATAAGACTGCAAATCGACTCATCATTCATGTGGGGAAGAATGATATTCATAAAGAGCAGTCAGAACTCCGTAAGAAGGATTTCAATGGACTTTTTGAAACACTTAAAAGACTGAAAATTCAAACATTCATCAGTGGACCACTCCCAGCAAGAGGAACAAACAGGTTTTCACGGTTGCTTGGGCTTAATACATGGCTGCAAAAAACCTGCAATATATAAGGAGTGAACTTCATTGACAACTTCAATCTTTTCTGGAGTCAGAGAAAACTGTTTCATCAGGATGGCCACCACCCAAACAAACTTGGTTCAAGAGTGCTAAAGGACAATATCTACTTCTCCCTCAATCATCCTTCTGCAGTGTGTGCCAATCCACTCAATCTGAACGGCACACACACACCTGGACACAGTATGAATGACCACAGGACTTCACTTCAGCAGCAAAATGGACATGCGGTTGACACATCACACAAGGACAATGATAACACCACTCAGCCACAACAACCTCTGCTCACAGACACAATCTCAGCTGAGCCCTGCCCACAGAGCTCACCACAGACAGACATATTAGAACTGCTCCAAGATTCAGCACCCAAGGACGACTTCCTGGAAAACAGCCAGGGAAGCCAGGACAGCATATTACAGCCTCCGATAACACCAGAGCAACAGCCCCCCTCACCAGACACTTTAGCCCTCTCCCCAGAATCTCCACTTCTGTGCTTCTCACAGAAAAAGGGAAGAACTGGTGTATGCTGGAACCAAACTATCCCACTCTTTTGCTGCAAGCCCCCAGATATCAACCAAAAAACGGCAGGCACCGCAACCACCAAAGCCTGCGGGCCCAGCTCGCCCTCCCCCTCCTCCTGTGAGAGCTCTTCGGCCTCTGCCACAACGCCAGGGCCCACAGCCTCCTCTATCTGCTCGAGGTGAACCAAAAACAACTGTTACCAGCTCTCAGTGAGATGTGTTGGATCCCTGCTATGATAACAGTAACTTCCTCAAATGTTTACAGAACAAGCGGGAACCCAGTGTGCCTGTATCTTTCTCTATTGCTGTTCTATTACAAGATAGAAAGTCTAAGGCCTTCAATAGCCGTACAGAAAACCCAACTAATCTGGTGCCTATTACATGTCAACCTAAGATTGCTGTGGGGACAAAAAGTAAGATTTTTAAGTTAGCACTTTTAAACATCCGCTCACTTAAAAATAAATCTCTTCTAGTCAATGACTTAATAACCACAAACAACCTGGATTTTATGCTTCTAAATGAAACCTGGCTAGAAGACAGCTGCAGTGCAACAATCCTCAATGAAACATCCCCTCCTAACTTTACTTTTATGAGTGTCTGCAGAGCTGTTAAGAGAGGTGGGGGTCCGGTGACATGCCCCCATGGAAGAAAATTTAGGCTATAAAGGCTATCATGATCATTTTGCCAACAACCATGGATTTGTTTAGTTTATAAAACGTTTTATTTTTAACTTAAACAAATACAACATATAACATTCAAAACTTATCGGCTTTGACTGCATTTGAAGAAAAATAAACACAACAGTTTTCTGTAGCCTTGTGCGAACTTATTCAATAGAATTAGACTTTTAGAATGTTCTTTCCAGTGCAAAAATTATATTTTTAATTTAATTAGACAACATTTTAAGGAAGTGTAGTGCAAATATATTTATATAATTATACTTCCATTATAGTTAACTTTCTTTCCAGTGCAAAACAATAATACATAAAAAAACAGCTAATAAAGAAAATCAAAAATATTGCACTCAAATACTGCATTCAAGCAATACAACACCTGTATGCAGTGGTGTAGTCTAGTTTTTTGTAGTGAGTATACTGTAATACCCCCCCCCCAAATTTGTGTTATTGTTTTGGCAAGTTTACTGTTTAAATTAAAACATGTATGAAAACTTGTGTGATATTCCCTTAAAATAACGTTTTAATAGATTTTATTATTATTCTTTTTATTATTATTATTATTATTATTTTACAATTAATTTTACTGTGCAATTTCTTTCTAATTTCTTTGCATTAGACCGAACTTTATTTTGGTGGGTTGTAGACATTTGAGTTTCTGTGTGTTTTAATAAACTATTATTATTATTATTATTATTATTATTATTATTATTAGGCCTACTTGAAGTATACTCTACTGTGCAATAGTAATATATTTCTGTTTAGATTCAAGATGAATGGCGTGCTCAATTCCTTTTGAGTTTGATTGTGCTCTTCGGTCCAAGGTAGAACATCTAAGAGGCAGTGTAGAGAAAAAATTCTCTGATAACCGAGGCACTCCTTAATTAAAATGTCTTTATTACAAAAATGACATGTCCTAACTGGACAACTTTAAAAAGCCCACGCGTAGCAGCATGGAGAAGCCCTGAAGAAGGCTCCATGCCGCTACGTGTGGGCTTTTTAAAGTTGTCCAGTTAGGACATGTCATTTTTGTAATAAAGACATTTTAATTAAGGAGTGCCTCGGTTATCAGAGAATTGTTTCTCTACACTGCCTCTTAGTAATATATTTCTGTTATAATTTCTTCAAGTTATACCGAACTTTTATTTTGACAGGTTGTCGTAAAGATATTACAGTTTCTATGTGAAATGAATGAATGACGATAGTTTTATCAAATGAAATGGTGAAATTCTCGTGAAGTGACTCTCATAGCAGCTCTGCGATGAAAGGGCACATGTGTATCCTACATCATGTCTCAATACAGTGAAACGCTGAAAACACCACGAGCGTGAGTCACGCGTGCTTCAGTGTGTGTGTGTGTGTGTAGTGGAGCACACATTGAGCGCTCATTCCCAGAGACGCGTAGAACAACTGCAGTCTCTTTTAACTTTAATATTCACAGACACTAGTCCATATCGAGATTTGATTCATTGTACAGGCCTACTTTTGATTTATTCATTCAAAAATAGCCAAATTCGGTGACGTTCTGCTTAGCAAGCTCCATTTGTGACTGGATTCCGCGATTTGGTGTCGCTTCGCAAACACAGACGGGGTGAATTTATGAATGAAAGTGAAAGTTCTGACACAAAACGAAGTTGTTACGTATCCTCACGATTTTTTAAGTGGGTATACGGAAATCCTTGGCCTTTTCTAGTGGGTATACGGCGTATACCTGCGTATCACGTAGACTACACCACTGCAACATGGAAAATCTCACAGAAATAAATAAACCTCAAGACTAAGCACATTGTGCAGCTATTTTTTCCATGTGTACTTTTTTTATTTCTTTACAATGTTAGGCTAAACCTGAACTATCTCTTTTAATATAATCACTTTCTTATCAACTATATTTGAGTTTTAAAAATCCACATGATTACATAGCCTACCATATCAGCCTCTGGAGACGTCTGACGGACAAGGAACCTTGACATCGCTCCCTCCTGTGCCCGGACAATTGGCCTTGTATTCATTATCCCTCACGGATTCCAGCCACGGGTAGTCATTTTCCCATTCAATTCTATATGTTTGCGCTCTTTTCTTTTTCGCCGGCTGCTCGGAGCGAGGTAGTCATTTTTACATTTCCCGCTGTTGTCACTTGTCGTCATCGTTGCTACGATACGTGACTCACAATGACTGAAACGACCAATTAAAAGGGCATTCTCTGATGATGTTCCAAGATGTTAAAAACGCTACGCTGATCATAGACAAACAGGGAGAGAAATGATCTACCGCACCGTCGTTTTTTTTCTTCCTTATCATAGCCTACAAATGTCTTCGTTCATAGTCTGACATATATTAGAAGCTACTTATTAATTTCCAGGCCTCCAAAATACTCTCCAGCCTTTGCTGAGGACTTTATAGAACTGTTATCAACAATTACCTCAGAGTTTGACTGTTTTGCCATTGTTGGAGATTTTAACATTCACATAGATAATGCAGAAACCAATATGGCAAAATAAATCAAAACTGTTTTAAAAACTTTTGATCTGACTCAAATGTACATGGACCCGCACACAATCGCGGACACACTCTAGATTTACTTATCAGTAAGGGTCTAAACATTTCATCGATTGTTATTAAGGATGTAGCACTGTCTGATCATTTCTGTATTTTCTTTGATATATTGATCTCTCCTGCCATTGAAGCTAGATCTGTGTCTGTCAAGAAGAGATGCTTAAATGAGAACACTAGTGTACCATTTATGAAGGCTATATCCTTAACACCAAGCATATCTGCTGACTCTGTTGATTTTCTCCTTGATTCTTTTAACTCAATTGATGATATTGATCCTGTGAAAGTCAGGAAGAAGAGTGGCAGACAAAAAGCACCTTGGAGAAACTCAACAGCAGTGCAAAATATGAAAAGACAATGCAGAAAAGCAGAGCGCATGTGGCGGAAGACAAAACTTGTAGTCCATTATAACATCTACAAAGACAGCCTTCATGCTTTCAATATGGAACTAGGCAAAGCTAGACAGACTTTCTTCTCAGATATTATAAACAGCAATTTAAACAACACACGCACTCTTTTTGCTACTGTAGAGAGACTAACAACCCCCCCAAGCCAGATTCCCAGTGAAATGCTCTCAGACAGCAAGTGCAGTGAGTTTGCTTCTTTCTTCTCTGAGAAAATCAATAATATCAGAAAGGTGATCAGCACATCCTTGAGTTGCGCTGGGGTCAGACAGATCAGATCACCTGAGAAAGTAGTTACTATGTCTGATTTAAAAGAAATTGATGGCAAAATTTTGGAAGAAACCGTACAGCACCTTAAAACATCAACCTGCGCTCTTGACACACTTCCCACATCTTTTTTCAAAAGTGTGTTAAACAGTTTAGAAGCAGATAAATCTGCCCCAAAATGCCTCACTTCTCTCTGGGAGTTTTCCAAACTCCCTGAAAACTGCAGTTGTCAAGCCCCTCCTGAAAAAGACCATATTAAGCAACTATAGACCGATCTCAAATCTTCCTTTTTCATAGGCAAGATCATTGAAAAAGTTGTCTTCAATCAGCTGAACAAATTCTTATGCTCAAATGGATACTTTGACAATTTTCAATCTGGTTTCCGACCGCACCACAGCACAGAGACAGCGCTCATAAAGATAATAAACGATATTCGCTTAAATACTGATTCAGGCAAATTATCAGTGCTGGTACTACTCGACCTGCATTTGACACTGTCGATCATAACATACTCCTTGACAGGCTGGAAAACTGGGTGGAGCTTTCTGGGATAGTCCTAAAATGGTTCAGGTCATACTTGGATGGGAGATGTTATTATGTGAGTTTAGGAGACCATAAGTCTGAGTGGACATCCATGACATGCGGAGTCCCTCAAGGCTCAATTCTTGCGCCACGCCTGTTCAACCTGTATATGCTCCCAATGAGCCAAATAATGAGAAAGAACCAAATTGCTTACCACAGCTATGCAGACGACACACAGATCTACTTAGCCCTATCGCCTAACGATTACAGCCCCATTGACTCCCTGTGCCGATGCATTGACGAAGTCAACAGTTGGATGTGCCAAAACTTTCTTCAGTTAAATAAAGACAAAACTGAAGTCATTGCGTTTGGAAACAAAGATGAAGTTCTCAAGGTGAACGCATACCTTCACTCTAGGGGTCAAACAACTAAAAATCAAGTCAGGAATCTTGGTGTGACACTAGAGTCAGACCTTAGTTTCAGTAGTCATGTCAAAGCAATAACTAAATCATCATACTATCATCTGAAAAATATTGCAAGAATTAGATGCTTTGTTTCCAGACAAGACTTAGAGAAACTTGTGCATGCTTTCATCACCAGCAGGGTGGATTATTGTAATGGACTCCTCACTGTCCTTCCCAAAAAGACCATAAGACAGTTGCAGCTCATACAGAAGCTCATACCTCAGGTCTTTACACTGGCTCCCAGTTAGATTTAGGATTGATTTTAAAGTATTATTACTGGTATATAAATCATTCAATGGCCTAGGACCTCAATACATTGCAGATATGCTCACTGAATATAAACCCAACAGATCACTCAGATCATTAGGGTCATATCAGCTAGAAATACCAAGGGTTCACTCTAAGCATGGCGAGTCCGCTTTTAGCTATTATGCCAGCCGCAGCTGGAACCAGCTTCCAGAAGAGATCAGATGTGCTCCTACAGTAGTCACATTCAAATCCAGACTCAAAACACTTCTATTTAGCTCAGTGGCGGTTCTAGGGGGGGGGGGCCCCGGGGGGGCCAGTGCCCCCGTGTCACCAAGCTTGGCCCCCCCTCTGGCCCTCCTAAATTTGGAATCGTAAAATCACACCAAACAACTGCGCATTTTATCAGTTGCGGCGCCTTCATCTATAGGCTACACTGCAGCACGACGTATATTCACATCAAATGTTAACGCAGAGGAACGGGACACTGCAGTTCACAAAAGTTCATTATTTGCATGTGCTTTAAAGCCTTGTCGGTTAAACATGTCATTCGCTGCTGATGCGCTGTTCAAATATGCGCTTTACTGAGCGCGTACACTCGACGCGCACATGCACTAAAAGCCTGTTACTGGACTAAGTTATCTTTTGAGTCTTATATTGCGCTAATACTGTCAAATACAGACAATGTTTACATAAACAAAGTTGGTTATGTCTAAAGGGAAAGCAAACAGAGAAAATTTATTAAAATCTGCTTGTCATATGCGTGTATATTAGACGCGTCGCGTGCAGTTCTTAAAGAGACAGTAGCCCTAATAATAAACATGCTGCCGCTTGTCCTTAAAGAGATAGTTCACCCAAAACCAAACAGTTGCTGGTCCCCATCGACTTCCATACATAGTAGGAAAAATATATACTATGGAAGTCACAGGGGTACATCAACTGTTTGGTTACTCACATTCTTTCAAATAACGTTTATTTTCAACAGAAGAAAGAAACTTATTCAGGTTTAAAACAACTTAAGAGAGTAAATTATGACTTTTTGGGGGGAGAACTATCCCTTTAATGTTAATAAAACAACAAAACACACAGAGGAAATCATTCACTGCTCTTGACTGAGAACTTTAAGTCTGTTGTGTTTTATTTTCATATTTGTTCATTTAATTACTTTCTTCAATTCTACTGTTAAATACACCTATAGCTGAAAAAATAAAGCACTGTTTATTTCATTTGTATATTAAGTTGTGTATGTGTAATATGTATCTCTGTTCTTAATTTTTAATAACAAAGAAAATAGTGACAAAGATTTTTATCTTCGCCACTTTGGCCTAAATGTCTGCCATTCTTTTTTATTTTATATTTTGTTACCTATATTTTGTTACCTATAAGGCTTTGCTTTTAAAATAGGGACATTAGTTTGGCTGTAATGCTCAGTCACATGCAAAATAGTAAAACCAACATGAAAAAAGAAAAAATTGTGATATGATATTATTGCCATATCGCCCACCCCAGGTGTAAAAAAGTGCCTAGATGTGCTTAGATGCTAAAAATGTGTTATTATTGATCATTATATCACACTACAATTAAACATAATGAAACATTCATCTGAATTGAAATTGTTTTATTAGCTTAGCTAATATAATTTATTAGCTTTTTCTAGAGATTGCGGTCTTGCATGACATGGTGAAAAATGACTTGAAATAATACTGAAAATAGGTTAAGATGAATGTTAAAGGTGTGCCCCCTAAAAGCACAAGTGGCCCCTGCCTGGCCCCCCCCCAGTTACTGTGGTCTAGAACCGCCACTGATTTAGCTATGCATTTACTGAATGAGCACTGTGTCACTGTTCGTCCGACTGTTTGTACTGTACTGCATTTTATTTTATTTTTCTAAACTGTTTTAATTATTCTTATTTCTTTTTATTATTTTAATTTCTTAAATGTAAAGCACTTTGAATTGCCATTGTGTATGAAATGTGCTATAAATAAACTTGCCTTGCCTTGCCACAACTTTGTGCACTGCAGGTGGGTTTAAGTCACCGACGGTGAGTGATGGGGATTCTGGGATTGTGGCTGCGGACACTAGGGCTGTCAAAATTGCTCAAAAATGACGTTCGAATATTCCCTCTAAAAAAAACACATATACCGTAAAACTTCAAATAATAGCCCGGGCTTTTATTTTCCCAAATCGCCGAACTGCACCGGCTTGTATTTGAGACAGGCGTCTATATGAGACAGGCCTTTAATTTAGTCTTGAGATGTTGTTCATTGAGTGTAGGCCTAGAGATAACGATCCAAATAGCATAGGCTGATAGAAGGAAAGCATGACAGTAGGAGGTTACCAAATCTGTGCTTGTGTTTAACAAATCAGTTAATGTAAGAATTAGCCTACTATATTTCCGTATATCTAAAGGGGGTCGCACACCAGACGAGAAGCGCAGGGGCACGTCTTTAAAATTCCAAAACATTATTCTCTATGAGTGTACATAGTCTCAAATCGTCGTTAATGTACCGTATTTTCCGCACTATAAGGCGCACCGGATTATAAGGCGCACCTTCAATGAATGGCCTATTTTAGAACTGTTTTCATATATAGGGCGCACCGGATTATAAGGCGCATAGAATAGAAGATACTGCAGTCAAACGTTTGACTGGGTTTGCGTTATGCAGTGGTCACCAACCTTTTCAAGCCTAAGATCACATCCAAAGTCCAAATGTAAACCAAGATCTACCACTTGCAAAAAAATATGAAAAAAACAAGTGGCTGAGCTGTAAAACCTTGTTTATACTCGACGCGTCCGCATGAACGCGAAGGTAATAAAAAACTAATATCCGTCTGCTCGGGCAGATTCGGCTCAAAGTCGTGCATCTTCGGATGCGGAGGCGCGCGCGCGGCAAAATTACGTCATTGTGACAGCGCGCGCGCCTCCGCATCCGAAGATGCACGACTTTGAGCCGAATCTGCCCGAGCAGACGGATATTAGTACATCTCATCACACCGGCACCCAGTTTGCGCGTCTAAATCAGTTGTATGGTCTGGTGTTCAGTCTAAAACAAAACAGTTGCGTCAAGTATAAATGCCTCGTCTGTTTGGGGAGGTGCGCGCGCAGTCAGCGGAGGCTCGCGCTCCGGTGCCAGGCGAAAGTATAAACAAAAGGTTTAAGTCAGCGGTTGTTTTACAGACATTAATATAAGGCGCCAGATCCATATATAAGGCGCTCCGGATTATAAGGCGCACTGTCGTTTTTTGAAAAAATTAAAGGCTTTTAAGTGCGCCTTATAGTGCGGAAAATACGGTATATACTGACTTCACCCTGTGCTGCAATATACATTCAGTTTTACATTAATTTACAGAAATCAGCTGCTTGAATGAAAATTGCTGATGTATCGGATTTTCAGGTGAAATTCTCAATTCATTCAGTTAACGGACGCTCTGAGGTAAAGTGAATTCAGACTGCAGCAATAATTGTATTTAATTGTACAGTACAATCATAACATAGTACAGACATGATCTTAATTCCATAATATCCTTAAACATAACAATATTGCTGGCCATAAACTGACAAAGTGCGCGTCCGGTGTGCGATACCTCGAGTTGTCATAGACGCGACGCGGCGCTGCTTCTACTAGTTGCCCGAAACACATCAACAAGAAAGAATGAAGGCTACGCTGTAAAACAACTGCAATCATGTGGTACAAAAGGACCCTATTCATCACTATCATCATCACCGCGATCCTCAACTACAAGTTGGCGAATTCCTCCTCCTCTTCCCTCCCTGGCCTCCGCTAACTCTGCCTGCCTTGCTTGCGCTAACAGCTCCCGCCCAGATGCGCAGGGCTCTCTTGCGTGCACAATCTGCTCCATAGAACTGGCTTAAACAGACGATCTGACGGGTTTTAGAAGATTAAATGCAACCCGAAACTAAAAAACAGACCGGGCCTCTATTTGAGACCGGCCTTTATTTATCCAAACCTGTAGTCACACCAGGCGTGTAAAAGAGACAGGCGTCTATTTGGGACTCGGCTATTATTTGAAGTTTTACGGTATTCGAACTATTCGAACATCTGGTTGCGCATTTTGTCAATGACGCACATTACGTCAATAACAGGACAAATTAATACAAAGAGACACAACTACTTGTATAGGTAGTTTATTTAAGTTTAAACATATTTGACAACGTATTACTTCACAAAAACAAGTAAATCACCTAATGGCCAAGACCACAGACCTCACTCTCGCTCACTCGCACTCGCAGGCACTCTTTCTCTCTCTCGCCCTCACCCTCATGCTGCGTTCACACCAAATGTGAATAGAGCGTCTGGCGGGAGAGATGTTAAGTCAATGTAAAGACGCGTTTACGCGGGTCTGGAGGTCTTGCGGCGTGAATGAGGTACAGCAAGTAAGACGCTCTCCGCGCGTCAATTTCACTTCAAACTTTTGCTTTTGACGCGCGAATGGATTCAAAATGTTCAAGCGTCCAACTAGACGCGGTAGACGCGAATCCGACATTGAACGCTCCGAGCGAGCTGTGCTGTGGTAAACATGGAACTTTTCCTTGACATGAAACAGTAAATAATCAAACCAGTGGAAGCCTGCAGTGCATGAAACCGCTGTATCTAACCTACCTTATTCATGCAATATCTATTCAGTCAGTACAGTAGCCTACACTTTAGTAATGTTTCTGTTTAACGTTAACGCTTCTTCCTGTTACCTGACCCCTCAGGCAGCGCGCCCACTCGCAAAGCAGACCCAATATTTCCGCGGGCGTTTTTCCACATTCGAATATTAATTTTCACATTCGAAATTCTGTTTTTTTAAACTATTCGAATATATATTCGAATTTAGAATATTTGTTGACAGCCCTAGCGGACACTGGCGGAACAGTGTGATGTTGTGCAGCATTTGTTGGCACCTGAGACTGTTTGAGTGTGAAATCAGTTTGGGGCGGATCCAACGAATGAGCAGGTAAAGTGTCGTCAGCTTCAACAAGGTCTCATGAATGTGAACTAACATGCCCTTCAAAACATCCTCAAAACTTTCTCCACTATGGCTTGCCAAATGCTTCCAGCTATTTGAGATAAGTTTGGGTTGTGGTTTTTCCCAGCTTCTAAACATAAATATCTGACAGGGCTGTTACATGGAAGGAGACATCAGGATTGTTTTGTGCTTGTTGGACATAGGGAAGCATTGTCCGGAGGGTTCGCACTGCTATCCCCGAGCTGAATTCAACTACTAGAGACTGTAGACAATGACACTGTAGAAGCAAAACAAACAAAATAAATAAAATAAGGTATAAATCAAGATTAAATTGGACTTTTAACCAAATAAAATAACCAAATAAATTTGAACTGTATATGGTAAATGGACTGCAATTATATAGCGCTTTCACAGACCTATGGCCACCAAAGCGCTTTACATAGCCTCACATTCACCCATTCACACACCGACATATATGACTCAAATGTTCAGTTCTAGGTTTGATTCCCCCCTTTCTTTTTTTATATGATGACCTTATGTCAGTATTATTAAGTTGGCTTGAGAAAGCCAACTTACTGAAATCCTATTTAAACTTCTTCTTCATCATCTTCTTCTTTTTCTGACCGGAAATTTTTAGACACTAATTCCTCTTAGACCGTTCAAGCTACATACTCCAAACTCGGGTCAGACCTTCATACTGTTCTGACTTAGTGTGCTATATCTTTTCAGACTGGTTTGAGTTACGGTTTGAGTTTTACCATTTTCGAATCCATTCAGCCGATATCCGGGTCTGGGGGTCCCACTTTTAGCATAGCTTAGCATAATGAATTGAACCGGACAAGACCGTTAGCATCTCTCTCAAAAAAATGAACAAAGAGTTTAGATATTTTTCCTATTTAAAACTTGACTCTTCTGTAGTTACATCGTGTACTAAGACCGACTGAAAATGAAAAGTTGCGATTTTCTAGGCTGATATGGCTAGGAACTATACTCTCATTCCTGCGTAATAATCAAGAAACTTTGATATGACGCAGCGCCTGAAAATAGTCCCCAGCTCAGTAGCCTATTATCAGGCAGCATGCGCTGCGTCATATCATTACGCCTGCTTCACCCATGGTACTGCAGCAAAGTTTCTTGATTATTACGCAGGAATGAGAGTATAGTTCCTAGCCATATCAGCCTAGAAAATTGCAACTTTTCATTTTCAGTCGGTCAATGTAGTACACAATGTAACTACAGAAGAGTCAAGTTTTAAATAGGAAAAATATCGAAACTCTTTGTTTATTTTTTTTGAGAGAGATGCTAACGGTCTTGTCCAGTTCAATTCATTATGCTAAGCTATGCTAAAAGTGGGACCCCCAGACCCGGAGATCGGCTGAATGGATTCGAAAATGGTAAAACTCAACTGTTTAACTCTGGGGGAGTTGTAAAATGAGCCTATTTCCAAAAAAAGTGGAGTATCCCTTTAAAAGTAGTAAACCATACACCAAGACTGTTAAGGTATGGACGAGTGACAGCATAGAGTCCCTTAAAGGCTGTTTTCTCTCGACAGAGTGGAGTATTTTTCATGAACTGGACGTGGATAAAGCAGCAGAGACGGTTACGGATTACATAAAATTTTGTGTGGACAATGTTATACCTCAAAAAGAAATAATTATGTATCCTAACAATAAACCATATATAACTAAGGAGGTTAAAGACTGTATCAACCGTAAGAAATTGGCATTTAAGAACCAGGACAGAGCACAACTGAAAATCGTGCAAGCTGAGCTTAATCATTTGCTCAGGAAAGCCAGGAGGAGACATAAAGAACTAATCGAACAGAGTTTTAGAGAAAAGAAATCAAAAAATCTATGGGACACGATGAAGGCAATCACGAATAAGACACCGGCTCAAAAACGTATCAGCACTTCAGATGACCTGCAAAGAGCTAATGAACTGAATGACTTTTATCTGAGATTTGAAACTCGGGACTTCTCTTTTGAAGGGAAGAATATTTTAGAGACAATTTCTGTCACAGAGCAGGATGTAAGGTTGGTGATAGAACCCAAGGCGGTAAGATTGCATTTTAAAAACTTATGTACTAAGAAGGCAACGGGACCGGATGGAATATCCGCATTTTTGTTAAAGACATGTGCAGATGAGCTGACACCTGCATGGTTTCCAATCTTTCAAAAATCAGTAGACTCGCACGTCATACCCACTCTGTGGAAGAAATCAGTAATTACACCGGTACCTAAAAAACCATGCCCAAAGGTGAATAATGATTTCAGGCCTGTAGCGCTAACTTCTATTGTTATGAAATGTTTTGAGAGGATAATGGTGTCATTTCTTAAACAAGATGTTGGTGTGTTTTTAGATCCGTTTCAGTTTGCTTACAGGCAGGGGCGCGGCACAGACGATGCTATCAGTAGCATTTCACATCTGGTCAGTAAACACCTTGAAGACCCCAAAGCCTACGCACGTATTTTATTTGTTGATTTTAGTTCGGCTTTTAACCCATTTGTGCCCAATTTTTTCTGAATGGTTTCATGCATATAATTGTGTTAATAGTGTCCTCTGTAAACATGTTTATGTCACAGTGTCTGGTTTGTGTTTCCCCGGGTGTCCACTAGAGGTCTCTTTCCCTTCCTGTCACCATTCACTCTGGAACCGCAATTCCCATAATCCTTTGTCTGTTCTCATCACTCATCATTGCATGCAGCTGTTTCTCATTACATTGTTTAGTTTCTGTGTATAAATACCCTGTCTGTTTTAGTCCTTGTCACGGAGTCATTGTTAATCGTCACTACACTTCTGGTCTGCGTTCTTGCCTGTTTCTTGTTTTGTGTATTTGTATTTGTATTTTGGATTGCTATCATGGATTTTGAACCTTGCCTGGATGACTACGAGATGGATTACACTTTATTAAACAACTACTGCCATACTGCATTTGGATCTACGTACTTTCCTGTGTGTCCCCGTGACAGTTCTGCATTTATTTTCCCCAGTTTTTTTCTTCTTTTTTTGAAAATCGTATTTGAATGTGCGGCAACTATAGTTGCCGGTGGGCAAATATGTTGTATGCACCCCTTCAATGTCAAATTTGAATACATTTGGCATCTAACTCAAAATAACTGCTTTCAACAGATCAACCTTTATTCATAAACACATTTATTATGTATAACAGTCAAAGAACATTCGATGCGAACCCAAAAAAAACTGCATCTAGCTTATAATCTCTTGTGTATGATAAACAAAACAAACAACAAACAACATAGTGCAGAACAAAGTGCAGCCATTAAGTTGCCCCAACAGGGCATTGTGTATAGAAAATCTAAAAAAAGTTAATGAAAATAATATGAAAATAAATCAATTAAAATAAATAGATTGAAGAAAAAAATACTTCTATACTTATAACAAAAAACAAAAGCAAACAACAAAATACCAAACAACAAAACTAACAGTGCATATAGACAATTTTTTTCCAAAGACATTCGGATTGGGAAGTTATGTCGTGCCCTCCCCGCTCCCCTTTTTCTATCTCTCTTCTCCCTCTGCTCCTCCCTCTCCTGGGTAGATTCTTAGTGGTTTGCATGGAATTTCTTGAAGCACTCAACATGCAAGGCAACACCGCATTTCTCACATGCAAAGGAAGTGCGGCCATCACATTTTCGACACCTCATGTACTTTCTCCCTGTGTTGTGGGGCCAGTGGTTCATGTTGTCAAATCTGGCAGCCTCACATATTGCAGAAGCCAACACTGACCTTCTTCCATGCCCCTGTGGCCTCATCCCATGGCGCTGGAGGAGACTCTGGGCAACCAGTCTTTGGAAGGAGAGGAGATCTCTGTCTCCCTCTTTACATGACCTGTATGAATGGATGGATGAATGAATTTTCTATTGGTGGGTATTGAATGAAATAAATACTTAATGAATACTTGTTTTGTTTTTGTCATGCCACTTAAGATATAGACCCCATCCTTCCACCCAGCAGCCTCACCTCCCACTTCCCATTACACCCCCATGTACCTGTAATAACACCAGGCATTGACCATAGCACTGTTGAGTGCCCAGCTGTAGCATGGCCACCACCACTTCTTTGATCGGATGCCAATCCGGTAACGGTTCACACATTGGTCGTGCAGGTCAACACCTCCCATATGTGTGTTGTAGCTCTTTATACAAGTAGGCTGTTTCACTTTATCCATTGCATGTTTCTGTTTGTTCCATCGTTGAGTGTCGACATCGGAGTACTTATTCTCCATATTGGTCACAACAGTGACCACGCTGTTGTCATTCCATCTCACAATCAGTTTTCCATCTTCAATAAGGAATTCGCCATTACCTCTTGAGGTTTTCCGGAAGATCTTTGATGGTGTCAGTGGGATATCAAAGAGGCAATTTTCCCGAAGTGTGCCACAGCTGCCGTAGCCCCTTTTGGTCATCTCATCAACCAGGGTGAGTGTTGTGAATAGGTTGTCATGATAGAACTTGCATCCAGGTGGCACTCCAGCTTTCTCTGCCAAGCCAATAACCACACTTGGACCCTGACCCAGTCCAGTTTCAATGAGACGAGTGTGGCTACCTGCGTATGGCTCCATCTGGTAGACAAACCCAGATGAGGATGCAAGACTCCAGATCTTGAAACCAAAGCGAATGGGCTTCCCCCTGATAAATTGCTTGCATCCATGCCTACCAAAGTACTCAATCATCATCTCATCCACTGCCAGATATTCCTGAATAGTCATGGTTTTGTTGACTTTATTCAGCTCCTCAAACACGGGACGCACCTTGAAGAAAGGGTCATCTGTGATTTTCATGTTATCCACAACATGAATGGAAGCCATTATCTCATCAAATCTGTTCCTCCGCATGGCATCTTTAATGCTTGTGTTGTTGACATCATTGTCGCCTGACCAAAGAAGACGTCGTCTTGGGACTGAGTTGTACCCAGTGGTCAAAAGAATGCCATAGAATGTTAGGAGCTCTTCATCAGTGAGATTGAGGGTGGCACCTTTCTGTGCTGCATATGTATTCGACATTTCCAGGGTGATATCCCGTAGTGATTTGGGATAGAATGTGAGAAAGATGTCTGCTGGATCATTTGATGTGATGATGGGATTGGTTGGCTTGGGTTGATAGGGAGGGAGTTGATGACGCTTAACCTGTATTGTTTTTTTGGTATCTGCCTTAAATTTCTTGAACTTCCGCTCTTTGTTTTTTATTTTCTTAAGCATGGGTCCAGGGGTTGTTGGACTATTTTCCTTTTCCTCAACAGCATTGATGATGTTTGGCTCTGTAGATGCACTCACTAAGGCCGCAGGGCATTCAAGTACATCTGCCATGTCAAGGAGGGGTAGCTGAAAAGCATTATCAGAGATTAAGCCCTCTCCTTTCAGCAACCTTGATGGTAGGCGCTTGTAATCGCATGCCACGTCATCATCAGATCCATCGCTGTCACAATCTGTGTCATGAGCTTTCTTCTCAGACTCTGGCACAACTGTTACATTACAAAAATTTCCGGATGGATTATCTGAATCAAGAAAATCCAAAAGCTCTGCCAAGGTATACCTGAAAGAAAATTACGCATTTTTTTTAGGTCCATTGTATTAAATGGCTGACTATAGTATAGGTGATTTCATATAATAATGTAAAAGTAAACTCATTACTTGTCTGAATTTCAACATTATAATGGAATCTGTAGCAACAATAGGTTGTACATTAATATTAATATTAGCTCAAATTATCTATAGGGAATTGTAATAATTAATCATGAATATGATTAATATTTTGCATATTACAGTTACGTTAATTTATTCGAAGTTGAAAATAGATCGATTTGTATATATGAATAATCAATCACAACGAATTCTAATTCATCATTCATATATCAATAATCCTATTTCAGATCGATTATGAGATAACCCTTAATGGAAAATTAATGTAATTACCGAACAGTCGTTTGTCCCGCAAACGACCATAAGATCAACTCACCAACTTTCTCATAAAAGTTACCACTTCTTATAATTCCAGAAAGATCAGTTTTCTGGCCATGAAAACTATTCTCCTGTCCTTATAAATTTAGGTTACTAAACCATAATCAAATTGTAAAGCCTGTAGCTAGATCAAACATTTCAGGGACTCGTAATGTGAGAATTATAGACAGGATCAATCAAGTATATAGGTTTTAATACAATTGAACTAATGAATACATAACTACGATTCACACAGAGTAAATATGTATGTATATACAGAACACGTAAACAAATACAAGACTAAACGGATAACAGATGAGAGAGGGAGAGGATGAAAGGGAGAAAGTGAAACTAAAGTTCAGGATGAGAGATCACCGAGATGATCTCAGCATGGAAAAATCACAGGCACTGTAACCTTGAGAGACAACAAGAAATCAGATTACATTAAAAGTTCAATAACTTATCTTGCAAAATGGTTCTCTTTGTTGCTGAAGAACGCCGAGTCGTGTTCGGGCGTGTGTCCTAAGAGCAGCGTGCGTGTTTCTTTAAGAAAGCAGGGCCTGCTTCTGTGAGCGCGGCCGCGGGATGTTCAAGTCTCTTTAAAGTTGAGGTTGCCGGCTACGTTCATTTCACTGAACGTAGGTAGAGTCCGAAGACGAAAATAAAGAAAAGACTTAAAGAAAAGAAAAGAGAAAACGGAGAATGCTCCCTAAAAGGGAGCCATATGGATCTTCTCGCTGACGAAGAGGGTTCGTAAAAGTGCTCCCTTAAGATTTCATGAGTCGGTCTTTTATGGAGAAGATGGGTTCACACCTACTCTGCGTACGCGGACCAATCACCTTAGAGCATCTTGGGCGGGAAGATTTTTCTTTGTCTTGTCAGACACGCCCACTTGAATGAGTCATGAGGAGATGAAAGTAAGCTGTTCAGCTCCAGAAATATGAAAAGTGTAAAACAATGTACATTATTGCATTCTGCTATCGAAATCCGACTCTGTTAGATTGCGAGGTTTACAGAGATATGAAACTTGTCATATGAAGATTGTAGGAACACCAAGTTACAATCACATGCACAAATAGAAGCATTTACCAGTTCGTTCCTTCAAATAAATGTCATACACAAAGTGAATATAACCTAGGAAAACACTCAGGAGTATATGAAAAATTACATGCTTATATTCTAAGTTTAATGTCCAAAGTTCGTGTATGTGTGTGCGTTAATGTGTGTGTTGGAATGTCTGTCACGTTGCGCTTCCCGTTATCTCTTGCAGAGATGCTTTGGCTGCAGCTTCGTGCAGGGTCGTAAAGTGTTATCCTCTAGAAAGAGGAGTCGGGTTACGGAATGCGATTCCACTGGAAAGACATTCTTCAACAATACATTTCAGAGCTAGACACTAGAAAATCATATTATATGATCAAACAAACTAATAAAACATGCATAATGTACTTGTACTTATATTAAAGGATATTCTATCCTAATTCTAAACACAAAGGGATGTTTGTGTGTGTGTGGGGGTGTGATGTCACGTAGCAGGAGAAAGTTTCGTTATCTTCTTGGTACAGAGAGGAATGTTAGTTTCAGGTTCTGGAGTGTCTCTGAGGTGCAATTTAGTGTCGTAAAAGTCTATTTGCTCCAGTATCTCTGGAGCCGACGTATGATATACATTTGGGAGTCAGGAGGTTACAAGCTTTAGTAAGCTTAGCAAAGAATGTTTTGGGAAGGAATGTGCTTAGAAAACACGGAGAGTCCGAATTTGTTAATTCAGGACAAACGAACGAATGATTCAAATAGCCCAGTCGCTACAAATCATAAGCTACTAGTCATAAAAATAATTAGGGTCCTTGACTTATTAGAATGAAACGCATCCAAACTGGATGAAGGGGCCTCAATATTTTGCCCCTTACAAGACATAATATCATAAAAGGGAGAAAAATATAATCTACAGCAATTAATCCCATGCTTTAACTCTTTATCTTTCATTCTTCCTTTTGTGTGATTGACTGAAGTTTGGAAACTGCTGCTGTCACTTTAGACAGCCCATCCCCCCATAGTAACAGCAGACACGGGGGTGGGGCAGTAGAGCTGTGGAAAGATTGCTCTCTCATCTCCTCCTTTTGACAGATTTATTCCCTATCAAATTAAGGTCTAATGGACAGTAGAGATGTTAGTTAAAGGGTTTTAGGTATGATATTATTCTGAAAGAAAAAAGCACTAAAAAAGACCAATAACCTTGATTTATTAACCTATTAACACAGTATACCCCATTTCCCCATGATATATGTACTTACAAGGCATTTGCCCACCGGCAACTATAGTTGCCGCTTGGACTTTTGACTAAGTATATAAAAAAACTATAGATCTCTTGTAAGATTTGTTTTGTTTGGATGACTCTAGAGACCTTCATGATTATGTAGATATATAAATGTCAACCAAAAATACTTGTTAGTAAAATGAAAATTACCTTTCTTTGGGAGGGTTTGCCTTCGCCATGTTTCTTGGAAGAAAAGGTAAGAAGTTGACAGCCTCATGTGACAGGAAGGAAATAAATACCTTTTTTTTTTAAAAATTTTATCATCCTTTATTCGGTTGTTAGCTTGCATGTCATTGAGAAATAAAACATGGATAACATCTAAAAAAATTCTTAAAAAAAGGAAAATGACAACTATGCACTGTGGCAACTATAGTTGCCGGTGGGCTTTACAGCCTTATATGCTCATTCAGAAACTGAAACACATGAATGTTAATTATTTTATTCTTAACTGGTATTTTTCATTTTTAACAAACCGTACTCAACAGGTTAAAGTGAATAATGCTCTTACGGAGCCCAGGCCAATCAGCACTGGTGTCCCGCAGGGCTGTGTCAGCTCGCCAGCCCTTTTTACATTATATACTAACGATTGCCCTAGACACCATACTGATAATTACATTATTAAATTCTCCGATGATACAGCAATCCTTGGCCTCATGCATAAAGATGAAAGTCCAGCCGCGTATTATACAGAAATTGAGGAATTTGTTCAGTGGTGCGATGATAATTATCTTGTGCTAAACGTAACTAAGACTGAGGAGATGGTGTTTGACCCAAAAGCCATAGGCGACACCAGGCCTGTAGTAATTAACAATGTACCCATTACTCAGGTTAGCTCTTACAAGTACCTTGGTGTACATATTGATAATGCACTGACCTGGAAGGACCATGTAAATACTGTCTGCTCCAGACTCCAGCAGAGGATGCATTTTTTACGGAGACTTAGATTGTATGGAGTAGAACAAAAATATATGTTGTTGTTCTATCATGCAATATTAGAGAGTATTTTAAAGTACGGTATTACAAGTTGGTACGGTAACCTGACAGTACAATCAAAATCACAGATCGCTCGTCAAGTAAAGACAGCTATGAAGATTATGGGGGTTAATAACTATCTGGCCCCCCAGAAAATCTATGAGCAGTCGGTTATCAGACAGGCACAAAAAATAGTTTCTGACCCGACCCACATCCTTCATCAAGAATTTCAGCTTTTACGCTCTGGCAGAAGATTTAGAGTTCCTAAATGTAGGCTAAACCGTTATAAAAATTATTTTTTACCTATAGCTCATTAACTCTAATATGTAGGTGTGTGCAGTGATGGGAATAACGGCGTTATAAATAAACGGCGTTACTAACGGCGTAATTTTTTTCAGTAACGAGTAATCAAACTAATTACTGCTTCCTCCATTACAACGCCGTTACTGTCAATAAAAATGCCGCGTTAATTTAATTGAGCTCACTGAAGCGGTTTTCATCCGAGTAGGCTCTCTCTCAGCCATAGGAGCTGCAAAGTTTTTTCTCTGGTGTGTGAGTGTTTATGAGGCGCGGGACTCGACAAAAGCGAGGCGAATGCCGCGAGCGTGCTCGACAGTGCACGAGAGAGACCGAAGCTGTTTCTCAATTCCAAGAACGCAAAGAACAGACTTGCGTTCTCTTTGAGACTGGTCTTGCCAGGCGACCTTGAAAGAACGAACTCGGAAGGACGCGAGAACACAGAACGCATCTTTATGAGAATTGAGATGTGCTGCGATATTGCTGCTTAACTGACCATCTCGGCAAATACAACACAACATCACAAACATATGTCACAACCTTTTAAACATTTCTTTCATATTTTTATAGACATTGTTTTCATAGTTTATATCTTTTTTATTTTACCATGTGTATTTTATGAGTAGCCTATGTGTTACCTATGTTTTGTCAATGTTAAGATTCTTTTTAATATGCCAATAAAAATACTGCCGCTTTCTTTATCTTTGTCTTTATCACTTTATTAAAATGAAGCAAAAGAGACCGCCAAATGTAAACTTTCACGAGCTGTCACGTATTTCGAGCTTGCAGCGGGAATCTCTTAAGTGAGAACGAGAAGTTTAAAGCTTACAGCCTTCCGTAGCCTACGTCGACTGCCCGCGCAACGTCTTCTGGGATTTTTAGCGGTTCGATTCTCTCAAGTCTGCATTTGATGCATCCTCGATATCAAGGACACATCCGGGCACTTCATGCGTCCTCTGTACTTGCGTTCTTGAGTATTGGAATTGAACTTCGACGGTTGATGATGACGTAGTACGAGAACACAAGGACACAAGATCACTGAAGAACGCATATTGAGAAACAGCCCAAGTGTGTCCGAGAACGCGCTCGACAGTGCGCGAGAGAGACCGAGTGTGTCCGAGAACGCGCTCGACAGTGCACGAGAGAGACCGAATGTGTCCGAGCATAAATACTTTATTTAAAAATAAATTACACATATCAGCATTTGAATAATCTCTGTAGCATATTGGTACCATATGCAATGTTTTAATTAGTTTATATAACATAAACTCCAAAATAACCTGCAGGGAACGTTCAAACATATTTGTTTGACGGTTGTGAACACGTGCGGCAAACACGACTAGAATTTGGCTAAAATAAATAACCTCTGATGATGACGTTCTCTGTAGGTTATAAAAATAATCCCCCAAAAGATTATATTGTATTATTATTATTTATGTTGATACATTGATAGATAGATAGTATTATATTGAGAGCACTTTTTGTTAAACGTACTATTGTGAGGAAGAAAATACTTCAAGTAGGCTATACAGAATGTCTACCAGTTGTAAAGGTGTGTGAGTTTTATCATTTTAATTATATGCACCAGTGTATGTGTATGTATATTTTTATTAGGCTACTATTTATTTATTTTTGGTAAATTTCTTAAGAAGCATAATTTATTTGTAGACTTATTTGTTGGCCAGTTGTGGTCTGTGCAATAAATATTAAAAGTTCTAAACCATCTATTGTTTTATTGTTGCACTATAGTAATTATAATATTTTAATATTTAAGTTAATAGGTGTCTCTCACATTGTCCCACAGCAACATTAAAATAGTGTAGATTAGTGTACAATGTTTTATAATAATAAGATGTTCTATTTAGTGTCAATTTCATTCATTTAACATTTCATATTGGGGTATCCAAGAAATTTCTTATATTTAAAATTATTATTATTTTTTTTAAGTAATGCAATAGTTACTTTCCCTGGTAATTAGTTACTTTTGTAATGATGTAATTCAGTTACTAACACAGTTACTTTTTGTGAGAAGTAACTAGTAACTATAACTAATTACTTTTTTTAAGTAACTTACCCAACACTGGGTGTGTGTAATATGTTCTTTTTGCAATCTGTAGGCTTTTGGGGTGTGCAATATGTTGGTTGTTGAGGTGTGTGATATGTCATTTGTACGATTTGTAGGCCATAGAGAATGTGCAATATGTCAATTGTGTATTTTTGTAGGCCAGATAGAGTGTGCAATACATAAGTTGCGAATCTTAGGGGTGCTATTAGTGTGCAGTATGCCAATTGTGTATTATATAGGCCTTGTGGAATATATCAGTTGTGTATTTTATGGGTACTATGGAGTGTGCAGTATGCCAATTGTGTATTTTATGGGCCTTAGGGAGAGTGCAATATGTCAGTTGTGTATTTTAATGGGTGCTATGGAGTATGCAATATGTCAGTTGTGTATTTTAATGGGTGCTATGGAGTATGCAATATGTCAGTTGTGTATTTTTGTAGGCCATATGGAGGGCCATATTTTTTTGTGTGCAATATGCCAGTTTTTAATTAAGTAACAGTTTTAAAGTTTTATAAGTGCCAATGGAAGCCGTTAATGTGTCTACTACTATACATACGTACCTATTTAAATGTATATGAGAGAATGTTCGGGAGAGGATGTGCTAAGGAAATGTTTATTCTTTTTGTGAATTGTCTTTTGTGTTGTCTCTGTAAAGCTACGGAATGGACAGAGTCCAAAACAATCTATCTATCTATCTATCTATCTATCTATCTATCTATCTATCTATCTATCTATCTATCTATCTATCTATCTATCTATCTATCTATCTATCTATCTATCTATCTATCTTTAAACTTTTTCTATCTATCTATCTATCTATAAACCTTATCTATCTATCTATCTATCTATCTATCTATCTATCTATCTATCTATCTATCTATCTATCTATCTATCTATCTATCTATCTATCTATCTATCTATCTTCACACCTTTTCTTTCTATCTATCTATCTATCTATCTATCTATCTATCTATCTATCTATCTATCTATCTATCTACAAACCTTATCTATCTATCTATCTATCTATCTATCTATAAACCTTATCTATCTATCTATCTATCTATCTATCTATCTATCTATCTATCTATCTATCTATCTATCTATATATCTATCTATATATCTATCTATCTATCTATCTATCTTCCAACTTTTTCTATCTATCTATCTATCTATCTATCTATCTATCTATCTATCTATCTATCTATCTATCTATCTATCTATCTATCTTCACACCTTTTCTTTCTATCTATCTATCTATCTATCTATCTATCTTTAAACTTTTTCTATCTATCTATCTATCTATCTATCTATCTATCTATCTATCTATCATCTATCTTTAAACTCTATCTATCTATTCATATATCTTTAAACTCTATCTATCTATCTATCTTTAAACTATATCTATTCATCTATAGTTAAACTAACTATCTATCTATCTATCTATCTATCTATCTATCTATCTATCTATATATCTATCTTTAAACTATATCTATCTATCTATCTATCTATCTATCTATCTATCTATCTATCCATCTATCTTTAAACTATCTATCTATCTATCTATCTATCTATCTATCTATCTATCTATCTATCTATCTATCTATCTATCTATCTATCTATCTATCTATCTTTAAACTATATCTATCCATCTATCTTTAAACTATCTATCTATCTATCTATCTATCTATCTATCTATCTATCTATCTATCAAACTATATCTATCCATCTATCTTTAAACTCTCTATCTATCTATCTATCTATCTATCTATCTATCTATCTATCTTTAAACTATATCTATCTATCTATCTATCTATCTATCTTTAAACTATATCTATCATCTATCTTTAAACTATCTATCTATCTATCTATCTATCTATCTATCTATCTATCTATCTATCTATCTATCTATCTATAAACTATATCTATCCATCTATCTTTAAACTATATCTATCCATCTATCTTTAAACTATCTATCTATCTATCTATCTATCTATCTATCTATCTATCTATCTATCTATAAACTATATCTATCCATCTATCTTTAAACTATATCTATCCATCTATCTTTAAACTATCTATCTATCTATCTATCTATCTATCTATCTATCTATCTATCTATCTATCTATCTATCTATATCTATCTATCTATCTATCTATCAAACTATATCTATCCATCTATCTTTAAACTATCTATCTATCTATCTATCTATCTATCTATCTATCTATCTATCTATCTTTAAACTATATCTATCTATCTATCTATCTATCTATCTATCTATCTATCTATCTATCTATCTATCTATCTATCTATCTATCTATAAACTATATCTATCCATCTATCTTTAAACTATATCTATCCATCTATCTTTAAACTATCTATCTATCTATCTATCTATCTATCTATCTATCTATCTATCTATCTTCAAACTTTTTTTATCTATCTATCTATCTATCTATCTATCTTTCTTTCTTTCTTTCTAACTAATCCATCTTTCTGTCTTTCTTTCTAACTAATCTTTTTCTTCCTTTCTTTCTAACTAATCTAACTAATCTTTCTTTCTTCCTTTCTTTCTAACTAATGTATCTATCTTTCTTTCTCTCTAACTAATCTATCTTTCTTTCTAACTAATCTTTTTTCTTCCTTTCTTTCTAACTAATCTAACTAATCTTTCTTTCTTCATTTCTTTCTAACTAATGTATCTATCTTTCTTTCTCTCTAACTAATCTATCTTTCTTTCTAACTTATCTTTCTAACTAATCTATCTATCAATCCTTCTAACTAATCTATCTTTCTTTTTCTTTCTTTCTTTCTTTCTTTCTTTCTTTCTTTCTTTCTTTCTTTCTTTCTTTCTTTCTTTCTTTCTTTCTTTCTTTCTTTCTAACACATCTTTCTTTCTTTCTAGCTAATCTATCTTTCTATCTATCTATCTATCTATCTATCTATCTATCTATCTATCTATCTATCATCTATCTATCTATCTATCTTTGTAATTAATCCATCTATCTTTCTTTCTATCTAATCTATATTTTTTCTTTCTTTCTTTTTCTTTTTTCTAACAAATCCTTTCTTTCTTTTTTCTTTCTAACAAGTCTTTCCTCCTTTCTTTCTAACTAATCTATCTATCTTTCTTTCTATCTTTGTAATTAATCCATCTATCTTTCTTTCTATCTAATCTATATTTTTTCTTTCTTTCTTTTTCTTTCTTTTTTCTAACAAATCCTTTCTTTCTTTTTTCTTTCTAACAAGTCTTTCCTCCTTTCTTTCTAACTAATATATCTATCTTTCTTTCTCTCTAATCTATCTATCTTTCTTTCTAACTTATCTTTCTAACTAATCTCTTTCTTTCTTTCTAACTAATCTCTTTCTTTCTAACTTATCTATCTATGATCTATCTTTCTTTCTAATTAATCTATCTTTCTTTCTTTCTAACTAATCTATCTATCTATCTATCTATCTATCTATCTATCTATCTATCTATCTATCTATCTATCTATCTATCTATCTATCTATCTATCTATCTATCTATCTATCTATCTTTCTTTCTTTCTTTCTTTCTTTCTTTCTTTCTTTCTTTCTTTCTTTCTTTCATTCTAACTAATCTATCTTTCTATCTTTCTAACAAATCTTTCCTTCTTTTTTTCTAACTAATCTTTCATTCTTACGTTTTTATAACTAATCTTTCTTTCTTTTTTCTAACTAATGTATCTATCTTTCTTTCTCTCTAACTAATCTTTCTTTCTAACTAATCTATCTTTCTTTCTAACTAATATTTCTTTCTTTCTTTCTAACTATTCTATCTATCTATCTATCTTTCTAATTAATCCATCTATCTATCTTTCTTTCTAACTAATCTATCTTTTTCTTTCTTTCTTTCTTTCTTTCTAACTAATCTATCTTTTTCTTTCTTTCTTTCTTACTTACTTACTTTCTTTCTTTCTTTATTTCTTTCTTTCTTTCGTACTAATCTATCTTTCTATCTTTCTAACAAATATTTCCTTCTTTTTTCTAACTAATCTTTCTTTCTAACTAATCTTTCTTTCTTTCTTTTAACTAATCTTTCTTTTTTCTTTCTTTCTTTCTTTCTTTCTTTCTTTCTTTCTTTCTTTCTTTCTTTCTTTCTTTCTTTCTTTCTTTGAATCATTCTTTCATCTATCTATCAAACTAATCTTTTCTTTTCCTTTCTAACTAATTTATCAATAAAAATTTAAACTACTTTAAACTTCAAACTACTTTAAACTTCAAACTACTTTAAACTTCTTCAAACTCTCTGGTTCGGCTTTCTCAAGCCAACTTAAAATTTGTCTCAACAAACTTTTTTTTCTAGTTTCAATTTTAGCACTTTAGAGTTCAAACTTATACAAAACTCAAATACACATCCTCAAGGCAAACAAACAAAACAATAAACACAAAACATCAGTAACTCTTAGAATGCAATACAAAATTCAAATATAATGCACAGTTCAATAATGTCAGTCCGAATAATAACGAAATATAATTTCTTTCCTCAGTTCCTTATAAAAGTAAGATCCAGTAAAAAAAAAAGAAAATATTTTGTTGGGAGCATTGCTGTGATCGTCTTCCGGTTGGCTCGCCATCCTCAACGGTGTACACATGAAGTGTTCATACTAGTGCAGTCCACGAATAGAAGGATCCAGAATCTAGATTTTGAGATAACAAAACTGGCCGATTCCCTTGTGTATTAATGATATTTCTTATTTTCTTTCAGGGTTTCACCGGATGACACAACGATGGCCTACTCCATTGGATTTCATCACAACGATGGTCACATGGATCAACAGGATAAAGGTAAGACCTTTCCGAAAACTACTCAACTTTGTTCCTAAACAAAATAGCTACAAAACATACAGGGTTTGTTCCTCGCAAATATATCTTTCAATAACATCTAATAACAAGATTTTGTGCAACTTCAAGCTTACGCTTCTCTTGTACTCTCTATCTTTTCTCCTCAAGCGGCTTTTCTAGGGGGCGGAGTCCGCTTGACCTAATTACAGGCGATTGGCTGCTCACCTGCGCAGCACAGATCAAGAGCTCAAAGATGGAACAAAGTTTCTGAAATTATTTAGGTTGCCTTATATTGTAAATAAACTATATCTAACATGAAATATTTTGTATTTAATCTTTTATCTTATTATTTATTATTTCCTTTACATTCCATGGTTATTTAGTCTACTGTATTCATAAAATTGACTCAGACTACAAATTGTTTTGAGCCTGGGTTACAACAAGGTTTAAGGTTGTGTAGTCACAATGTGAAGTCAGCATTTGGGGACATTCTGCGTCTGGCTGTGCAATGTCAGCTTCCATTAAATTTCAAAAAAATAATGCACACAGGAATCTAGAAATATTTGCAATAGATGCACACATCCACAAAAAGTCCTCCCTTATCTAGGCTCCGCACAGTGATTTTCAACCATTGATAATGACAACAGTGACCTTATTTTGAGTCTGAACAAATGTTTTCGAAAGATGGAGTGACAGTGACAAAATGTTTGTAAAACTTTGTATGTCAGCAGCTAAGACTACTGTTGTGCTTTTTGTGGGACATGGGAATAGCTGAAGTTATAATGTTAACGATGTACAGAACGCAGTGTCTTGGAAAGTTAACCCCAGGGAAATATTAACTACAGGTCACAATTAACCCAAAGATGTTTATACGAGTCTCATGAAAAAAGAAAAAAAAACGTGCCTGTGGCGACATGATATCAAACGGGTTTTAAGTAATCATATCCGCTGAGTGGGTGCTAACTGCATGTTCAGTTTTCTCTGAAACAGATAAACGTGATTGTGGAATAATACATGTTTTTGAGCACAAAATCATATATTGAGCGTGCAAAAGGTACTGGGTTTTGTGGAGAAATGTTTGTTTGTCAAAGAAGAAAATATTTTAAGTGAACTAAGTAAAATAAGTGAATTTTGCAATAAAACAAGTTTGTCTTAATGTGCGCAGATAGTCTACACAGCCTCCAGTCCATGCTCTTCAAGGTTGACAGAACTGTAGAGTTTAGCTCCAACCAATTCAGTTAAAGGATAAAATAACACGGCAGAACACTCAAGACTTCTAAAACAGCACAATAACTTGGTATACCAAGGGTATACGCAAATATTGATTGTTAGACTACACAAAAAGCCCATTCAAATGGCCCATTCATCCATCCATTGTCCAAATCCTTGTCCTACGTAGGGTTGCAGGGATGCTGGAACTTATCCCAGAATCTCGGGCTATAGGAACAGCAAACTCCATTTTAACAAAACAGAGGTTGAAAGCACCAAATACGATTTGAAAACACCAACTGATTTTTGTAACTTAGTGAGGGCTTTCATTTATATCGTTTTTATGTGTGTAAATCTGTCTAAACTTTTCCAGTATAGACACCCAGGGAAAGCAAGACAACATCTGATCACATGGCAACATCTGACCCTGAAAAGGGCAGTTACTCAAAAGTGACTGCCCAGCCAACACGTTTATGTGGGGCCCATATGGGTTTCAAATGGGCTACAGGGGTACAGAGTGGGCATGGGCTCAAAATGGGCATCTTATCTGGGGCCCACTTGGGTCAACTAAGTAGGTCCAACATGGGCAAACCCAGGTGGGCTCCCTATCTGGGACCTAGTTAGTTCAATCCCAAAGGTTGATTACATGGGTAGATAGTACACAAATATACAGCTTTGAAATTATTTTTATTGTTATTTTGACACTTTAACATGTGACTTCAATCTATTAAAAATCTACAAATGCCAACAAAATTGCAATTTTACCCAATTTTCTGCCATTTAAAAGAATCAAGACCCTGCAGAACTGTCACAGTGTGGTGCAGAAGAAGAGGAGGAGTCAAAAGTTCCAATGCAAACTTTTACTCACAATATAATTCAAACAGGTACATAGAAGACGGGCAGTATGTACACACACTTAATACAACGGTGACAGATATAAAGTTATACAACTTTTGCAGGATGGATCTCATTCAGCAAATCCCATCCCCCACGCCTGCGCCACTTTCACTCTCACTCACTCACTCTGCTGGAAGGAGATTCCATGGGGAGATTCTTGCTGTCAGTGTAGTCAAGGTAAGAACTACAATAATTTCACAATTTAAATGTTAATTCAAATAAATTGTTTTCAAAACATAATGTTAACCAAAAGCTTCTCGTCACGTTCAAATTTCAGTTAGAATTTCGAGTTCCCTCAGATCGCGCAATATTTTCCCTTATTTCTGGCGCCATGACCAAGCGATCTGTACGCTATAGGAACATTCTTCTTTTTTCTACACAAACTGTGTATTATAACAAATTGGAGTTGGAGTTGGAGTTGAGACTTCAGCTTTAAAAATTCACCACTGTTTTACGATATAAATCTCACAATGGCAGCATTTTTTTTATTTGTTAAAGATGTGCACATCAAACACCCAAAATGAAAGCAGGACTTATTAATTTTTCGAATGCAATTACGAGACAAGCCTGTTTAATCGTGTCTGCTCCCGTTTATTTTGTGATCACAGAACAGCGCCATACAGCGACCATTTTAGCTTTTATTCTAAACGTGTGCACATGAAATATTTGCATTCTCAAATGTTTAATTTTAAATAAATCTTTAATAAATGTCTATTTCGTCACAGAACAACTAGTATCCACTGAATTATGAGATCTGAGAAGCTTTAACACCATCTCCGCACCCCTGGGATTCCTGTGCTCTTTTTTTCCTTTCTTTATTTAGTTCAAATAACAAATGCACAAAAGATACCCAATATAGTTACACTTTAGAATACTGTTCCAAATATTTAGTAATTCCTTCTGATGGATTTGGTAACACTTGAGTCATTACTAGGTTACCATGATCTTTAGAATTAATTATACATTATGAACCTGTATATAGTAGTTCTTAGTAGTTCTCTGGGAGGTATGAAAAAAATAGCAGTTATTGATTAGTTAATAGTGAACTACCTGTCACGGTTCATGAATCCGCTGTCTCATTCTGGTGTGTTTGTGTGTGTGTGTGTGTGTGTGTGTGTCTGTGTGGGCGTGGTTACCCAATCCCATGTTGATTATCTGCGCCAGCTGTAATCAATCCCCGTTCCCTTTATATGTTCAGTAATCCTCATCTCATGTTGTCAGATCGTTGTGGCTTCCCTGGTGTCGTGTCCTGTTCCTGTGTGGCTCTCTCTCGTCTCCTCGTGAACCCAATGGCCTGGTGGAGCTTGCGCTGAAGGTCGTTTCCCGTCTAAATCGTGTGACTCATCGTGCACGTCCGAGTCAACCCCAGTACTACACAGAGGACCCATGGACCAACGGCGGGAACGCGGTCAGCCCAGTTTTCGACCACGAGCCCATGCAGGTAGGGAGAGCTCGGCTTTCCCGGGAGGAGAGGGAAAGGCGGAGATCCCAAGGACTGTGGTAAGGCTGGCCACTTTCTCTATTCCTGCCCGGTAAAAGAGCAAGCCCGGTAGTAAGTATGAGGCTACTATCGGGTGGGATCTCCGCCGAGAAGACCTCATCACCATCATCGACCCTCCTCCTGGTAAGACTGAGATGGGCAACCTCCACGCACAACACTCAAGCACTACTGGATTCGGAAGCAGAGGGTAATTTTATGGACTTCAGTCTCGCACTCAAACTCCAGATTCGCATCACCTCTCTCACGCACAAGATATCTGTCAACGCACTCAATGGACAAGAACTTCCCAGGATTTCTCACTCTACTGAACCCATCACACTTATCACGTCTGGCAATCACACTGAAATAATATCCTTCCTCCTCATGGACTCACCATTAGCACCGGTGGTTCTGGGGCACCCATGGCTCACTCAACACAACCCTCAAGTCGACTGGCGCAATAATTCCATTTCCACATGGATTAACCACTGTCATGAGTCATGTTTGGTGTCTGCCTGTTCGTCTGTGTCTGGTTCTTTGTTTCAGAAGGAGGCTGCGGATTTGTCTAACGTGCCCGCAGAGTACCTCGACCTGAAGGAGGTGTTCAGTAAGTCTCGTGCTGCTTCTCTTCCTCCGCATCGTCCCTATGACTGTGCTATAGATTTACTGCCAGGTAAGTCTCCGCCTAAGGGCAAACTTTACTCTCTTTCTGTTCCTGAGAGGGAGGCCATGGAGAAATATATTTCTGATTCTCTAGCCTCATTCAGCCTTCCTCTTCTCCTGCGGGGGCGGGGTTCTTTTTTGTTGGAATGAAGGATAGTTTTCTGCGACCTTGTATTGATTACCGAGAGCTGAATAACATCACGGTAAAGAATACTTATCCTTTGCCGTTGATGTCTTCAGCTTTCGAGAGGTTGCAGGGAGCATCCATTTTCACAAAATTGGACTTACGTAATGCTTATCATTTGGTTCGCATCAGGAAGGGGGATGAATGGAAAACCGCGTTTAATACCCCTAGGGTGCACTTTGAATACTTGGTCATGCCTTTCGGTCTTTCCAACTCCCCAGCGGTTTTCCAGGCACTTGTCAATGACGTGTTGAGAGACATGGTAGACCAGTTCATATATGTTTACCTGGATGACATATACATTTTTTCTTCGTCTCTCCAGGAACACGTTCAACACGTCAGACGAGTGCTTCAGAAGTTGCTAGAGAATGGGCTTTTTGTCAAGGCGGAGAAATGCGCTTTTCATGCACAGTCTGTTTCTTTCCTAGGGTACATCATCTCCTCTGAGGGAGTGCGCATGGATCCTGACAAGGTTAAGGCGGTGATGGATTGGCCAAGGTTTCTGGGGTTCGCCAATTTCTATCGGCGGTTCATTCGCAACTTCAGCCAACTAGCCGCACCTCTGACTGCCTTGACCTCCCCAGAACTACGTTCAGGTGGTCCGATACTGCGGAGGCAGTATTCGTCAACCTCAAAAGCCGTTTCATTTCGGCTCCCATTCTTGTCACCCCTGATCCCACACGTCAGTTCGTGGTGGAGGTCGACGCGTCAGAGGTGGGAGTAGGTGCAGTTCTTTCCCAACACGCTTCCTCAGACGACAAGATGCATCCCTGCGCATTTTTTTCCCATCGCTTATCGCCTGCTGAACGTAACTATGACATTGGTAACAGAGAGTTGTTGGCGGTCAAGTTAGCGTTGGTGGAGTGGCGTCATTGATTAGAGGGGTCGGGGGTACCTTTTATCATTTGGACCGATCATAAGAACCTTGAATATATTAGATCGGCTAAAAGACTCAACTCCAGGCAGGCTCGGTGGGCACTTTTCCGGACGTTTTGATTTTGTTCTCTCGTACCGCCCGGGTTCCAAAAACATCAAACCCGATGCTTTATCTCGTATTTTTTATCCATCCGAACGCCCGGTTACTCCCGAGTGCATTTTACCTGAGAAAGTAGTTATCTCCACACTCACATGGGAGGTCGAAGGTCAAGACGGCCTTAGAAGGGGTAACGCCTCCGCCCGGTTGCCCACCGAGTCGTTTATTTGTTCTGGAGGGGTTACGGTCCGACGTAATTCGATGGGGTCATTGCTCCAACGTGGCTTGTCATCCAGGAGTAAATCGCACCAGCTGTTTAGTAAAGCAACGATTCTGGGGGCCGTTAATGGCTCGCGATATTCACGATTTTGTTTTGGCTTGCTCGGTTTGTGCCACGGGTAAGACGTCTAACCAACCTCCTGACGGGTTACTCCGACCGCTGTCTGTTCCTTCGAGACCCTGGTCTCACATCGCGCTAGATTTTGTCACCGCCCTCCCGCCCTCTAATGGCATGACGGTTGTTTTAACCGTAGTGGATCGGTTCTCGAAGGTGGCACATTTCATTCCCTTGCCCTTGGGGTACTGTCACGGTTCATGAATCCGCTGTCTCATTCTGGTGTGTGTCTGTGTGGGCGTGGTTACCCAATCCCGTGTTGATTATCTGCGCCAGCAGTAATCAATCCCCGTTCACTTTATATGTTCAGTAATCCTCATCTCATGTTGTCAGATCGTTGTGGCTTCCCCGGTGTCGTGTCCTGTTCCTGTGTGGCTCTCTCTCGTCTCCTCGTGTGGATTACCTGTCTTTGTGGATCCTCATCGTTGTTCTTCACTCTGTCTGGATTGTTTATTGTTCCTGGTTCCTGAGCACATCGATCACCGCACGCCATCTCCGAGTTGCCCATCGAAGTCCCTGCGTCACCTCTCCATCTGAATGTTTGTTCCCCGACCTGTGTGCTTATCTGACCAACTTCAATAAACGCCTTTACTTGCATTTGTATCCGTCTCTGTTTCATAACACTACCACATTCAACAAGAGTGCTATTACTTATTATTTCATTAATCAGAGTTCCTTGTTAGTTAATAGTAGTTACTATGTTAATAGTGTGTTACTCATTTGTTCCTGTGTAGTTATTCATTAATGACAGAACATTATTCTAAAGTGTTACTCAAAATAGTATTAATAATAATAATTAGAATTTTTTTAATAATTAGAAAATTTGAAAATGTTTGTTCATTTAATAAACATTTGCAGGAAAAATGTTGTGTATGACAGAATATTATATCCGATTATTTTATTTCCTGAAAAATGTCAAGGTGGAGATATCTGCTTTGTTGCAAAGGCTCAAATATGGAATTTAATCTCTCTCTAATGCTCTTTATGTATTTTACAGGAAACTTGAAAAAAAATGCCCTTACAAACCAAATTACCAGAAGAGAGGCTGAAAAGGCAGTGTCAAAGTGGCTAATCGGTGCCAGGGACAGGGGAGGAAACTGTATTGCGAGGGCATGTGGTGGAGAGCAAGATGGGTAAAAGTTTTAAGATATGCTTGTTTTTATGTGGAAATACAAACTTTAAAAAAGACAAAAATGATAGTGCAAATCAATGCAAATTCATAGCGTAATCAGTGCTCAAACGCATGCATAAAGCTTGCCACAGCACACATAATGATTATGAGTGTCATGAAAAACAGGAGACTGTCTAAACATTTTAATCATTTATTGATAATGTTTTCTGTGTTTTCGGCTGCAGAATTTAAGTTGACTATGCTGACTCGTCACCCCCCCAGTGGACGCGCCTATATGCACGTTTCATACGGATTACATAATCTGAGAATATTTATTTTCTACTTGAATCGGTTTGTTTAAAAGCTTTCTATAGATATATGTCTCATGTCTGTGAGGCGAGTATACGCTGAGTTTCGGTTCATATTTGTGACACTCAAGTTCACTGAGACAGAGACGGAAGCGCATTCTGACTGTTTTCATTATTTTACAAAAGCAAAAGTTTACAAGAGTTTACAGAAATAAAAGTAGACCCTTTATAGTTTGCATTACTCTTATCCGTATGACTAAAATGACAGAGTATTTTAAGATAAATGCAAGTGATCGTGCCGGCACATGTAGTCATGGAGTAAATGCTCTCCAGACACACACAGATATGCGTCTAATAATAGCGCACATTTATCAGGTTAACATTAATAATAATAATACATTTTATTTATAGGCGCCTTTCATGGCACTCAAGGAAACCTTACAAAATCCATAAAAACTATAGCATTAAATAATAAAGCCAGATCAACAACAGACATTAAAATCACATAAAGATCACAAAAAAAATCACATAAAAGTCACATGAAAGCCTGCCTAAGCAAATACGTTTTAAGATGACATTTAAAAACCGGAAGACTTGAACTATTGTAAACTTCTACTGGAAGTGAGTTCCATAAAAGGGGAGCAGCACAATCAAAAGCTTGTGACCCCATGGAAGTTGTCCGAGTGCGTGGAAGAACAAGTGTAAGTGCAGAAGCCGATCTTAGGATGTAGTGGAGGGAGTGTATATGAAGAAGATATGAAGGAGCCAACTTGTTTAGTTATTAAAATTTAACTAAGAGCCAGTGCAAATGTTGTAAAACAGGAGAAATATGTTCTGTAACATTAGAGTGAGCAGACTTTGTAAAGTTGCTAGTACTTACATGTTTCAAGTGATAAGCAATATTTAAGTTGGATGAATGATGGGCAAATGTTTGGTTTTCTAACTTGTCCTGGGAACCCTCAGTACTGCACACCCACTTCAGATCTTGCAGTTTCTATTAATGAGCTAATGTGATGAATCAGGTGTATTAGATGAGGGAAACGTACAAAGTCTGCATCTGAAAACTTAGGCAGCTGACTCATTGCCTCGCTGCCCTATCAGGCAACGACTTAGCAGGCAGCGTTTACACACTAAGGTGCCTCACCAAACTGATTTCAGACAGACTTATGAGGCAGCATAACGGTTTAATGATCTACAACACTAATTTCTAGAAATGACTTCAAAAGTGGTCAAAGTTGGTCAAAATGTACATTTTGTGCCTCCAATATGTGCAGTGCAGGGGGTGTTCCAGGACAGGTTTGCAAACCCCATACCTAGATAAACTTGATGTGGGGCACCAAAAGGCTAACCTGACACATCTGTTTGAACTGTGAAAAGGAATAAAAAAAGTGGCATAATGGTTGATTTATTTTCTCTTTTCAAAGGGCCGTTGGGAGAGCGACAACAGAGGAGTGAGAAGCTGCACTGTTATTGTTTTATATATATATAAATAAAAGTTATATATGCATATCTGAAAAATGTATATATATATATATATATATATATATATATATATATATATATATAACTTTTTTTCTTTTCTTGTTTTGTGATACTTGTACTTGCTTAATAAAGTAACTTTAAAAGTGAACTACTGGTTTCTGTTCATTGAATACCTTTAACATTTTAGTGTAGTTTAGTGGATTACATGTAATGTTTGTATTTAGGGGTTTACTGTAAAATAAGGTAACCCAAACAGACAAATATGTTAGCCCATATATATACCCGTTGTGGCCCATAAGAGCCCTAGATAAGACCTATCTGGGTCCCATCATCAACCCATGTGGGCAGACTCCTGTAGGCCCTAAATGGGAGCTACCTAGGTTACCCATATGGGCCCGATATGGAGTCCATCAAGAGCCCATCATCAACCCATCTGGGCTAACCCATGTGGGGCCTCCATGGAAACTGAGGACAAATTTAGCTGGGTCCCAGTTGGGTAGCCCAGGTGGGCCCCAGATATCAGCCCAAGTGCAACCCCTTTGGGCCCCACATGGGTTTGTTGGCTGGGAGGTGGCATGCACCAACCTTGATTTATGCATTACACCAGCATTTAAAAAAAAAAAGTTGCCAGCCAGTGCTAGCATTTGTACAGCATTTGTACAAAACTTTCATGGCCCCCAGAACATTTTTGCACGAAGATCTTGTCCTCACTGGACTCCGAGATAAGACAGAAGAAGAAGACTTCTCTCTGTAAGCGAGCCTCAGCAGCGGATTAGACGTCCCAGCCCTTCTCCCCTCTGGCCATCTGGTGAGCTTAAAACAAATTAAAAAAGAGCACATTTCTGTGACGTTGTTGCAATAGTCGTGCCACGACGAGTTCCCTCATCTGTACCAGGCCGGCGCAGACTTGGGGTTGATCTCCAGAAGGAGCGTGGTCTCGACAGATGCCTCCAACACGGATGGGGGAGCTCTCTGCAAGGGCAGGCCGACATCCGGCTCCTGGTCGAGCATCTGATCTACCTAGAAATGCTTGCAGTTTTTCTGGCTCTCAAAATCTTCCTACCAGACCTAAAAGGGCACCATGTCTTAGTCCGCTCGGACAACATGGCAGTGGTGTCCTACATAAACCACCAAGGTAGACTCAGATCGAGGGCCTCTGTACAAACTGGTGAGACGCCTCCTCTTTTAGGGGCACAGTAAAACCTGTGCTCGCTGAGAGCAGCGAAAGTACCGGGCAAACTAAACCAAAGGGCAGACATGCTGTACAGGGGCAATATGTCCCAAGGGGAATAGACACTCCATTCCAAGATGGTTTACACAATCTGGAGTATCTTCGAGAAGGCAGAGGTCGACCTCTTCACCTCAGAAGACAACTCTCATTGCCAAATGTAATTCTCGAAGGACAGGGACGCACTGGCCCACTAGTGGCTCAGCCTTCCCCTGTATGCCTTTCCCCCGGTCGCGCTGCTCCCTCAGGTCATCAGATGAATCAGGGAGGACAGATGCACAGTCCTTCTGGTGGACCCTCTTTGACGGAACCAGTCATGGCTCCCCGAGTTGATGCAGCAGCTATCTGGCCAATTCTCCTGAGAAAGGACCTCCTATCCCAGAGGGGAAGATTTGGCACCCCAAACCCGAGTTGTGGTCCATCCATGTCTGGCCCCTTGACGGGAGCCTTCGAGCCTCCACACAAGGGTATTAAGCACTATCTGTTAGGCTAGAGCCCCACGCCCCTAAGTGGTCTGTCTTCTCCAACTGGTGCGTAGTCCGGAATGAAGACCCATTGTCCTGTGACGTTTCACTGGTGCTTTCTTTCCTGCAGGAGCGTGGTTTAGCAACGTCTGTGACAGGAGAGAGAGTCGGGAGACAAGTGGCACGTAAGTATGTCAAGTGCATAATGACGTACACCTGGATCTCGTTGTAGTAATTGCCGTGGGGAACCGGATAAAAGCCACCTGGAAGTGGGAAGCAAAGAGAGAGAGAGAGCTGCTGTGGAATCGTGTGCACGCTGCTGGCTACAGAGAGTCAAATAAATTGTTGTCAAGAAGCTATTTGAAAGAGATTGTGTTTGGAGAGCGCTGAGAGCGCGACTTTTATTTTGAGAAATATTGAATAAAAAGGGACACACGTTCCACAGCAAGCCGACCCTGTCTTCTTCCTTCATCCATTTATTTTGAACCTTGCTACAGGGATTATTAGGAGGCCATGATTGGGATTGGGATTTTTAAGGGCCAATGGAGGGAATTTGGCCAGGACACCGGGGTTACACTCCTACTCTTTACGAAAAGTACAATGGGATTTTTAATGATCACAGAGAGTCAAGTCACCTTCATTTATATAGCGCCTTTAACCCTCTGGGGTCGATTTATTTCACATAGCAGCAAAATAGGCTTAAAATACTCTGTCATTTTTTGTCATACAGACTTAAGAATATGAAAAAATAAACTGTTAAATTTCTACTTTTTTATGTGTCCACTTACAATCAAAACAAAACATTGTGCTTTTGTAAAATAAAGAAAATAAACAGGGTGTGCTTTCTGCCTCTGCGTCTCCGTGAACTTTTTTTCTGGAGCACGTCTCTAAACTTAAACAAAACTCAACGAATACTAATCACCCAGGCATGAGCTATATATCTTTATAATCATTTAAGTGTGTACTTTTAAATGATCTAATTCAAAACGAAAATAAATATTCTCTGTTTATGTATCTATATGAAAAGAGAGAGATGTCAGTTGTTCTCATTTCAGCTCATTATTTGTTAATGTGAACACGCCCACGGAGAGAGCACGCTATTCAAACGCAAATGATCTGAGGCAATCCATGCAAACTTGTGAACGCCCACATCAGCTCGAAAAAACGCATCAAGTTTAATCAGATTAAAGCACTTTACATATGTAATTACATATTAAAATAGACTACTGCCACATCAAATAAGCTTTTGTTCACCAGTTTCTGCTCATATGTTAAATATATAGTATGTTTTGTCAAAAATAAACTCATAAACTTGATATTATAGTGTTTGTTCCAATGTAGGCTATATCAAACTAATTAATCCTTAACTTTGAAATACGTATGATAAAATGTATACTTTAAAAAAAAAGAAAGATTACACTTGAAATATTGTTAAAATTGTAATTGTTGTTGATTTACATGTGAACACTTTAATAAAATAGCAAAAAATATATTTACAAGGTAGATGTAAAAAAAAATCTTAATAGGTCAATATAATAACCCTATATAATAATATATAAAAACATTGTTTTTTATTAGTGACACATTTGGGGAGAGTATATATTCCAAAACTTTCTGAAAATACAGTATGAGAATTAATTGCACAATTACTAGAAATGTTTACCTTGTATATTATACAATTTGCATGCATAAAAAAAAAAAAAAAATCCCAATATGTTTCCAACTCTAACTTTGAACCAATTCTGTAGAATGGCACATATAGCCTATTTGAACAGGATTTGTTTCCAGGTATGACTATGTACTAAAAATGTGCTTTTGACTTTCATATATATATTGTCCTCGCATTCTTTCTTGTGTGACACACCTGAATAAAAGGCTCATTATGCAGGTCATTGTCTTCTCAGATGTGAACCACATCATTATTCATGATCATTCACGCCCCCACGCATATTGCCTTTCCAAACAAAAAGTGTCTTACAAAATTTAAATCAATGTATTGTTTTATGTTAATAATTAGGCAGGATGATTGTCAGATAATTCGGAAGCAAAAACTCTAGGCGACAACATCCATTAGTCAAAAGTCTTGTGGACACATATTTAGTATGTGTTTTGTGGCCTTATTTCAGAAACTTTAATTTTTAGTTTTCTCAATAACCATGCATAAACATTATTCTCTCAAAATAAATACAAAACATGTACATACATGTTGCTCACATATTATGGTAGCCCTGTTTGTGCTGAATAGAGTGCAATTACACCTTTGCCATTAATATGTTTATAAGCAACTGAAAAAAGCACAAATGTAAGGGCATGTCAAAACATCTCAAGGACCCCAAAAACACCTTAGACCCCAGAGGGTTTTTAACAATGTAGATTGTTTCAAAGCACAGCTCTCTGTGAGCGAGTCTTGCCTTGAGTTTGGCCCAAACGACTGTAAAGTCATCCTTAAACCAAGACGTGGTCATGTATCTAATTTGCTCCCCACTCCTTTCAGAGCACAGGTCATCACTCTCTCTGCTCTTTCCATTTCTGAGGACAAGCGATAGTTGTACTTACTCTGCTTGGTTTGGACCTTAAGGGGAGACACGGCAAAAACATCTGGTTTTTTTCACTGGTCAATTTTGAGATTTATGTGTACCAAAATACACATTTAGGTCTTTATTTTACTACAATTTGTCTATTTGCGTCCGTAGATTTTTCCTAAATTCAACTAAAGTTGGCGTTCTAAATCAACATGATGCTCTGCGATCGCTGTCTGCACCCTGTCATCACATATACCATTGGAAAGCTCTCTCTCTCCTGTACAGTAACCGCGTTTCTATTACCCTTCAAATTGCGCAAATTGAAATTGCGAATTGAAAATACGCCCAATGGAAACACGTCAATTTCGCAAAAACTCCCATTTATCATAAAACAATTTTTACGCTCGCATGAGGTGGTTTTTCAGGCAATTCGAAAAATAAATATTTCGCAAAACTGCAAGGGAAACAGTTTTTGCGCATTTACAGTCTCCTGACGTAGATGACGTTGTATGTTTGGACAGAATACGAGACAGAGTTCTTTATTAAATTCATATAAGACAAAATAATTACAGGAATAATGGATTCTAAACATCAAATAAATGCTACAATCAAGACCTCGAAGCAGATATGAGGGAGAAACACCCAGAAACACCTCATATGTGCCGCTCACAAGTATAATAAGGGTCGTTCCGTACCATTAATGCTTGGAAAACACATATACATCTCCTTCAATTAATAATAATGGCTAGTGCACTGGCTGGGATATACATAATCCTACCAACGTCCGTTGCCAAGGTTTTTGGAATGATTTTACTTATCGCGAGAGGAAAAAATTTAGTTTTAGTCGCATAACATCGGTTAATGGAAATGCCGTCATTTCGCAATAGTTTTTTGTCGACATTTAGAAAAAATCTCAAGAGTTTTGCGCAAATCTGTAATGGAAACGCGCCTAATGTTGTCGGATCCAAATATGGTAATTTCCTTTTGCATCAGCAAACAATCGTGAAAATACAATGGGGCATTTAACTCTAAAAGAGAAATCTCATTGGCTGATGTCACAAATCTTTAAAGGCCGCTTTCTCAAAATGTTTTTTTTTCTCATTCTCTGTGCCAGAAATCTCCAGTTCAGCAGCAGTTACACCAAACTTTCCAGTTGTATTCCTATCTATATTCTTAAGGTTTTTACAGAGGGGTTTGTTCATATATCATTCAGATTCTGATTTATACAACATTTTATACCTAAAAACGGTGCGTAAAAAGATTGATAAAAAGTGATATCCAAAATCCCATCTGTAAAAACCTTTTACTCTAATATGTCAACAAAATGAAACAAGAATTTTGAATCTGGCTTTATCCAATATTCAGAGAGATATGGCCTCCTCCTGGGCATGGTCCAGTGGAGTATCCATTGCCGACATTTGTGATGCGGCTGGCTGATCCTCGCCATCCGCCTTCGCCAGATTTTACAACTTGAACGTCCCTACTCTGCAAACACAGGTTCTGTATGTTTAGCTGGGCCTTGACCTCTACGCTAGCTCAACTCGCTCAGAACGTTATCCCTCAAGGCTCCAACCTCGTGGTCTGAGCCCCTTAGTCTCGGGCGAATGCCCTTGTCCTATCTTATCCTGGCTGCCTTCAGGGATACTGAGATAATGTACTATTTCAGAAAATGCGTAATGGCGTCCCTACCGCATAACAGTGAAAACATAGATTCAGGGCTTGACATTACGTTTTTTGCTCACCAGTCAATGTGGCTAGTGGTTTTCCAAAGTTACTAGCCACTCAGCATTTTCACTGGCCACAATTTTGACATCGATACCATGGGGAAAAACTGCCATATAGATATTTTTTTATAGTATCTCAGAATTTGGCACCAGGTATATTAGGCTGATGTCACTTTAAGACCTGACACACAGATCCATTATACTGTTAGACATGCATTTTCTTTCTCAACTGTTTTTGACTGTTTAAGCGCAACAAGTAGTGAAAAATAACTCAATTTAGTACTGAGAGGCAGCTTTATGTGTGCGCACTTTGAGTGTGAGCACAACATCTGACATCTGTCGTGTATGAGTAAAATTATGCGCAATCCCATGCAGAAATTCAAGCCCTGTAACACCAACAATATTCATCTGGAGCAAATGAAACGAGTGAGTGAGGGAAGGCGGGATTGTGTATCAACTCACTGTCGAGAGATGAGAGAGTGAGAATGTGCAGCTGGTATCGTGTATCTGTTCTGCGGAAAGTTAGTATTGGAAGTGTTTCAGATATTTCAGTATCGATATGTATCGAAATATCTATTTTTTTGACAACACTACATTGCACCTTTTTAAAACACTACAACTGAAAAATGTATATTATATTGCCCTATAAAATTCACGCCACTGCTGAAATCCAGCCGCATTTGGCGGGCTGGTGGGTGTTAATGTCAAGCCATCAATGGCAGGAAAAGAGTTCAGATTTACTTAATCTTGACTTCACTGCGCTCTCATATACAGTAACTCCTCATTCTGTCCTCATTTATTTGTAGGTTCATCTGTAAGTGTAGAATTGTTTGGGTTAAAAAATTGGATGTTGTAAAAGCTCCCAAAACAGCACAGCCCTGCAAATAATAAAGTAATAAAATAATTAAATGATAACTCAAAAAAAAAAAAAAAAAAGATTAAATTGAGACCAGGGTAAGATGAGACACTTTTAACCTGCTTTTGATTAGTCAGATAGGGTTTGCATCTTTACATCATGGGATAATATGTGACAATTAGTGCAATTAATTTTAAAGATTACTTTAATTTTCCCAGATGTAACTAGTAATAAACATATGGGCTAAACATATTGATTGTTGTGATTTTATTACACTTCTGACAGTTTGACAAAACTGAAGTATCATATGTTGTTTGAATCTTTATTAGTTCTGATGTGAGTGAGCCTCAGGTAAAATCTTTACGACGAAGTAATTTGTTTCAATAACAATATTTAAAATGTATATGTAAAATTTACAGATTCCAGGCTGGGAATGCATTCTTTCAGCCAACTGTTTCCCAGGGGGGTGCGCTACGCAAACTACATCATCTGCATACATGGAGCAATGGTACTGCTTTTGTAGAGGTCCAAACCTGAATCAGCACCATTTATGTGCACATAAATTCATTGTCTACTCTAACTGAAATATAGTTGTAAGTATAGTTTATTAAAACTAATGTAATGTGTTTATAAAAGTTGTTAGTAATGTGTCTTATGATAAAGACATAGGCATAGACATGGCTTATAGTCTTATTTTTTTATAGAGAAGCTTAAACACATTAGACATACACTGTTTTTAGCACTAAAGCTTTGATATTATATATGTCCCAAAACAATGGGAACTTGATGCATTGAACCTTATACTGGATATTCATCAGAGACAGCCTGCTTGAGCTGATCAATTGCAACACAGGTGTCTTCTCCTCTTTTCCAGACAAAATCCCCCTCAAAGGCATACCAAACCTTGGAAAATGATCTAAAATAAACTTTATCATGCTCCAGAGGCATAATGCCAAGCAATACAGAGTGTGCTAAACCAAACGCCTGCCATGGGAATAATGCTATGGGTTTACTCCGAGTGCCTCCTGGATGCCCGAGCTTCACCCTAGACACTCTGTGGAGAAATGAAATTTCCACTGATTGTAACTGTGATCTCGTTCTTTTTGTCACTAATCAAAGTTAATCACCATAGGTGAGGGTTCGGAACATAGATCGACTGGTAAATTTAAAGTTAGACCCTCAGGCTCAGTTACCTTTTCACCACGATCGTCTGGTAATGACCGCATTATTGCCACTGCAGCACTGATTCACCTGGCAAGTTCCACTTGTGGGCAGTCCACCTTTTCCTGGCTGTGAATCTTCCTCATCTCCACCGGTTCACACTGGGCCGCAAATCCCTTATGCAAGTTAACAGTACCCCCCCAGTTTGTTAGTGTGAATTAAAAAATTGAGAGCAGAAATACAAAGTTTGTCTGAAACAACGTGTCTGGTTTAGACACTTCCTCTGACTCTAACCTGTGTGTTGAGCACAGCTGTTAACTGTTTCTTGAGATGAAAAAATACATTTGGTCCTTGTTTCTTCAGGTTTTTATTCACTAGAATAGCAATGAAAAGACTGACTACAAAATACAACAATTGTTCTTTCAAAGTCCATTTTCATGTTCCTCTGTGTCCGTCCTGACTAAGTCTTCCATCTCTGCAGTGAAAGCAGCTTCCTTCATTACAGCTAGTTGTTTAGAGGTGAGAGGAAGCTCTGTATCAGAACTACACAGGTGACACCAACGCTGCCAAGACACACAAATACAGGGAAACAACAGTTAAGTAGTACTAACATTTGAAAGCATGAATTCTCTTGGTTAATTTCAGTAGATTAACATTGGTTAAATAGTTAGTTTTACATTTGCATCCCTGTTTTGATCTCATCCGAGATCCCAGAGGCTTGTTTATCTTTTCAAATGTCAGGGATGAATATCTTTTCATCCTCACCTGTTTCAGACTCCCTTTCCCAGCACACATTCGGCCCAGCGCCCATCCAGGCACCAGCAGAATGGAGGACAGGGCCAGTAACCAACCTAGTGCGTACGCCCAGTCCGGGTACACATACCAACGGTTAAAAGTCAGGGGCTGGTACTCCACCATAGAAGAGATGAAAGACACCTGAGAATGGACAGAGGAAAAAGAGAAATGGTGAAAAAGGATGGAAAAGAGAAAGGATAGTGAGAACTGAATTAAACTGAGGTGTTTATGGTTGAGAATGCTTCAGGAATTCACAACCAGTTCATATCCATCAAGACAAGACAAACCCAAACTTATGTATGAAATTCAGACACTCACCAGGGACACGAGAGGAGTCAGGTATTTCCAGCACAACATGAATATGTAGTTGGGGCGTGACTTTGTCATGTCTTCAATAATGTCAAACATTCTCTCAGCCCCTGTGGAGTGTAGAGGATTTAGCTTTACTGGCTTTCTAGCATTGTCATTGTATTCTGTTGACTTTATTATGTTCTATTATGGTCTGTAACCTATGTGTGACTCACCAAAGATCCAACCCATGGCCAGAGACTCAAACACAGACAGGAATAGAACACAGGCTCCATTACAGGCATAGTAGTCAAACAACTGGAATACATACATCCCCCCCTGCAGGCCACAATACAACATTACAGCTAGGGCCAGATTAAGGTATTGTGGTTGTAAAAAAAATAAAACACAGATTAATTAAATAAAATTGCACAGGCCCACAATTTTACAGCTCTAGTAATTTTTAGAAGTTTAGAAATGTTTCTTTTAAACTAAAACTTTTCAAACATTTGTCAAGTAACAGTAAAATTTATAAATAATAGAGTTCAGCCCTACTTGCATGAACCAGAGTCGGCGATTATGTTGCGTCATACACATTAATTGTTCAGATTCTCATGTGGGAACTGTGATAGGATGCCTACAAAGCCAGAGAATATATGCGACATGTAGACATGGTATCGTGTCGCTTAATTACTGTAGTCAGATTTGGTAACACTTTATTTTGATAGTCCGTTTGTTGAGACTATACTAGTTATTAGTAGCCATTCAGTAGCTTGTCAACAGTGCATCAGTTGACATTCAACAACACTGTTTCAACAGACAAGTAACATACGTTCAACTGACTGCCTATAGACTATAAGGTACAATTCAAGTGTTAATCTACAGATTTTACAAAAAAGTGCCTGTCAATATTATTTTACAACAGGTTATTAACCAATTGTCGACTAACTTTCAATTGTCAACTAACTTTCTGTAGATTGAGTACCAACAACTCAAGATCAATCTGTCAGTTAAATGTCAACAGTCATGTCAGCATATAAAGTATATTATACTGTATATCCTACTCAAGGGGTCTCATATGCATCAAATTAATGATTATTTTAGCTGATTTAAAAATGTTTTAAAAAAATTGTTAACCATTTGTAGATAATCTGTTGATTGTCAACTAAAGATTAGATCTGTTGCTTGTCAACAAATAAATTGTTTATGATCAGTAGACTATTAATAGACATTATCCACTAAGTGATAGTAGATCAATTTTAGGACTATCTAATTAAAGTGAAAAACTGTTTATATCAGTAGAAAGTCTATAACCTATCAACAGATTGAAAACCTACATTTTTGTACGTTTGGATAGATGCTGAAACATATGATACAGACATGTCTGCAACGTAGAATTATTATGAATTCACAGCTACAAAACGTTTACGAATCATACAGATATCTGTATCATTTCCCTTATACTGTTTTATAGATAAATGTAAGTTCCCTTAACCCTACTCCCAAACCTAAATATAAATTACTCATTTTATACAGAATAAAACACTTTATGGACAGAGATGTGTAGGGAAATGCCAGTTTTATTAATAGCATTAAAATATATTTTGAGTCACTAACATTAATCCTACTCCTGCCCCTAAACCTACCCATAACCATTTCTTAAAACTATGCAGGCTAAAATTATGAAGAAAAACAACAGATGTGTAATCATAATAATTTATTGCGAAAATGTAAATCGGTACCAAAAGTCGCTCAAATGACGATGTGTTGCAGTCCTCTCTGGCATTATATAATAGTTTTGTATAAGGGACAGAGCAGAATTTAAGTTATTAATCCATGAAAATGTTAACCCAGCTTCCCTCTGCGTGAAGACGGCGTGCGCGCTTCTGCATTTCAATGTTGTTTCAACTGAAACACGGCATAGATACAGACGGTTGGTCTGGGAACGCCCCCGGGAACGCCCCGTCACGTGATGTGAATTTAGCCCGTGGGGGAAAACATTGCCTTGGCGCTCATTGAAATACACGGGGCAATCATGCCGAAGAGTTGCTGTGTCGTTTTCTGTACCGCCAATAAACAAACAAATTATGAATTGATGTTCTACATCCTTCCTAATAAACACACAGAACCGGAAATGAGGACAATTTTTTAATATTACTGTGTGAGTAGATCCCTGTGTGATATAGTAGTGGGTGTTAAACTCGTATTAGGCAGTGGTGGGCTAGTTTTGTCTGCATCCCTTACGAAAAAGAACTATAGTAATCCTATAAGATTTCTATAGTAGTGTATACTTATGTGATGTTCTGTAATACCTCTATAGTACTTCTATAGTATGTCCCAAAATACTATAGTATTCCTATAGGATTACTATAATATTTTGTCCCAAAATACTACAAGATTCCTATAGTTGTTTTTCATAAGGGATGTCTCATTCACATTAGCGTTATCAGCTGAAGGCTCATGACACGAGCCGTATAACTTCTTAAGTGATCACCGTTTTACAAAAGGATTAATAGTTTGGAGTGAAGCATACGTACAATTGGTAAGTGACAAGGTTTTATGGAGTTATAGAATGCAACATAAGTTGATTGAGTTAACGTATAGGCTAATGTTACCGCTACAGCTGCCGTGATGTCTTGGAGATTCAACCAGATCACAAAATATGTCTGGAAACGACACCTCCGGCCATTTGGTTGGGTCATTGACTCAGTTTTTAATTAAATAAGGGCTATCATAACCTATTGCAGTTAATTTTACAATGTACCGATGCCGGTCGGCAGGCGTCAATGACTCGCAATATCACATTTTTGTCATTCAAATACACACGATGCTCGCAGTGTTTTCCCCCACGCCGACTCCACCCTCGCCACGCCCCCAACTATGACTAGATGCCGACGATAGGCTTGTTCGACTTCATGCAGCTCTGCGCAGACCGATCGGCGGCTGACTTGAAGCAGTGCATGCCGGTTAGAAATTTTGTCCGACTTGATACAGCGCCGACGCCACGTGACTGTGACGTGTGCCATCAAAGTACCGCGAGAGCAATTCGAGAGTAGCCGGAGTACTCAGCCAGCGCAGCTTCTCAAGAGCGGCTGCACTGGGCTGCACGTGGGCTGATGACGACACAGCTGTTCCACGATTGGCCGGATTCACCGAATGACAACGATCACGTGTGTTTCGTCTTTATTCGAACACCTTTAGTTCCTCTAAAGCTCTCAAATCAGTTTATTATAACAGTAAACACTCTTTTCATGTCGTTGTCATGTTATATTGTGTCATGTTTATCAAATTAAAACTGATTAAAAAAAGTAGACTCCACTTCATTGATAGTAGCTTATGTTGAACTTTATTCTTGTTCAAACAGACGCTGTATGAAGCAGTATATAAAGTATTGAATGAAAATGTCTCTGAAACATCTGTGTATTATTTGGCAAATATTGCATTTATTTCACTGCAGCTGTAGTAAAGTATGCAAACACCACGTGAGCGGTCACTACGGGAACCAGAAAGTGTCCGGCTTCACGTCTCCGTTTGCAGCTCCTCCCCGCCTGCACGCGGCTACTCTCGCCGATCGGTTACATCCAGCCGCAGCCGATGTCGAACACACCTTGTATGTATGCTGCAATCTGTGACGAAGCAGGCGAGAGCCAATGAGCGTTTGATATCACTGCCGTAAAACATGTCGTAACGCTTCTTGAGGGCGCAATTTTTGAATTTAAATTCATCACGAGCGCGGGATTTGACATTTACGGTCGCTGCTGAGAATGGAGATGGAGATCGCTGGATGTGGATGAAGGGATGAATTTGGATCTGTTTCTTGCTTGCGTATGGATTATAAAGATTTGGATTACATCTAACGTTACGTTAGCTAATAAAAATGATGTATTTATATTGTGTTTTGGTGTATTATGGTTCTATAGGAGAAAACGCCTTTTGTGTCTCACCGTAATGTTAAATAAAATATCTACTAACGCTTAGTTGAGAATGTCTATTAATAGTCTACTGATCATAAACAATTTCTTTGTTGACAAGCAACAAATAAGCAACTACATGTAATCTTTAGTTGACTATCAACAGATTATCTACAAATGGTTAAAACATTTTTAAATCAGCTAAAATAATTATTAATTTGATGCATATGAGACCCCTTGAGAAGGATATACAGTATCATATACTTCATTATGCTGACATGACTGTTGACATTTAACTGACAGATTGATCTTGAGTTGTTGGTACTCAATCTACAGAAAGTTAGTTGACAATTGAAAGTTAGTCGCCAATTGGTTAATAACCTGTTGCAAAATAACATTGACAGTCAAAAGGCACTTTTTTGTAAAATCTGTAGATTAACATTTGAATTGTACCTTATAGTCTATAGGCAGTCAGTTGAATGTATGTTACTTGTCTGTTGAAACAGTGTTGTTGAATGTCAACTGATGCACTGTTGACAAGCTACTGAATGGCTACTAATAACTAGTATAGTCTCAACAAACAGACTATCAAAATAAAGTGTTACCTCAGATTTTATTTATGTCATTCCATGACACTTGCCTAATGCAGTTTATTATAATAAATGTTAAACAAAAGGTTAGCACAAACATATAAGTATTACCTATTTTTTGGGCACATGCCATTCAAAAATAAATGTAACCCATGCCACCTGCAGTTGCTCAGATACCAGGAGTAAATGATCTCTTGATCAAATGAATAAATGAATGAATCTTTATTCCTACAGCCAACAACATATATTTAGACGATACATTCTTGTGTTACCACTAGCTGCTCTAGTGCAGAAATAAACATGGCAGACTGTGTACAGCTCACTCAGGGGAGGATCTAAGCTAATAGGAAGTACCCCCTTTTTGGCATGTTCGCACAACAGGAACTGGGAACCATTTTAGTTATTCACTTCAGAGTAGGGTCTAACCCAGCACAATAGGAATTACCAGTGACACAAGAGTACGTTGATTAGACGAACACAAAGCACCGGCAACCAGCATTTATGAAAAGCAGTGTAAACACACAGTTTACTCCACGAACATGGAAAACAGTGATAGATGAACCAACAGTGAAGTCTATAACCTTTACTCTGTGGTGGAAATCCAACACAAATTTGAAGGGACCAAGCAAAACTGCTCAGCTAGAATGGTGCTCTTAAATTACATCACGGTCAGCCGGCTTATGTCACTTCAGAGTTCCTATTGGCAGTGTGAATGTAACCAGGAAAATGGCTCTAGGGGAAGTTCCTATAACTGACTTTTTAAAAAACAATTTTCGTTCCTATAACTTTTCGGTGCGAAAGCCCCCACCAGTGACTTCCATAGAATGGAAAAAACTGTTCAGCAGAAGAAAGAAATTAATACAGGTTAAGAACAGCTTGAGGGTTAGTATATGATGACTGAATTTTCATTTTTTGGTGATCCATCCCTTCAACATTAGGCCATTATAGGTAACGCAAAGGTAACTTTAGTTCATTTTATTCTCTCTCACACACAAACACACTCTCCTTACCTCTGTAACCATGATGAGCTGACCAAAGAAGCAAGTGAGACAGAAGACTAGGAGTAAAATTTCTCGTCGTCCTGCTTTGCGCAGCACCACAGGGAACAGGTCTATCACTGATGTCATGACAGCTTCCATTGAAGCAAACTTCAAAGGGAAAGTCATATAGGTTTGGTACGATGAGGGTGAGGAAATGATGACAGTATTTTCATTGTTGGGTGCACTATCCCTGTAACACACTGGAAGCTGTTTTTCCAACACCAAAATAGCCCAATGTATTTGCAGATGCTGCTTTACACTTCACAAGTCTGAAAATGACTCTAAATAAAATGTTTGCAGTTCATGAACTCCAACATTTACCTTGTGTTTTTCCATGTCAATATTTTTAATCTATAGTGTGCACATATTTGCACTTACCTACATTAATTTACTTCATCAAAATGTTACACCCCAAGTAATGCAATAAAAACAAGTCAGAGTTCACTTTCATGGTCAGGGACATTGTGGATGCATTTATATCTTTATTGTAAACGTATTTTTGTATGCAGAGAGACAAGTCAAAATGATTGTCTGGGGTAACTAACAGCATGCCACAGATATGGTGTATCTAGGCTGAAAATACACTGGGTTATATGAAGTGCTTAAAGGAATAGGTCACTTAAAAATGAAAATTCTGACATCATTTACTCACCCTCAAGTTGCTTCAAACCTGTATGAATTTCTTTCTTCTGCTGAACACAAAAGAAGATATTTGTAAGAATGTCGATAACCAAGCAGTTGATGTACCCCATTGACTTCCATAGTAGGAAAAAAATACTATGGAAGTCAATGAGGTACATCAACTGTCTGGTTACCGACATTCTTCAAAGTATCTTCCTTTGTGTTTAGCAGAAGAAAGTAATTCATACAGGTTTCAAACAACTTGAGGGTGAGTAAATAATGACAGAATTTTCATTTTTAAGTGACCTATTCCTTTTAAAGGTGCATTGCGCAAGTCTCTGAGTTTTTGCAGAACTATGCCCCCTCTGGCGGCAAGCGAAACTGCAGCCAGAAGTGTGCACGCTCACGGACAAAAGTTTTCTTTTTTTTTATCTTACGTGGAGTTTGCGTTGGTGTTTGAAATGAACTACAAGCCGGTCTCTTAGAATCCATCTTCTACGGAGAATGGCGGCGAATACACAAACCTGCCAGACAGCCAGGTGAGCGTGCCGTGAACGCGCATGACGTCACGCCCAGTCTAAAATTCCGGCCCGAATCCCTCTTATTTATTTTACTTTACAGGATTATAGAGACAATCTCAGTGATCAGAGAAGGGCTCATTCAGCCCATCAGGCAATTGTTTAAGCATGTATGGGTTAGAAAACGGGTATTTTTAACATGAAAAAGTTGCTTAATGCACCTTTAACTATATGGTTGACTTGGCCAAATTTGCCTAAATAATAATATAAGAAAATAGTGCATTTTTTTATAATAATAATAAAAAAATATATAATATATATATATATATATATATATATTTTTAGAACAAAACGTCTCGGTTACGACTGTAACCTCGGTTCCCTGAAGAGGGAATGAGACGCTGCGTCGAGATTGACATCTGTGTGATTGCATCGTGAAGCATTTGTGAAATCAGTTCAATGGCGTATAGGTAGGTGACGTCATGGAAGGAAGCTATTAATCGCACCCAGGCCAAACATTGTCAGCTTCTGATAGGCTGAAGCAAGTCGATCACAGGCACGCCGGAAGTATGGCAGGGCGACGCAGCGTTGCAGCGTTATAGTCGTAACCGAGGAGTTCCCTTTCAAGGGAACTCGCACTGCGTCGACATTGACACTATGAGAACGTCCATACCAATGCTGCCATAGGGACAAGTGCCTGTCTTGTGTGAAATCAGGCAAGCCCAACAAAGACAGAATCACCTGGGACCCAGGGGTAAAGCCCAAATCTAGATTGTAAACCTGACGAATGTGTGTGGAAAGGACCATCCTGCCGCATCACACACTTCTTGTAGGGATACCCCTATTATAAGGCTGACCAAGCCGCCATACTCCTCCTGATCCGACGCACCACGGAGGAAACACCAACGGTTTCTCCCCAAAGACACCACCCAAAGATGCGTGGTAAGCAACTAGTCCACCACGTAAACCTTTAGAGTAGAGGGGAATAACCCTGCGGAGAATCAAAAAGCCTTTACCACTTGTTCCATAACCAGAGCCTGCTTGGGCCCTACCACTGTGGACAGGACCCCCCCTGTGCGCAGGACCCATTGGATATATTTAGCAGCAGTTTCACGCTGCTAAAAATCTACTAAGGGAACCAGTCTCTCAAGACTGGTCTTAGGCATGGCAAGGCAAGGCAAGTTTATTTATATAGCACATTTCATACACAATGGCAATTCAAAGTGCTTTACATAGAAGAAATTAAAATAAAAAAAAGAAATAAGAATAATTAAAACAGTTTAGAAAAATAAAAAATAAAATACAGTACAAACAGTCGGACGAACATTGGCACAGTGCTCATTCAGTAAATGCATAGTTAAACAGATGTGTTTTGAGTCTGGATTTGAATGTGACTACAGTAGGAGCACATCTGATCTCCTCTGGAAGCTGGTTCCAGCTGCGGCTGGCATAATAGCTAAAAGCAGACTCACCATGCTTAGAGTGAACCCTTGGTATTTCAAGCTGATATGATCCTAATGATCTGAGTGATCTGTTGGGTTTATATTCAGTGAGCATATCTGCAATGTATTGAGGTCCTAGGCCATTGAATGATTTATATACCAGTAATAATACTTTAAAATCAATCCTAAGTTTAACTGGGAGCCAGTGTAAAGACCTGAGGACTGGTGTGATATGTTCATATTTTCTGGTTCTGCTCAGAATCCTGGCGGCAGCGTTCTGTATGAGCTGCAACTGTCTTATGGTCTTTTTGGGAAGGCCAGTGAGGAGTCCATTACAATAATCCACCCTGCTGGTGATGAAAGCATGCACAAGTTTCTCTAAGTCTTGTCTGGAAACAAAGCATCTAATTCTTGCAATATTTTTCAGATGATAGTATGCTGATTTAGTTATTGCTTTGACATGACTACTGAAACTAAGCTCTGACTCTAGTGTCACACCAAGATTCCTGACTTGATTTTTGGTTGTTTGACCCCTAGAGTGAAGGTATGCGTTCACCTTGAGAACTTCATCTTTGTTTCCAAACGCAATGACTTCAGTTTTGTCTTTGTTTAACTGAAGAAAGTTTTGACACATCCAACTGTTGACTTCATCAATGCATTGGCACAGGGAGTCAATGGGGCTATAATCGTTGGGCGAAAGGGCTAAGTAGAGCTGTGTGTCGTCTGCATAGCTGTGGTAAGAGATTTGGTTCTTTCTCATTATTTGGCTCATTGGGAGCATATACAGGTTGAACAGGAGTGGCGCAAGAATTGAGCCTTGAGGGACTCCGCATGTCATGGATGTCCACTCAGACTTATGGTCTCCTATACTCACATAATAACCTCTCCCATCTAAGTATGACCTGAACCATTTTAGGACTATCCCAGAAAGCCCCACCCAGTTTTCCAGCCTGTCCAGAAGTATGTTGTGATCGACAGTGTCAAATGCAGCACTGAGGTCGAGTAGTACCAGCACTGATAATTTGCCTGAGTCAGTATTTAAGCGAATATCGTTTATTATCTTTATGAGCGCTGTCTCTGTGCTGTGGTGCGGTCGGAAACCAGATTGAAAATTGTCAAAGTATCCATTCGAGCATAAGAATTTGTTCAGCTGATTGAAGACAACTTTTTCAATGATCTTACCTATGAAAGGAAGATTTGAGATTGGTCTATAGTTGCTTAATATGGTCTTATCCAGATTGCTCTTTTTCAGGAGGGGCTTGACAACTGCAGTTTTTAGGGAGTTTGGAAAACTCCCAGAGAGAAGTGAAGCATTTACCACTTCTAGAAGATCTGCTTCTAAACTGTTTAACACACTTTTGAAAAACGATGTGGGAAGTGTGTCAAGAGCGCATGTTGATGTTTTAAGGTGCTGTACGGTTTCTTCCAAAATTTTGCCATCAATTTCTTTGAAATCAGACATAGTAACTACTTTCTCAGGTGGTTTGATCTGTCTGACCCCAGCGCAAGTCAAGGATGTGCTGATCACCTTTCTGATATTATTGATTTTCTCAGAGAAGAAAGAAGCAAACTCACGGCGTTACTTAGGTGTTACTCAAGCAACTAATTCGGTCAAGTCAGGTCAAGTTACCTTTATTTATATAGCGCTTTTTACAATACAGATTGTTTCAAAGCAGCTTTACAGAGATAACAGGAAAATTATGTAACAAAGTTTGTTTCTAGAAGAAAATAGCATCACAGTCCAGCTTAAGTAAGTTCAGTGATGGTTCATTTTTGTTGTAAAAAGGTAATTGACTGTGACCCCGCCTGTGAAACCCCGGCTAAAGTTGCAGAATCAAATGAGTCAAAGTAGTCATAGCCATAAAAATGACAAAAATAGGTCATGTGTGTTTATTGCTGTAAATGATAGATTATACCAAGGGTTTTGAGATGCAATACTTATACTTTTGCGCAAAAAACAAACAAAAATGTACGTGGGCTTCCTACACATCTATTTCAATCATCTCTGGGATTATTTCGGCGCAACAACACCTGCTGATTCTTTTATAATTTCAGGAACTTCTTTTCTACTTCTTTTCTATTAGAAAGAGTAAACAGACCTTAATATCAATCTGCACGAGCGGCAATCAGGTCAACACTAGTTAAGGCAAAAAAAAAACAACAACAAAAAAACGGGTTCAGATGTCTGTGGAGATTGTTTCGTGTCGTTGCCAATATTTTAGGAACAGCTTATTTGTTTTGTTGCTCAATATTCTGCCAATAATAATAATCTTATTTTAAGGTCATTTTAGGCCTGCTACGTGTCAATATAATTTGTTTGCTGGATGGTGATGCGTTGTTTTGACATCTGACATGGCGGCACCGAATCATGAGCAGAACGTAAAATAGCTGATTGCTTAAACAGCTTGTTTGATATCAGTCTCGGTAGAATTGCCCCAAATTATGATATAACCAGTTTTATAGCAGATTATTTTCTGGAGGATGATGGTGATGACTGATGATGAACAGGACACATTCTTGGACGAAACTGATGAGGAATTTGACGGTAAGTTTTTTTCATAATTTTTTTAATGCTAAATGTATGTATACTGTAAAAGTCAGTGTTCAGCCAATGTAATGCTAACACAGAATTCATCCTGTGATGCAAAAATAGTGGATTTAAATGTTTATTATATTTGTTGATTGGGATTGAGTCAGTTTAAATTAATGACGTTTATGACATGATGTTTATTTGTTTGATTACACTCTGAATTGAAGTCTGCTCTCCACCTATAGCCTTACCTTTTTCTTGTCCCTCTGCCCTCCCCTCAATAAATCAGATCCAGTCTCACTAAACTGAAAAACTGATATTTTCATATAAATGCTTTATTATCCACATTAAATTAAAATAGGTTTCTCTTGCAACTGCAAGTATTTCAATAGGGAAAAGTGTTCTTCATTTTTCAAGGATGAAAATTGCAGTCACTCAGGCAGCGCCGCCGCTCCCACCACGCGCATCACGCGCTGTGCGTAGGGCACCAAGTGCTGAGGGGGCACCAAAAATAGCCTAATGAAGAAAAATATACATAATGCCGATATTATTTCAGTAGCCTATATAAATATTATTAGGCACATTCTAGCCATGTATATGTAACAAAAAAGGGGGAACAAGATAATTGAATTGCTCTAGTCTAGAAAGAACCGCCCCCCGTTGGATGTTCCGTGCCAGTTGTTCGCGCGGGCGCCTTTGCGAATGCGAAGGACGCGTTCGCGCGGGCGCCTGACGAAGTTTGACAGACAGACAGTAGGCAACTTTTTTGGAAATGGCCCCGAAAAGACAGCAGGAGTCAGGATCTGAGAAAAGAAAGAAAAAGAAACTGCGAGATGATGCCCGTGCATGCATCACTTGCAGGTAAGTTCATGTTTAATCATTCTTAAATACGGGAAATGTGCTGCATGGTGCTGCTGCTAATCGTAATGCGCCTCGAACTTGCTGACGTTAATGTTAGCAAACTATGTTATTATTATAACTTACAACTTCGGTGCAAGCTAAATTGAGATTTTCCTGTTAAACATGACCTATTTTACAAATAACTGACGCCAGCTAGCTGTTACTTTCTTTATTTAGATATTGAGCAGTAGTTTATGGTTTATTTTGACGTGACGGTGGTTAATACTTTCTCAGTAACAGTTAACGTTAGCTATGGTAGGCTAACAATTCCTGTTAAATATATATATATATATATATATATATATAAAATGTCATTTTGAATGATATAAAGCAAACATTAATGTTGAATTGTGTGCATTATTGCACCTCATTCTATTATGCTTTTATATTATATTATATTGGATTTATCAAATAGTTGATAAATAAGGAATAAAGGGGGAGAACTCCTTGGCTGCCATGCTTTCAGTTTTAAATGTTTATAATTTTTTTCCGGTATAAGATTCTTGAATATTTGTCTAATAAATGTAATTTATTCAAAGTGACATTGAATTTGGGAAAAACATGTCTGGATTATTTTGTTTACTGAAGAAAAGTTTGCACTTTAAAATGTGTGTTGGCTATTCTACATGTGTTTACAAAGTCAGCAAAGCTGTGAAGATTTTACTTTCTCTTTTTAGTGTTCTTAAGTTTTATACTGTGATGCTGCTATTGTGATATTATTGGTATTGAGTTATATGTTTGGTAAGAAAAAGTTAAACTGGCAAAAACAAACTTTTTTTTTCTTTTTTTTTTTTTTTTTCGGGGTCGGGGTGGGGGCCATCATAAAGGAATTATGCTTAGGGCACCAAAATGGCTAGCAGCGGCACTGCACTCAGGATGAGTCATTTGGAGATGGACAATACTGTACTCGACATGGTAGCTTTAGCTCAAATACTGTCATGATTGCTAGTGGAGAAATGGGTGGATCCAAATGCAGCAACACAGTACTCAGGGCAGTCCAAATCATCGTCATCCATGCAAGCGTCGAAGTTATAATAATCAGAATCGTAGTCGTCCATGCCAGTGTCGAAAACCATTTAATCCGTCAGAATAACAATAAAACAAAACAAGCAAGAACAAAAACAAGAACAGACTAGAAACAGATCTTAGTGTAGACGAATGACATACAATAATGACTCCGTGACATGAACTAACACAACAGGGTATTTATGCACAGACACTAACAACATAAATGGAAACAGCTGGGTGTAATCGCAAGTGATGGGAACAAACAAGGAATCATGGGAAATGTGGTTCCAGGAAGAATGGAGACTGGAAGGAAGGGACCTCTAGTGACACCCAGTGGAACACAACAGACACTGTGACATAACCCCCCCACTACGGAGCGGCTACCAGACGCTCCACGACAGCAAACAAAACTCGACAAAAGTCCAGGAGGGAGGTGGAACTGTGGGGGATCAGGGGGAGGGACGGAGGGATCAGGACCATGGGAGGGAATAGACATAGGGGATGACAGTTCATCGGGAGGCCAGGGCGGAAATGTCAGTCCATCTGGCGGCCAGGGCGGAGACTTTCCCTCGGGCGGCCAGGGCGGAGACTCTCCCTCGGGCGGCCAGGGCGGAGACTCTCCCTCGGGCGGCCAGGGCGGAGAAGATCGTGCAAGCAGCCATGGCGGAGACGACCCCTCGGGCGGCCATGGCGGAGACGACCCCTCGGGCGGCCATGGCGGAGACGACCCCTCGGGCGGCCATGGCGGAGACGACCCCTCGGGCGGCCATGGCGGAGACGACCCCTTCGGGCGGCCACGGCGCTGGAACAGACACCACCGGCTCAGGAACTGGAACAGACACCACCGGCTCAGGAACAGGAACAGACACCACCGGCTCAGGCTCAGGAACAGACACCACCGGCTCAGGCTCAGGAACAGACACCACCGGCTCAGGAACAGACACCACCGGCTCAGCGGCGGCCATCTTGTTCGAAGACCCGGGCTCGGCGGCGGCCATCTTGTCCGAAGACACAGGCTCGGCAGGCGTGACGTGAACAGGCTCGGCGGCGGCCATCTTGTCCGAAGATCCAGGCTCGGCAGGCGTGACGTGAACAGGCTCGGCGGCGGCCATCTTGTCCGAAGACACTGGCTCGGCAGGCGTGACGTGAACAGGCTCGGCGGCGGCCATCTTGTCCGAAGACACTGGCTCGGCAGGCGTGACGTGAACAGGCTCGGCAGCGACCATCTTGTCGGAAGACCCAGGCTCGGCGGCGTGACGTGAACAGGCTCGGCGGCGACCATCTTGTCGGAAGACACAGGCTCGGCAGACGTGACGTGAACATTCTCGGCGGCGGCCATCTTGTCCAAAGACACAGGCTCTGGATTGGCAGACGTGCCAGGTCGCTGGGGTGGCGCTGGCAGGGCGAGCAGCTTGGGCGGGGCCGGTAGGGCGAGCAGCTCGGGCGGGGCCGGCAGGGCGAGCAGCTCGGGCGGGGCCGGCAGGGCGAGCAGCTTGGGCGGGGCCGGCAGAGCGAGCAGCTCGGGCGAGACCGGCAAGGCAGGGTACCAGAGCGACGCGTCAGGGATGGCCGTCACCTCCGGGATGGCCTCCGGGTTAGGAGCCACCGGACAGGTCATTGAGGGGGCCTTTCTCCTCCTCCTTCGTCTTCGGACCACCGGAACTGGGAGCACCGGAACTGGGAGCACCGGACTCGGGACCACCGGACTCGGGACCACCGGACTCGGGACCACCGGACTCGGGACCACCGGACTCGGGACCACCGGACTCGGGACCACCGGAACTGGGTCCACCGGAACTGGGTCCACCGGAACTGGGACCACCGGACTCGGGACCACCGGACTCGGGACCACCGGAACAGACACAGAGGAAGTCTTCCTCCTCCTCCGTCGTCCCTCCTGGCGAGGTGCAGGTTCAGGACGGGACAGGACCCGCGGCGAAGGGTTTTCTGGTCTGTGTATCACTGACCCATGGTCGAAGGAAGACCGAAGTAGAGACTGAGTCCGGGACTCACCTCTACTACTTCCTCCTCTGCGAGCTCCACGGGTCCCCGAAAACCGGGCCAGACGCTCTCCTCTAAACGACTCTCCGTCATTGGACGAAAAGTCCTTGGGAAACCTGAGCGTCATGGCCTCCTCCCTTTGACGGGCCACAAACGCAAAAGCCTGTAGAAGGTTCATGCTGCTGGATCCACTTGACGACGGAGTCATTCTGTCATGATTGCTAGTGGAGAAATGGGTGGATCCAAATGCAGCAACACAGTACTCAGGGCAGTCCAAATCATCGTCATCCATGCAAGCGTCTAAGTTATAATAATCAGAATCGTAGTCGTCCATGCCAGTGTCGAAAACCATTTAATCCGTCAGAATAACAATAAAACAAAACAAGCAAGAACAAGAACAAGAACAAGAACAAGAACAAGAACAAGAACAAGAACAGACTAGAAACAGATCTTAGTGTAGACGAATGACATACAATAATGACTCCGTGACATGAACTAACACAACAGGGTATTTATGCACAGACACTAACAACATAAATGGAAACAGCTGGGTGTAATCGCAAGTGATGGGAACAAACAAGGAATCATGGGAAATGTGGTTCCAGGAAGAATGGAGACTGGAAGGAAGGGACCTCTAGTGACACCCAGTGGAACACAACAGACACTGTGACAAATACGAAGTGACTTGCACTGTGGGGAAGAAACTGTTAAATAAAATAAAAAAAGGATCACAGACTGTGCGTAAACGTCATCGCCTAGATTACTACTATGAGGGGCAGAAAATCTGTCGCGATACTTTTATGTATATGCAATATTCCTTGGTGTTGGAAGACCAAAAAAGACCCCACATGGTCTTGCCAATTTTTTTTTAACTGTCTTAGTTTAATTGACTTTGTAGTCTCTGTGAATCTACTTATGTACATACTTCCCATGAAATGAAATATCAATGAAAAAAATATAGAAAATCTCATTCTCTTACATTGAGTAATCCTGGAGTAAAAAAATTATAATAAAAAAAAAAATTCAAGGGATAATTCACCCAAAAAATATATATATTTTCTCCAGATTTACTGAGTGCTGAGACTGCTAAAGGAACCTGCATCTCGAGACTGGTCTCTAGCCATGTTCGAGAAGCCAGTCCGGTGCCCTGAAACGGATGACCGGCAGGAAACAACCGAACTGACCCCTCTTAACCCTCCTCCTGCGAGCCAGACAATGAGACTATATCTCGCTGGAGACCGCTGTGCCCCAAAGCACATGAGCTGGTGGGGTTGGCAGAACGGCCCCTGAGGGCACCGAAGGGATGTGGGCACCATATAATGAGGTGTTATCCATTTCCCCCCAGGAATAAATGCAGCCAAAGATCAACCAGACAAGTAAACACAGTCCGGATGAAAAACTGAATAGTATATTAATACAGACATCTAACTCCTCAAAGATCCGATGAGTATATATTTTTTTAATTTCTCAAATTAAATGCTGCCAAATAACAACCAGACAAGTAAAAACGCTCTGGATGAAAGGTGAATTAATACAGACATCAAAATCAGATGAGTATTTTACATTTAATTCCTCAAAATTCAAAGAATCTTTATTGACTTTCTCCCCTCTAGAAGAAAGCCATCAGGAGCGGAGATAAAACTCTCGATAGTGCATATTTTACATGTCGGGAATTTATGAATGAACACTGTGAGCTCCCTTTTACTAGAGCTGACATGCATGCTCCACTCCCAAACAAACAACACATAAATCGCATGTATCCCCACTCATAATGTAGCGAGGGAAAGGGCAAAACACACAATCAAAAATGCTGTTTGCTCACCATTATACTCCTGTCTAAATATATAATATGCTTGAGGACAAACAACAATAAATAGACAGAGACAATTTTACACAGAGCGCTTGTTGAGGGCACAGAAGCTGACAATGTTTGGTCTGGGTGCACTTTATAGCTTCCTGCCATGACGTCACCTGCCTATACGCCATTGGACTGATTTCACAAGAGCTTCACGATGCAATCACGCAGAGCGCTCCCATAGCGTTAATCTCGACGCAGCATGAGCTCCCTTGAAGGGGAACTATAAATATAAATATTAAATGTAATTATATTCTTAATTACAAATACACTAATTAATTACACTAATGCAGATTAGTGCTCACTGCATTTATATTTAAAATGTATTTTTGTTTGATGAATCAATTTATATTGGTATTCTTTCAATACTTCAAACAAACATTTGTAGTCATTTGCAGTTTTAGTTATTACAAGGTATTACGACTTATGTGTATGTATTAGTTTAAGCTCACCTGTGTATCTATCCCCAGCAAAATAATCATGATGAAGAAACAAACAGCCCACAACTGAGGGAGAGGCATCATGGCTACTGCCCGTGGATAAGCTATGAACGCTAGTCCTGGACCTGACATAGAAAGAGAGATATTATTTTAAGCATCCCATGTTCTTAGTAATTACTCAAATACAGTATTGGTTTGAAATTGGTAATTTCAATTGTCTTATCATGCCTCCTGTGCTTCCATGAAATACTGCATTACCTGATTCTGCCACCTCTCCTATGGGGACGCCCTGCTCTTGGGCCATGAAACCCAAAACAGAGAACACTGCAAAGCCAGCCACCAAACTGGTGCTGCTGTTCAGAAGTGAAAGCCACAAGCAGTCCCTGATAAATGTAGATAAAAACACATATCGTCTACCATTTGCTGACTGAGCATCATAACATCATAACATTTCAAAAACATCTTGCTCATAGTGTACAACATAACAAATAGTTAATTCTTCAATTGTTAAATCATTCATATGCTCATTCTTTGGTACTGTCATTTTATTGAAAGCCTTAATACTAACCTGTAGCAGTTGTTGTTATATTTATTGTAGCTGCCAAAAACAGTGAGAGTGCCAACAGACACACTGTAGGAAAATAAGATCTGAGCTCCGGCCTCCAGCCAAACCTACACACACAGAGCACCTCTATTTCAATATAATAATATGTATATAAAAAAAATAATAATAATAAAAAAAGATTATATAGTTACAGAAAAAAAACATATATTTATGTGTGTTTTTGGTAATGTTAAATTTAGTGTCTTTAACTTCCATAAAACAATTATTAGATACAATGTACTTGTTGTGTTCATGTTGTATTGTAAAATATGGTAGCACTTTATTGGACAGTCCTGTTTCGCATGCAAATACTATGTACTTATTATAGCAATTACAGTAACTGGATTATAACTAGATACTAACCCTTCACCTACCCTAAACCTAGCCTTAACCCATGTAGTTACTGTACCATTAATACTAGTACTTTCTTGGGCAAGTAGGGAGAGCGGGGTACAACGTAACACTTTTTGACTTTCTCAGTTTGTGTAAATCTACTTAGGGTTTAGAGTATTTATTTTTTCCCCAAATTAATTTCACACATGTCTAGTACAATTATTTGGTTTTGTTTTATTAATACAATTTTCTTCTAGAATGATCATTGTTATCAAGCTCGTATATTTAAGTTCAATAATTTCACTTAAATGGCAATGCAAATGACCTATTAATTGTCATTTAAGTGAAATTACCTAACTTAAATATACAAGCTTTATAAAAATGATCATTCTAGAAGAAAATTTCAGATGGCACTTAGAGGCTTTTGCATCTGAACTCTTCATATATATATATATATATATATATATATATATATATATATATATATATATATATATATATATATATACACACTGTATATATATATTACTATTATTATATATTTTTTTATATACCCCTAAAGGATAGAAGTGAAATGTGACAACATGCCCCATAGGTGGACAATAATTTTTTTTAAATAATTTTTTTAATAATTAAAAATAATAAATGTTTTCAGTTTGACAACAAGCACCGCAAAACACAGCTATACAACATAGTTCAAAACATAATAAAAATTTATAATTTCTGAACATTGACTCTCAGTCTTTATTCACCTTTTACTCATGTTTTCTCTGTAGAATTCATAAAGGTATAGAATAGAATAGCATAGTTCTAATAGGGGCACATTGTAACGCAGTGTTACAATATGCCCCACCTGCGAAACTGGGATTTAAACTCGACTAGTATCTTCTGCTAGTTAGCGAAGCATTAAAGAACTATATCAACTGTTAAATAACATATTGGAGACTAAAATGATATCAGATTTGTCTAATTTTAAATAAACACAAAAAATAGAGATGAAAAATTAACATAAGTAAGAAATTTCATTAAGTTTCATCATGTTAGCATGTGTGGAAATTTTTAAAGGGATACTCCACTTTAAAATGAAAATTCTGTCATCATATACTCACCCTCATGTTGTTTCAAACCTGTATGAATTTCTTTCTTCTGCTGAACAGAAAGGAAGATATTTAGAAGAATGTCAGTAACGAGACAGTTTCTGGTCTCATTGACTTCCATAGTAGGAAAAAATATATACTATGGAAGTCAATGAGACCAGAAACTGTCTGGCTACTGATACTCTTCTAAATATCTTCCTTTCTGTTCAGCAGAAGAAAGAAATTCATAAAGGATTGAAACAACATGAGGGTGAGTATATGATGACAGAATTTTCATTTTAAAGTGGAGTATCCCTTTAAAACTAGTGTGTTACAACTAGCCCCAGGGTACTGTGACATTTTGAGGTTTTGAGTTTTGTTTTTGAATCTTTTTCAGTGTTTTCAGTTTCTGTGATCCGTTTTCCCCTGTCTTTGTGATTTTGGTTTAGTCCTGTTAGTTTTTCCCTGTCTGTTTGATTAGAAATTCCCATCACCTGTGTTCTGTTAATTATCCCATTAATCCCAGTTCATTTAAGCCCTGTGTTTTCCCTCAGTGTTTGTTGGTTGTTGTCATTTCATGGTTGTGTGTTTTGAAGTCCTGGAGTTTCCTTTCCCTTGTTCCTGTATGTTCATAGAAGTTAAGTTTGTAAATAAATTACCTAAACCGCAGTTCCTGTGTCCTCGTCTTCGGCTCCCTACACAAACCTGACAGGTACGTTGTGCCCTGCTCTCCCCTATACTGTAAGTGCACATACTGTAAAATAAAGTGTAACCTAAAACCCCTTTCTGCTATTGAGGTGGGATACTGGTGAGGTTGGTTCCCTATGTCATGTCTGTACTCTTATGTTGTTCTGTTCCTGTTTCCTGCTCCTGGTGCCATCTTTGTAGTTTTTGTAGTCCCCATTGATTAGTCCTGATTGTTCCCTGGTGTGTCTAAGCTTGTTACCCCTTGTGTATATATGTGATGCGATCTGGGAAAACCCACCACATGGTGAAATTTTACCTATTACAGGTTTTGATATCATATGGAAGCTGGTATCAAGCCCTTTCCAAATCTGTTTTTATTTTTATCATAGCTTGTTGGTAGCAAAATGTATGTTTATCTGAAGTCGGCCGATCGCTATGATTTTCTGGAACGAAATTTTGAGAAAAACAGGTTTAATTAACTGTCACCGTCGGGATGCTTGGCACTCTTTTTTTTTTTTTAAACAGGATTGGCGTGAAATGCGCACTAATACACATTCACTGTACATGTTATGTGGTTTATTTTATAGGTAAACTATCTTTGTAGTGTTAAGAGACGGACAGGTGTATGGGATATATACGGCGATTTGTGTGTTTTTTTTTCACCTCTGCCGGGCGTTAGAGAAAATGGTCGCATAGAATGCATTAGAGAGAGAGTATTTTCAGCTTGACACTATCGCTGTTTTTCTGCACTAAACAAGGGAATTTTGCCAAGATATTTTCAGAGATAAGAGAAAAGATGTTATAGAAAAATAATTTAATGAAAATACATTTTTGACAAAAAAATGACATTCAAACTATTTTGGAATTTACTGAAAACGGCCCAGCGCGACATCCGACGGGTTTTCCCAGATCGTATCACGTGTACAGTATATGAAGACTTCAGATGCAAAAGCCTCTTAGTGCCATCTGAATTTTTCTTCTAGAATGATCATTTTTATCAAGCTCATATATTTAAGTTAAAGGTGGGGTATGTGATTTGCAAAACGGCCGGCAGATTTTGAAAATACACAACTCAAATGGTCCTACCTTCTTTCCTTTGGCTCCACCCATTCAAAGAACATGAGGGGGATGGGGGGAGGGGGATGATTCAATGATTCTAGGTGGTCGATTCAATGATTCTAGGTGGTCTTGGAAATGATTGGCTGGAGTTTTTTGAGTCCTGCCCGTTCCACAGATGATTAAATTGCTTAATTTTCATTTCAGTGCTTCTAACTCAGTGGCTGTAAGGGGGTTAGGAATAGGATTTCAAGTGATTTTGAAAAAATGGCCAAAAAAGAGAATTACATACCCCACCTTTAAGTAATTTCACTTAATTGGCAATGAAAATTACCTATTAATTGTCATTTAAGTGAAATAACTAAACTCAAATATACGAGCTTGATAAAAATGATCATTCTAGAAGAAAATTTCAGATGGCACTTAGAGGCTTTTGCATCTGAACTCTTCATATATAGTTTCCCTTGTTCTTTGTCAGTTTTTCACTGTATGTAGATGGTCTCATGTCCCTTTTTTCCGTTTCTTGTTTTACTTTTGTGTTTTATAAACAACCTTTGCATTTAGATCCATGTCTCTGCCTGCCATCTCATCTGCTCCACCGAGTTACAGAATGACTGACTGAAAAATGGATATAGCAGGGGTTCTCCTTTGCCAGGGCGAGTGCTCCCTCAATGGCCACACCCGTAAGTTTTTGAACATGGCCTACCATACCCACTTTCTGGACAGTTCACTCATTTAATTTGATCGTTCTGGTCTGAATGAACCTATCAGATCACAACTTTCCTGTGTTGGTTCTCGAGGGACATTTTGTGAATTTGTGGAGCGTGCTCATCTGCTTAGCAGATCCCCCTTCACTGTGGGAGAGGTGGAGGAGGATCCCACTGTGACCACTCAAGGTTCCCCTAAACATTTTGTGCCCCAAGGCCCGATGGCCATGGCGCTTGACACAGCAGGAGTCTCAGCACTCTCAAGACTGGTGGTCCCAGAGCTCTCTCGCCCAGTGGTCCTAGCAATATCTAGCCCGGTGGTCCCAAGTCTGGTGGCCGTTGCTTTCAGCATCGTCAAGCCCAGGGGGCTTATCGCTCCCAAACCTGGTGGTCCCAGAGGTCTTCCCCTTGTCCTCGGCTTTCCCAGTGATGACAGCCACAATTTTGTGTGTATGGACTACACACACTTTCACGGCCTGACGGCCCGTTACGGCCACGGAGGCTGTTGCTGAACTGTGCCACCTGTCTGCTCTGTTAAGGCCAAGGAGGCCTACTAAGAAGTCTCAGTTCCTGGCTCCACCCTGGCCCCCCACTCTGCTGGATCCCTGCTCCGCCTCAGTTTCCAGACCAAATTCTACCACATAGGTCTGGCCCTCCATTCCTCCCCAAGGTCCTCCTCTGCTCCACCAACCATCTGGACTTGTTTTTTTATTTTTATTTTTTTTATTGCCGTGGAGCGTCTAGAAGCCGCTCTGAAGGGGAGCTTCCAGATTTCTTGACTATTATATTGTTCTGTTCTTGGTAGGGTTGCCAACTTCAGCAAAGGAAAATAAGGGACGATCTTGGTTCTAGCCAGAAGCTAGAATTTTACTTTGTAACATGTTAAATAGGAATATTTTTCTTACACAAATGTATCGCTTCGCTTCAGAAGGCCTTTATTAACCTCACGGAGCCGTGTGGAGCACATTTATGATGGATAGATGCACTTTTATGGACTTCAAAATAGAAACAGCAATTCACTGCCATTATAAAGCTCGGAAGAGCCAGGACATTTTTTTATATAACTATAAATAACTATTTGTAATATAACTGTTTAATATATAATATAAAATTGTATTCGTCTGAAAGAAGAATGTCATACAGTATACACCTAGGATGACTTGAGGGTGAGTAAATCATGGGCTAATTTTCATTTTTGGGTGAACTATCCCTTTAATGCTGTTATTAGGTCAAAGTGAGGTAGAGGGAAGATGGTTGATTACCTGTGGGTCAGCAAGACGGGCCGGTTCAGGGTACAGGTAAAACACAACCCCCTGCAGAGCTCCAGGAAGAGTCAACCCACGAATCAGCAAAACCAGTAGCATCACATAAGGAAATGTAGCTGTGAAATACACCACCTACAGTACAGCCATAATGCAAGAAAGGGACATGTAAATTTGATGCCAAAAAGAAAAAAATTGATATAACCAATGAAGTTTGTTGTCCTTCTGCCACACAGCTGAAACATATTTGTTCCCTCCTGCACACCTACTATACCCTGGAAATCCAGAGTTCTCGCAAGTGCACAATTTGAATTTGCTCAGCGAGTCACTCTGGCATTGAGTAATGATGCTCATTAACTATGCCCTTGTAGCCAAGTTGCACCAATCACATCGGTGTATCTGATGTGAGCTAAACAGATGACGACAGCGTTGCCACGTCGAAGTCATTAGTAAACATTGCAAGATGGCTATGGATGAACACCAATTGTTTGAAACGGCTTTGGCCGCTACAATGAACGAGTTAGACTTGGATTTTTATCTAAAAGAGGAACAGAAGACGGCGCTCGAATCGTTCCTTTGCAAGAAGGACGTTTTTGCTGTTTTGCCGACTGGATATGGCAAGAGTCTAATCTACCAGTTAGCTCCGCTGGTAGCTAAGCGTATGGGGCTCTGGATACGTCACCCCGTGTATTGTTGTGATTGGTCATAGTGTTATCCAATTGCGTGCAGTGAGATTTTCAAATGCATGCTTGGTGCCACCCCTCAAGTAGGGCGATTTTTCATTACTCAAAGCCTGACCATTAATCTTTCGGATTTGGATTTCCAGGCTACACCTAATTTACACTTAAAAGGAAACCAATGTGAGCAATATGACAAAATGCTAATTTCATAACAATAACTAGGGCTAATATTGACTTTATGGAAAGTAATCGATAAATAAAGTGACATTCTTGCACACCTTGCCTGTAGATTTGACTCCTTTCCAGATACAGAAATAACATATGATCCACATTGCAATGAGACACAGAAGAATCTCCCAGTTGATCTTTCCAATCTCCTCAATACCCCCAGAGAGTGCCAACACTCTGCGCCTGTAAAGAGAGAAACACAAGCATTTTCCTTTTTTTTATTGAACAAATGCATAGTTAAAAATGTATGTACTTAATTACTATAACTTTTGCTAAAGCAGAATGTTCATGCAAAACTCAATATCACAATTAGTATTTATTTACTCCCAGAACTCAGTAGCTGCAGGTGTTGAATTAATTAGAGATGTCCGGTTGATGGTCAAATTCTTTGCAGCAAGATTTACACAGCCATCTAAGACAGAGAAAAAAAAATTATTAAGATATTGCAGATGGTATTTATTGTTTATAGTTTTGATGTTACTTTTATTTTTTTTTAGATTATCACCTGTGTTCCAGCTGTTGTCACAGGTGTCCCAAGGCAGTTGGGCACTGAAAGAGAAGAAGAGGTAGAAAAGCGCCCAGGCCAGAATGACGATGTAATACATGCAGCTGTACAGAAGTATCAGTTGTCCTGCATAGCCAATACCTGAAAAAAGCAAACAGAAACACTGACTAGAAGAGACTTAAAAAGAGATCATTAATGAGAGAATTAAAAGATGATTTACTGAGATTTACCCACATGTAATATCTGTTGCTTTTACACTATATGCACTTTGTGTTTTGGCTCTTTCTACTGACTATTTATTAAACCAAATGGTTTCTTTTGAAGTCTTTTTCTACTGGATCATATGTTCATATTCTTCACTTATATTAACTAATAAAGAAATCTGCTGATTTAATGAAATAAATGGTTTCGGTTACACTTTATTCTAAGGTGTCTATTAAATGTATAAATACAGTGTAATTATACATTTAAGTACTGCATAATATTAGTTATACTAACTATAGGGTCAGGGTTTGGAATAGTACTTGGTTTAGGGTTAGTTGCATGTTAATATGCATAATTTACCTATATTGCTGGAGTAAGCAAATGTAACAAGCACACTGTAAAATAAAGTGTTACCATGGTGCCTTTGCCACTGCGACGTGTATACAATTGCATGACATTAAAAGTGTTTGGATGCAAAAAGATTAACAAAATTTCATTAATTAAAAAAAATATATATTTTATAAAGAGATGTTTTGTTTCTACAACTCTCACCCTCAGCCAGTGGACAGAGGCGATGCCAACATGTAATGCCTCCTTCCCGTGTGTACTGTCCCATTGCGGTCTCTAGTAGGAACAGAGGCACCCCACAGGTAACAACAAACACCAGGTAGGGTATCAGGAACGCCCCTGAGAACACACCAGTACAATAATGCATTATTTAAGTATCGCTGAAAGAATTCTAAGTGCATGAGTGTATTATGTATTTAGGTCGCTGCTGGTTTCATACCTCCTCCATACTTGTAGCAGAGATACGGAAACCTCCACACATTACCCAGTCCAATCACATTCCCTGCCACAGCCAGAAGAAACTCTGCTTTACTGCCCCAGTACCCTCTCTCTTCTATTTGTCCTTCTATTCTGTCCATTCCACACAGTTTTCACACATTTACATGAAGGTCCAGGCTATCCTAATTCTGCAGTGGTGGTTGATGTACTGAATTCTGGTCAGTTAAAAGTTTATACAAATGCGTCAAGCTATTTATTGACGGATCCTCCCCAGCTGAATTGCCAACCACAGTTACGTTATTTTAGACACAAAGACAGAAAAGTTACTAGATCAGTATGATAAAATTTTTTAATTTTATGTAATGGGTAGGTTAAAATTAGTAAAATAATGTTACTAAGTGAAATAATGCAAAGTGGCTAGTTTTAAACACATGGTTTGATTAATCAATATGTAAAACCTACAGCCTTCAGTCTAGGAAGACATTCATGCAGCCAACTAGTTCTTCCATTTAACGTTTAACCAAGGAATAACAATAGATTACTGTTTTTAACACTGTTTCTCTGAAACATCGAGTGGAGAGATCCACCTATGGGCTACGGCATCCATACTTCATCTCTGCAGAAGCATCTAATTGCACCATGTCTGGCTTGACACCTTTTACTGACTATAAGTAACTTTGTAACTACATGTCAACTTATTCTAACCCTAACCCTACCAGTCTACTAATACTCTACTTAAGGGGGTGGATTCTGGAATGCACTGCTGCTTCAGTGTATATGTAATGAGTGATTATAATCAAGGTATTAATCAATATGTTTCCTTCTAAATATCAAATGAGTTGAATGACTTCTCCGGAGATTTTACTTTGTTATAGAAGTTACCAGTGTGTTTACTGAAATGTTTTTTTTTTTTTTAATGTATTCTTTAATGTCTGTATTTGACATCTGAATGCAGTAACAGTGCTTGCTTATTTAGCCCGGCTTCCAGAAATGAAATATGGACTTGTTTTGTCTTTGAGAAAGGTCTTTAACGTGTTAAAACATATAGGGATCATTGAAGCCAATAGTTTAAGGGACCATTTCTTTGTTAAAGCCTTACTTTCCAGTTAGACTAAAGTGTAGCTCTCCTTGAGAGAAAGAATGCATTATCTTGATGTTTTGAGAGGACTCTCCTGTTTATAGTTAGAGCCTGGCCAAATCCAACCTTGGAAAAGCTGTGTATTGGTGTGTGTGTGTGTGTGTTAGTCTTCTTGGTTACAGGTTAAGGAACCATTGGCATTATTGGAGATTGACTGAGTTGTTGTTCTGGACATGCTGGCGCCCGGCAACACAAATCTGCAACCTGGAAGGTCACGACATGCCTAACTTCAGGGTCCGAGTGTCAGCTGCCTAATCGATGGAGATATGCTTCCATCTATCTGTATATGTGTGGAAAATTACTATGTTTATCTATTTCTTAGCCAATCAGAAACTGCAACCTGAAGCAAGGACGTAGCTTAGACCTTGGTGTTGGGTATAACTGCTGTAATTTTTGTAACTGTAACTGTAAGCCCATGAACTCCTGTGTGAGTCTTGAAGCTGACTTCTGCTGATGAAACTGCAAACTATCTTCAGTAAAACTTTTCTTCAATTTATTATAATTCTGACTCCGGGTCTTCTTTCAAACATCTGGGGTCTCATTTATAAAACTGTGCGTAGGATCCCTACTAAAAGTTTACATGCGCCCAAAAGCCAAAAATGGCGTACGCCAAAAAATATTCTGATTTATAAAACCGTGCGTACGCACACCTGTAAGCAATGTTCCCTTTATAAATCAAAGATCACCCGCAGATGTGCGTACGTGAACCAGCCTCATATCCCGCCCTGTACACGCCCATTTTTAACCATAAATAGTCAATGCAAATCACCTCATGATTGCTGATCGGCATGTAAATGAGAGTGGAATCCCATATATACCTGGAAAACTGGCATGCGACCCGCCAATTAATTAATCCAAGAAAGTGAAAACGTGTATTTCTGTTACTTTGAATAATGGCGACAGGTGAGAAAAGAGGAAAGAAACGTAATTTCTCAGACACTGAGAGGAGTAGTACACAGACACTTGTAGGGGAGGTGGAGGCTCGGAAAACTGTTATTTGGTGGCCACAGCAGTGGGGTCACTAATAAAAAGAAGCAGTGCGAGTGGCAAAGTATTGCTTCTGCCGTCAATTGTGTCAGTGGGACAGAACGGACAGTTGCAGAATTAAAGAAAAAATGGTCCGACCTGAAGGTATACAAATTTTTTACCAACATATTACATTTGTGTTTTATTAGGCTATATACCTATATAAATAGCAATATTGATTTTCAAAAAGTTATGTTATTTTACAGTATGCAAAATATGTGAAATAAAGATTCTCATTCATTCAAGGTGGAGGCAAAGAGAAAACTGTCCTCCCACCGCCAGAGCGTGGCTGCAACTGGTGGGGGCCCAAGTACAGCTGATCTCACATCAGTGGACAGCAAAATCGCGGCCCACCAGAGAAGAAGTCACTCTGAGGGGCTTATTAGGCAACGCCAGAGCTTTCAGGGAAGATGCCGTCGCTGGAGAGAGATAGCTCGCAAGCGTCTCTTCCACCTTCAGCATCTCCCCATAACCATGCTCTTTATACCCAGATATAGTGGAATAATTCATGGTTTGTGGATTAAAAACTCTATAAGAAACTGGTCTCTCCCACGATCTCGACACCTCAGTGTGGAGATCGGGAAAAAACTGCAGATTTCGGCGTTGTGGTTGTGCACGTGAGGGCAGGAAGCGTTCGTCAAGTTTACTTTTTGAACGAACGTCCTGTTTATCAGATGGCCACTCAATACATAATCTATCAACTGCTCTTGTCACTACATCCAGCAATTCTTCAAATGCATGAGACTGAGGTGGGGCTTCCTCAGACTCAGCATCAACACTAACAACATCCAGTTCCTCAGAACTGGACAATTGCAGTGTTTGTTCTATCATCGGGGCGGAAGAAACCGCCGCGCGTGCTTCCGAACCCTGATGACAGACATCGGGTCTATCAGGTAAGGGCTGAGATAGGGCAGAGCCCGTCTCAGACCCCGCTGATAGATCCATTTGCGAACCCCAGGACTGAGATCGCCGCTGTGCCTCGGCAGCAGCGGGACCCGAGCCCTGGGGAACGCGAGCTTCCCGGAAGAAACTCAGCCGGGATCGGAGCAAGCGCATGGACAGCGCCTCGCAATGCACACAGCCAGCACCCTCGAGTGCTGACTGGGCATGCTCCTCTCCCAAACAAACAATGCACAGAACGTGAGTGTCCCTACCCGTAATAAAACGCGGGCAGGGATGCACACACATTCTGAACTGTTCGCTGGACATAATTGCTTTCAGTGACAAGACAACAATAAATAGACAGAGACAGATTTCACATAGAGCGCTACTGAAGACACAGAAGCTGTTGTTCTCTGGTTTTCAAGCAGGCTTTATAGTTTCCTGGTACGTGACGTCACCCGCATCTGACGTTCCGCCACGCCATTGGGCTGATTTTACATGTGCTTCAAGACATCATCACACGAAGCGTTCCCCTAGCGTCAAACTCGACGCAACGCGAGTTCCCTTGAAAGGGAACCAGACATTGCTGCAAATTGCATTTTAATTTCGGCCTGTTCTCGCACAGTGTAGGAGAACCTGATGTATCGACTAACCATATTAAGTATACCATTCAAAACGACAGATATTATGGCACTCAGGGACGGCTGTGATATACCAGACCTATAGGGTGATATGATAGATTCCAATAGAATTATTTCATATACAAAAAGGTCTTAGAGATAAATTTGAGGATTACTTATAGTTTTTTTTATATAAATAATTTACCTGTCTGCCAATTCCCGCTGGAAACAGCCGGTTGCCAAGAACCCCAGAGTGGTGAGGACTTGTATTTGGACTGGGATGGAATGGTTCCGGCGTGTTGCCCTCTCTAATACTGGACCCAATTCAGCACATAGATCCAAGAGCACAGCTCTAGGGAATCTAAATCGGCTTATTAGCCAGTCATCATCATGGGCCAGGAAATCATCATGGTCCCTGAAAACTCGTTCTCTCCTTATTCTGCCATTGGCGTAATCCTCCAACAGTGCCAGCAGTGCCATCATGAAGCATTACATACCCGGGTCACCGGAGGATTTATATGTTTCTAGCAAATAGACTGATCGTTAACACCTTGACAAAATCACATAATTAATTTGTGGGCGAAAATTTAAGACGGAAATGTTATAGTGAACACATGCTTCTTGACGGTTTTGTAATGAACACCGTAATAGTTAGGACCGATGATGAGTAGCGATTGTGCTTCATGACTGTATTTGCAGACTTTGGCATTTTATGATATATGTACATTAAGGAAAATATTTCCTTTTTACACTGTGTTCTGCAGTTCTCTAATAAAAGGGTATTTCATGCTATTCTGTATCACATGTAGTCGCGCCATGTCCTGCGCTCCCGTTGTGGACAATGTGACTGTAAGGCAGCGCTGATTATTATTATTATTATTATTTTTTAATACATTTTGAATTACGTTTGGATTTTACTAGATGTATATAGCCTAAAACAATCGGCACAAACAACACTGTTGGATTTAATCTTCATGATAATGTGAATATAACGTATGAAATGGAGTGAAAATTAAATGTCATTAATTCTTATCGTTCTTCTCACATTTATTTTCTACAATCTAACTTCAGTTCACGACCTCACCATCTGTGTCGCCAATTCCCTTTGTCTCCAGAATGTGCGTACGCACGGCTCAAAGTTTGCTTAAAGGTGCGCACATTCTCCCGTCAAGTTTGTTTTTTATAGATCACAACCTTTGCGTGGGAACTGGCGTACGTACGTTTCCAGCCCCGTTTTGTGCGTACGCACGCTTTATAAATGAGACCCCTGGTCCTTGGGTCCTAAACTGTTACCCCTTAACACTACTAACACTCTAATGAGTAGTTGCAACGTTATTTATAGTCAACAGAATGTGTTAAAGGGACCAGCAAAATAAAGTGAAATCAAAATGTCAATTGTGCGGGGGTCATTCATGCCGAGGGCTACCATGACCTCAACTTTAAGACCCACAAGGGTCTTGATTTAGATCAAGCAAATCTCTACACGAGTGTGAGGACAGAGAGAAGCTGCTTTCTAGAGCCAGGAGGTAGGTTCCAGGAGTTTTCTATCATACAGTAAACGTTCCTCTCTTGGTCCATAGCACTTTGAGTGTCCCCTGGGTGTGCATTGTCACCACCGCTCTGTGCGGCGTCCACCTTAAGCCTTCAGTGAGCACCAGGCAGTGTTTGCAATTCTCAGGGACCTTAAGGGCTTGTGCTTGAGTCCCATGCAAACAATGCATAAACTATACAATAATATTAATAGTAAGCGGTAGACGCCTCTTAACCCTTAAAGACCGATACGGCCGCCCGCGGCATAAAATAACTATCGTTCTAAAATGTTTAATAACTTTTGAGTCGCTAATCCAATCTGTATGCTTTAAAATGCACCGTAAAGATGAGATTCTCAGCTTTCCTGTGTTATCACGGGTGTCTCTATAGGTCATTCAGTGGCTCCGTAGTGCCGGCGATTGCGTCATCAAAATCTACAGCAGTGATTCGTCAAGGAAACACATGTGGTTTCTTTCTCTGAGCCAAACAGGAACGATTGTTGATGCTTAGTCCCACCCCCATGCCCAGATTCGTCCAAACGGTCATCAACTCAACCAACAAACATAGTGATTGGTGATTTTAACAACCAATCACGTTTCTTTATACACATTGAAAACTACGCATGAAAACTAACGGATGCAAAGTTTTTGACCATAGCGCAAAACACGAAAGAGCGCAAAACATGAAAGAGCATAAAACACGAAAGAGCATGAGTATGTAAAAAAAACAGCAGTACAAATCGGAGGATGTGTTAGAATTTATTTTTTTAAACGAGTCGTTAGACCTGGTGAAACCTTCCGATTCAGAAGATTGTTTGAATCATTTGCACTGTTTTTTTTATATTTAGTTTGTGAAGATTATTTGCACTATTTGTTCATTAGCACTCAGTATATTACCCTCAATGAACCATTTCTTCATTTGCACTGTTTATTTCTTTTGGTATTTAGTTTGTGAAGATTATTTGAACCATTTGTTCATTTACACTCTGTAGGCTATATTGTATTGTTAGTATTTATATTGCACAGTTGTCACTACTTGTTACAGTATATTGTTTGCATTTGTTGTTCATATTCAAATTATAATATAATTGTCTGAAGAAAAATGTTTGCTTCAGTGTTCTGTTGTAATATAACAACTTTTCTATTTACTTTACTTCCTGAACTTATTTGGACACATCTACATTGTCAGAAAATGTAATACACCTGTTTTTACTCAAAAACGCCTAGAATAATATTATAATAAATGGCTATAACTTGCTGAGGGATTGTTACATGTAGACAAAATTTCATCTTGAAGTCTAAAACAACCAAGTCTAACTTTCTAAAAGAAAAAAACAAAACTTCAGGAAGTTCTGTTTGAGTTCACACTGAAAACACCACATTTTTTGCTGCCGTTTTTCTTAAAATCCTGTTAATTTCATAAATTCTCTGACAAAAGAAATGTAAAACTGGGACTTTAAATGAGCTAGCTGGAAACTTTAGGTTCTCCTGTTTAAAATGATATATGGCACTTGATGCTTGCTGCTAGAATGGGTTAGAAAAACAAAGAAAAGTACAGGTGAGTCAGGCGCCCCAAAAATGTTCTAGGTCTTTAAGGGTTAATGAGGTGCTTAGAGAGAAGAAAACTGATAGGTCTTTTCATAGTTAAATTAATCTTTTAGAGTTGGGATACTCGAACTCGAGTCCAATTTTGAATGGACTCGGACTTGTCACATACTCGGTGAATTTGTACTTGGACTTGACACGGACTCTGACATTTTAGACTCGGAAAAATTTCCGAGTACAGTCGACTCCGGGCACTGGAGGACACAATATTATTCAAAAACTAAACGAAACTGTGTTGTTTCAGCGTTGAGCATTGTAGCCAATCACAGACATGTATATTAAGCGTATGAACACAGTAGTATATCAGAGGCATTTTAGAGTTCAGAATCAGCACAAGCTTTATCCTTTCGCAAATCCCCTCATAAACAACAAAGTCTAGAAGCAATATAAATAAGAGATTCACTGTGCAGTGCGGACAACTTCAGTGTTTATGATGAGAGTTTTAGGGAGAGTGCAGAACGTGGTAAGTAAGTGGCTTAAAGGGAGCGCTATTGACAATCTAAGTAATAGTTTTGTTTTTCATGCTTCTAGAGGACCAGTGGTTATATTCACACTGTAAATTATAAAGAGTGATAACTGCATTTAAATGTGAGAGTGAATCCGCTAAATTTTAGTCCTGTGAGTCATGAAATTGCAATGATTGACATAGTAACTAGCCTAGAAATCTAGACACACCCTAGCGGCAGCAACATTTATTTTGCAGCCAGGGTAGTCTAGCAACTCTCTGTTGACTTTCGAGCTGGAAAAACCAAAATTAGGTCAGGCCAATCACATCGTGTATAGAGTAGGCGGGGCGGGCTTAACATAATGACGACAGAGTTGCGACGGTTTCCTGCTACTTGAAAACAAAGAATGGCTGCTGCTGGCGAACAGTCTTTCAAATCGGCTTTGGCCGCGACTCTGGAGGACTTGGAGTTAAGTTTTTCTTTGAGAAAAGAGCAAAGAACGGCACTTAAGTCATTCTTAAAAAAGGAAGATGTGTTCGTAGTTTTGCCGGCCAGATATGGCAAAAGTTGAATCTATCAACTAACGTTAGCTCCGCTGTTGGGAAAACTCTCTGGTTGGTTGAAGCGCTGTCCTATTGCGTGCAGAGGGAATTTGAAAGACAGCCGTTTATCCCGCCCCTTGGATTGAGCCGTGTCTATGGTGAGTTGCCAGACCTAACATCTTGATGTAGGTCTGGCTTGCCAGGCTACATAGTAACCATAGCAACATGAGAACGTGATAATCATAGCGATATTTTGGTGTCTAATAATGTTATGATTTTTGTTACATTGACACTTTAATCATAAGTTTACATACACCTTGCAGAATCTCCAAAATGTTATTTTTATTTGTTTTTTAATTAGAAGGATCATAAAAAAACATTGTTTCTGTTTAGTAGGCTACTGCCCTGAAAAAGCCTTTTCACAGAACAGATGTTTAATAGCCTAGTCCACAAGACAAAATACAAACACAAAATACAAGACAAATTACATAGGCTTGATTTTAATATTGTTTGTCATTACCTAAATGATCCACAACTTATTTTATTTTTTATTTTTTTGTAATGGTTGTTCATGAGGAAAAATCCTCCAGCTCCAGCACATTCTTTGTTTTTCCAGAATCTTCTGCATATTTGACTCTGTTGGGGATTGCCCCACTGAATGCCAGTTCTTTAATGTGCTTAACCACTTCAGTACTCTGATCAGAGAGTAGGAGTAGGATGGAGTCATCATATCTTTTCCACCTTTTATTTTGTGCAGGTTTTTACCATATAAACATTATACATTGGAGGTAGTTTCTGCAATAAACAAATAAACATAATTAAATAGCTAAATGATAAATAAACATGCTCACATAAGCTACTGCTGTAATAAACAGTACATTACTAATTAAACTATTTCAACAGCTCTCTCAAAGTGTTTAGCCAAATAATAAACAAGCAAACAGAATATAACAGAGCATAAAACAACTTAAACTACATTATGCGTCCTTATGTTATTAAAGTATAATAAATATAGAATATCCTTATACAGATGCATAGTTAAAGGTATTGTCAATGTTAGCAAGATAAGCCACGATGCTAGCGGCACTTTCACATGCGTTTAACCTGACAAACTAATATACATAAAGATCGCGAATCACCCGCGACTAAAGATCGCGAAACTCCCGCGAATTAGTGTGCTGAGAATTACAGGCTTAATGTTAAAGATAATATCAGCAGCATAACCATTCAGTATTACGAACATAAAGTTAGGAAATAAACCCTTGTCAAAAAATCCTAAAGGATTCCAATAAGAAAATTGTACAGGATTCTAATTAGAATTTCTATCATATTTTGGAACCATTCCTATAGGATTTCCAATAGGAATTGTCTTATAGGACTACACATACATATTCTATAGGGTTCCGATAGAAATAGTCTTATAGGACAATGCATAAATATCCTGTAGTATTTTCTACAGGATTTTAATGGGATCCAATTGGGTCACTACTCCAATTTTTTTGAATCCTAAAGGTGCACTTTTCCAATGTTTTTCTTTTACTAATGGTAGTTTATTGATTGTGTCTTGCAGTTTGCTTAAAGCTGCCGTCGGCAAGTCTGGCAGATTGGGTCGATTAGCCAAAATTTTGAATGTTTACAACTCTCATGCCCCTCCCCACTACCAGCGAGCACCCTCCCATCGAGGTCGTGCTCGTCAGTGCGTCACTGTGCGTCTGTACCTGATTTTCTGTGAACGCGTCCGTCTCTTCAGCATCTATCAACACCATGGACTCGGAGGTAGGCTGCCCTGGCTAATCTATCCATAGATAGCAATAACCGAGGAATTGGAAGCTTGTTAGTAGATTTTCTCTCCGCCATCACGCTTCATGCAATCTCCAGGCGAACTTCAGGCGTGGCGTGTGCATGTGATATTAACGTGCGCGAGTGAGGGGGGATCTGTGGCGTGTGCACGACCTGTGATTGACAGTCAGATCTCACACCCCCCTGTGCTGATTGGACCTGATGAAGCGGGAGCGCTGGATTTTTGCAAAACAAATAACATGCTCCAGGTGGAGTTAGAAGCTCGGGTTTTTTTCTAAAACCACCTTATTTATGTTGTTCTGTCGGATTATAGTGTCGATTACACTGAATATGATCAAAAAAATGTTGCCGACGGCAGCTTTAAACTCACCTCAATGTAGATATTGTTCACTGTTTAATGTATGTTGTGCAACCTGCAGTCCCATTATAAACAACATGGCAGATAATTTGGGCACACAGTATTAGTGCACACATCTCTAAGGCACTGATAATGGATTGATGAAATAAAAAAATTAAAAAAATCAACAAATGCATTTTCTGTTATTTTAATTTCATTAGTATTTTCTTTTTCTTTTTTTTCTTTCATAACTAATGAATTTATTACTTTTTACAGATTATATACATTACAGACTTACACACACATACACTCAAACACACTCTCTTAGACCCCCCCCCCCACACACACACACACACACACGATAACTGAAATACAACATTAAACATATCCTGAAAAAATCAGTCTGATTCACACAAACTCACACACGTGCACGCACAAACTCACACAAACACACACACACAAACTGTGAAATACAATATTAAACATCCTGAAATCAGTCTGATTCACACAAACTCACACACACACACACACACACACACACACACACACACACACACACACACACACACCCCAACTGTGAGATACAATATTAAACATCCTGAACAAATCAGTTTGATTCAAACAAACTCACACACAATCATTGTGGCACATTTTTGAAATCTTGCATTCATCTGCACATTTCTGGGACATGGCCTTCTTAATTATACTTGCTTCAATATTGAATTTATTTTGTAGCCTGTAAGGAAAGAAATAAACAGAACATACGTTTACAAACCATAATGATTAATGAGGAATGGTTTTGGGCATCTATGTTCACAATAGAACTCCTCAAGGGAAACCTGTGCCTATATTCTTATAGGGATATTCTTACTATGGATTAGGGTTGAGAGAAAAAAATCTATTCACCTAGCTATCACAAAAATTTTTTTTACGATTCTAAAATGTAAAAAAATTATTCCAGAATCAATATTAATTCAAATTCAATTGCTTTTTTTTTTTTTTTTTTTTTTTTTTTTTGGAAGCACATCCCATGTTGGGGGATCTTCAATACATTGGATTAACATAAACCTCATTTTCTAAATAGGATAAAAAAAATGACAATATTCAGTCAATCACATGCTCTTGATGTGTGGGTAAAACAAATAGTGTTTATCCTAATATTATATGCTTTGATGTTTAATGTAAAAAGACATGAATGTTTTATAGGTGTATTAATCTTGGTTGAGGTTTTGTTAGATCTGGACCTCAATTCAGACATAGCTTCGCACCAGCCGGTGGATCTAGCCGTGTTACTGTAGTTGCGTGCCTGTATGAATCTTGTACATTATGACAGCCTGTTGCTTGCTTTCTCTCAGGAGAGATATGCTCAAGGTCAAAGAACACAAGTTGTTTCTCGTTTATATTGCGAGGTTTACAGTGGATTTAGAACAGATAAGGGCCATTTCCCTCCAAAATAATGTTTTAAACTGTTACTAAGCAACCAGCAACAGAAACGTATGTCCGAGGCATAACCGACAGCCACTGATGATTAAGTCCATTGTGATGTTAACTACAAAAATAACCTTTAAGAAATTACTTAAGTTTCTACTTAAGGTGTATTTCTACTTAAAAGTTTCTACTTATGGTGTAAGTAGTTGATAAATGTAAGACTGTTAACGTTAAACATGATCTATACCGAAAAGCAGCTGACTAACGTTAACGTTACTGACCACACATGTCTACGTTAAGAAAAAAAACATTGTACGCAGGCTTACACATAAATATAGATTGTGTCAAATGTTAATATAAAGAAACGTTTAAATATGTTACTTACAATTGTTTGTAACAGCTCGTCTTCCAGAAAGTTCGTCTCCTCCGACCGTTGCACTGCAGTGTGTGAGCAAGGATGCGCATGCGCAATTGAATGTTCATGCCTACGAGTTGTGGGCGGTGTTCTTTGTATGAATATACAAATTATTTTCCGTTCAGTTTTTATTATGTTAACTTTCTAACGCCAAGATTTTGTATTATAATTATAATTATTATTTACAATAATAAATAAATAAATGATGATAATAATGAATGAATAAATAAAATGTTGTGTTATGATTAAAATTATCTTGCTGTATAAATGTTTATAATATTTAATATTATACATTTAATGTTTAATATTATATATTTAATTTAATATATTTAATATTTAATGGTGTTCCTGCAAGTGTAAATAAATCATTTTATTGTGTCGACTACATGACATTCTACCTAAATTGTATTTATATTCTTTTATTTATGAATCTGTCTATAATGTATATAATTTCTGAATTGAAATGATTAAAATGATCTTGCTGTATAAATGTTTATAATATTTAATTGTAATTACCTGGAAAAACAGCACAACATACAGAAATACAGATATAGAATAAAAAAAAATATATATACTGTATAGGACAAACTGAAATTCCATGAAAATAAAATTGAATGAAGGACTCTAAGAATAATAAGATCCTATAAGAATCAAATTAGATCCTACAGGACAAAGTGAAATTCCATTAAAATTAATCAGAATGTCCAATAGGATTATAAGAATCTAATAAGATCCTATTGGAATCCAATAAGATCCTACAGGATAAACTGAAATTCCATTAAAATAAATCAGAATGTCCAATAGGATTCTAAGAATCCAATAATATCCTATTGGAATCCAATAAGATCCTACAGGATAAACTGAAATTCCAATAGGATTTTTTGACAAGGGAACTCACTTTGTCAATAACTTTTGTCCTGCACTCAAAGATGCTGCACTGGTGGAAAACACGTCATATTCTGACAGGTCTGTATGCATAATGAAGAACGCGTCACTTACGCCAAAAAGCATCCAATGAGATTGCGTACTAAATACTTCCATATACTAAGTATTCTACATAATAGATGCTTAAAAGACATAGAATAAAGCAGTAGATAATACTAAAAGAAATAAAAGTTAAAGAATTCACAACAGCCACTCCCACATTTGAGCAGCAAATGTGCAATTTTAAAGAATTCTTTAAGAGTCTTTGTCGTCCTCTAAGGCTGGAAACAGAATAAGGCGAGCAACTGGCCTGGTGTACACCTTACCCTTGACAAGAACATCTGCTGTTCTCACACATCCATCCTTACTGACAACAGTCTTAACCACTTTACCGATAGGCCACTGAGCTCTGGGAAGTTGCGGATCAACTATCAAGACTACTGAGTCTACTGTCAGAGTGTCTGATGGTTTGTGCCATTTCTGGCGTGTCTGGAGCGTAGGCAAGTAGTTCCTTGTAAATTGAGTCCAGAATTGGTCCACAAGATTTTGACAATGGCGCCATCTGCGCCGCCCCATTTCTCCTGAGGCATACGCCACCTGTGGAAGTGATGCATCCCGCCGCCCCATGAGGAGAAGGTTTGGTGTAATGGCGTCGAGGTCTGCAATGTCTGCTGAGACATATCCGAGGGGTTTTGAATTTAAAATGCCCTCTACCTCTACTAAGACTGTAGACTGGACATCTTCAGAGATGGACTGACTTCCAACTGCCACTTGCAGAGCAGCTTTAATAGAGCGGACCTCTCGCTCCCCGACACCACCAAAATGGGGAGCATTAGGCGGATTAAACTTGAAGAGGATCTGGTACTCGGCTAACTGCTCTTTTAATTGGGAGTCCATAGCTGCAAAGGCTTCTTGCAGTTCTCGATCAGCACCACGGAAGTTTGTTCCACAATCTGACCTGATCTCCTTTGGTCTGCCACGTCTGGCTATGAATCGCCGAAGAGCAAGCAGGAAAGCATCCACATCCATGGAGTTGAGAAGCTCTATGTGTACAGCTCTTGTGGTGAGACATTTGAAAATGACACCCCAACGTTTCTCAATCCTCCTGCCTATTTTAACCTGATACGGGCCAAAACAGTCCACTCCTGTAGAATAAAATGGGGGACAGAGAAGCCTGAGTCGCTCTGGAGGCAAATCTGCCATTTGTGGTACTTTAGGCTGAGCTCGCCACCGTTGACAGGATGAACATTTAAGCTGGTGATGTATAATAGCTTGACATCCCCGCAAGATCCAGTATTGCCTCCGTATTTGTGCATACACGCGTTCTGTACCTGGGTGCAACAAGTGCTCGTCGAAGTCTTTAATGAGAAGCTTTGTTGCTGGATGCTGCGGATCTAGCACTATCGGATGAATCTGCTCAACATTTGGGCTTTCCAGTCTCCGTAATCGTCCTCCGACTCTTAGTACGTTAGTCACTGGATCCCATTCTGGAGCAAGACACATTAGTCGACTGTGGTTTGGTATGGGGTTTTGTGTCTTGAGGGCTGCTATTTCCTCAGGAAAGCTCTGAGCTTGACACTCTCTCAATAGAATCAACTCTGCTTCCCGATTATCAATGAGCTGGGTGTTTGTTGAATCATCTGTCGCTTGACATGATAGTCGAGTTGCCTCCACTAACTCTTTCCATATACTGAACTGAGTGGTCTGTGGAAGGGTTTGATCTGGTTGCGTAGTGTTTAGGCAGCAGATAGTGAAACCTTTCAATTCAGGTAATTTTACTGACCTTGGCTGTTCAGGTCTCTTTGGCCAGTGTTCGGAACCCAGCTTTAGAAATGATGGTCCCTGACTCCAGCGACTAGGCACAGTAAAACTTAAGAGTGGTTTACCTCTTGTGATATCATCAGCTGGGTTCTGCTGCATGTCCACGTATCGCCAAGCACTGTGCTCTGTCAACTCCTGTATTTCTGAGACTCGTGTTCCGACAAAGACTTTGAATCTACAAGAGTCTGACTGAAGCCACTCCAGCACAGTTGTAGAATCTGTCCAGAGAAGTGTCTGCTGGATAGTGAGAGTGATCTCATCTTTCAAAAGCTTTGCTAGCTGTGCTCCCGCTAATGCTGCACAGATTTCCAAGTGAGGCATGGACTGTTGCCTCTTGGGAGCAACTCGCGATCTAGCAATAACAAAGGAAGTATGGATGACATCTTCTGTGTACTCTACTAAGTAAGCTACTGCCCCATATGCCCTCTCGGAAGCATCGCAAAACACATGGAGGTCACACTTCCGTTGTACATCATTAGGAACTGATGAGTAACAGCGAGGAATGGTTACGGCACTAAGATGCTGTAACTCACTTTCCCATGTGTTCCAGGCAGCATGAAGATCTGGGGGTAAGTTTGGGTCATCCCATTCTCTCCTTTTTGACCATAGCTGTTGAATTTTGCTCGTGTGGTGAAAGGCACAATGAACCCCAAGGGATCATACTGAGATGCTAGCACTTGATAGGCTGTTCTCATGGTTAGTGCGGCATGGTCAATGGGACGAAAGTGGTGTCCTAATGTATCTGTAGCACAGTTCCACCTTAGACCCAAAGTTGGCTCCATTGGATCAGTCCTGTTCTGCCCAAGCCATTGTTCTGCAGCCAAAGACCTTGCTTCCGTGGGTAGATGTGATATAACAGATGGCTGGTTGCTGGCCCATTGTCTGAGATCAAATCCACCTTCTGACAGGAGATTGCGCAGTTGATTGGTTGTTAGCTTGGCCTCGGATGCGGTTGGAAAGCTTGCTAGATAGTTATCCACATAAAAACTCTGTTTCACTGATTGTAGAGCACCTGGGTAACTCTCTTGGTTATTCCGAGCATGCTGTTGCACAGCAAAAATGGCACAACATGGGCTGCTGGTTGTACCAAATGGCAAGACCTGCCATTCATAAACGTCTGGGCAGTTCTCACAGTGTAAATCTCGCCAGATGAAGCGGAGTAGAGGTCTGTCCTCAGGCAACAAGCGAACCTGATGGAACATTCCGTGAATGTCCGCACTTACAGCCACATGGTGTTGTCTGAACCTCAAAAGGACCCCCAACAATGACGGACCGAGTGCAGGCCCTGGCAGAAGCTGATCATTCAGAGACAGACCTTGATACTTGAATGAGCAATTGAAGACCAGTCTTGGTTTATTATTGTGGCACACCAGGTGGTGGGGAATATACCAAGCTTCCTCTGACTTGGTAACTTATTCAGGTTGAAGCATAGTAACATAGCCTGCCTTAATGAGCTTATTGATCTCACCAGAGTAAATAACGGCTTTCTCTGGATCTCTCTGAAGTTTCCTCTCTGTGCTCCTCAGACTAGGCATAACTGATTGCATCGTACTTATGAGTTTTGGAGCACCAGGTCTGCGGAGCAGTGGGGTGGCATAACGTTGAACTTCTTCAACCTCAATCCTTTGCGTTCGACATTCAAGAAGTTTAATTGCCTCTTGGATCGAACAACCAGTTTCTCGTTCCGATAAGGCAGGACATCAAGTTGCCATAACTTCTCAACATTACGACAGAGCAAATCATTGGGACAAGCAGTTGACACGAAAAGACACTGCTGCACTGAGTTGTGGCTTGGTGTGCCCTCCTCGGCTCCTTGTAGGGTCCACCCCAAAGCTGTGTGCACTGCAATTGGACCCCCTTTAGGTCCTTGGCGGACTGGCTTATCCGCTGTGAGAAGATGGACATTGTCTGATCCAATCAGTACCAGTGGACGGACATTATGGAATGACTGTAACGGAAGCCCTCTGAGGTGAACGTACCGTTTCTGAAGTCTCTGCACTGGATATGAATGCTCTACTAGGTCCAGACCCGAAGAATTGAAGGCCCCAAGTATCTGAAAGCGTCTCTTCGGTTCACTCTTTGAAGAGATTTCCAGGTTAACCTTGGACCCAGAAAGGTGAGTAATGTCAGATCGTACTGTGCGTAGAGCCAGTGTTTCAGGTTCACCCTCCAACTGAAGCTTGTGGACGGCTATTGGCAAGATCATGGTTCTCTGCGCTCCGTCATCCAGTACAGTGTAAGTTTCCACTGACCTGAACTTGCTGTGTAGTAACACTGGTACCACTTTGAGAAGCACTCTGCAGGTCGCACTAGCAGGGGTTAGGTAAATGCGACTCTCTAATGTGCTTGATGTACTGTTTGTTGGATCATCACGGGCTATACGGTGAAGCACCTGGAGATGTATTCCACCACAGTCACTGCATGGCTTTTTAAGGTTGCAAATCTCAGGTACATGTAATCGTGCACATCCCCAGCATCGCATTCCATCAGTAATCCATCTTTGTAGGTCAGCAACCGACTGCTCTTTGATGCTATCACAACGGGTAATGTAGTGCTCTTTACTATTTCAAAAGAGACAGTGTACCTTGAATGGTTTCTTCTGCTTGAGATCTTTGGGATGGGTTGAAAGCACATTCTCGGTAGGGGATGCACCGTGATAAACGACTAGACTTGAACCCTTTGTTTTATATGGAAGTTTCTCGTTCTGGTAGCGCTGCACTAATCGAATAGACAGTCTTTGCTGCTGTGCCTTGATTTGTAGCCATCCAGCGAAGTCCTGCAAATTATAGGGGTTGAGACTTATGGAGTTGAGCTTCCCCTGTTGTTGAAGGAACTCGATGAAGCCATCCCGTAGATACTTTGGCAGCTTGCTGAGTAGGCGGTCTACATGTGAGCAGCAATTAAGTTCCATCCCTCTGGGTCCCTCTAGTGACAGTAGCATGCTGACCAGGAGATGAACTCGCAAAGCAAAGCTCTGAAAGATGTGGCTATCATTGGGCTTGACATCTGGTGATGTGAGGATGGCTGCTATCTCACTTTGAGCCAGTTGATGTGGCTGACCATACTGTAGTTGAAGTGCTTGCATGGCTGCTGAATATGGATATAAGTGATGACGGCAAGACTGCGCGATCATCTGAGCTTCAGGCAGTTTAAGATGCTCCAACAGGACATGATATTTATATTTCTCTGTTAGTTCTGGGTAAGGCTCAAGCAAATTGTCCAATGCCAGCTTCATGTTAGCAAATTCCCTTTCACTGTCACTTGTGAAGTCTGGAATTTTTGGTTTAGGGGGGTTATACAATGACCGCTGAGGTATATTACCACCTGGTGTAGCTGCAGTCTGTGCTGGTATAAGCTGTGGAGGAGCAAGAACTGCACCAGGGCTCATTGCAGGGAGTAAACCAGGAATCATGTTTCGAGAGTGTAATGTTGACATCATTTTCTGATCAGAAGGGACATAACTGAATGAAGTAGATGCATTCACTGGCGGTATCTGCAATTGCGGTGCTGCAAGATAACCGTGAGATGTCATGGTATGCTGATAAACGGGTACTGGTGAAACAACACAGAACACAGAAGCGCTACGCTAAAACACTACGTGAACTAACTCGAGGCCCAGAGAGAAGGAAATGAATAGTGGAATAAAGTCGTTATTTTTGTGTGTTTTTTGCGCACAAAAAACAGTATTCTCGTCGCTTGATAAACTTAAGATTGAGCCACTGTAGTCACTTGGACTATATTAACGATCTCTTTAATAACTTTTCTGGGCCAGCAAGTTATAATGTCATAGAAGCCTATGGAGGAGTGATCCAGCTCTCAGATTTCATCAAAAATATCTTAAATTTGTGTTCCGAAGATGAACGAAGGTCTTATGGGGTTGGAACAACATGAGGGTGAGTAATTACTGACAGAATTTTCATTTTTGGGTGAACTAACCCTTTAAGATTATTGTGGGAGTATTTTTGTATTTTCAAAATACTAATTACTTGTATTTTATTTAAATACATTTTTCACATCAGTATTTTGTATTTTATTTTGTTACATTTCATGAGCCACTATTTGTAGTTTGTAACAAAATAGTTTTTGATGTATTTGTGCCCACCTCTGACCGTGAGGAACCATTTTGCCGATCCCGCTTCTTTTTTTTCCACAAATGCTGCTGCCTAGATCTACGCAACCGTTGGTCAACATAAGCCGCGCGGTGTAAGCGCGATGGTATGTTGTGCTTTTGTAAAATCCGTATGCCATAATTTATATGATGATAATATCCCAACAAACATGAGACGTCCAAAACAGGTTCCGAAAAAAAGATATAAAAACTTATGCAATTAAAACGACAAAATGAGTTCTGATTCAAAAAGTAAACATATCACGTATTTTTTGTGAGAAATTTTGTTTAGATTTAATGTTATCTTTTTATAAATGAATTTTCAAGCGCGGGCCAAAATCTATACTGCATCTCTTTTGAGTAGAATTTTTCAAATGTGATTTACAAAAGTAAATAATGCCTTTTTTTTTTTTAAACCAAGGTTTAGGTGGCGCGCGCGCACACGTTTTTATGCGCGTGATCAATTCTACACAGAACCATCGTCTCGGTAGTAATAACGGACTCTCTTGTGTTCAGGTATGTTTATCCATTTCAAACACACAATTTTCAGGCCTGTATGTGTTTATTTTGTTTTGTGTACTTATTTTTTAATTGAAAAATATTCTTTTGTTAGAAAAACGTTGAGTTTTCTGAGAAATGTTTTCGATAAACGGATGACAGAATTTGGCGCCGGAGGATTAGCCTAACTAACGTTATTAGCAGCTAACGTTACGTGTTTTTAGACTTGGTTAGTTGTTTTAACTAACTGTTGACTTGGTTTGCTATTATTAACTGACTGTTAATATGTTCGCGTATTAAATATTTTCAGTGAGTTATTTTAGACAGTATTTTTAGACATGAGACGAGGAACTCGTTTTTCTCTTTCAGTCTGAGGAGAATCGTTCGGTAAACAGCCAGGTTAAACTAATAAACGGTCATAAAATTGACAGACTGTCTTTTTTCCACACATCTGTCCTTTTATAATATTAACCCCTTACACTCTGAAGGCATTTTTTAATGATTTTGTCTAAGTGACATACTTAAAATTAAAGGCATCTATTTTTTTGTGCGTTTCTATGGTAACGTTAAAAGTAGACCTGTCAATCAAAGAGCTCAGTTTAGTACAAGCGTGTAGCCACTGTAGTCAGACAAAGAAGTGGTTATGAAGTAGTAAAGTGATAGTTAAGTGAAGTAAGTGTTTTTTTGGACACACACCTATTCATAAAATAGAGACTTTATTAACCTTTGTAATTTAAACAAAATAGAATAATTGTCTTTTCTGTTTTTTTCAGTGATCGATTTTCATCTGATTTTTGTAAGTGATCAATCTAGAAGTCATCCTACAGTTCTGATTTGCCATGTTCTTAACATACTGTTTTAGTCAATAAAGATAAATTAAAACTGAGTGCATATTAATTCACAAAGGCATTTGCAATATATTTGTCTCCTTTTCATGTTTCTTCTTTTTCTCAACAGGAGCTACATACACCCCAAAGGCTCTTTTCAGAGCCATTTTACACAACATCTTTGCCTTTGTACAGTAAGTATGTGTTTTAATTAACCTCAAAGACAACTACAAACTTCTCAAAGACTTCTTTTAATGATGTAAATTCCCAATTGTCGACTTTTGAGCACTATATCGGACATTTTTCAATCGTTATTGATAAAGATGTATCATTGATAGATATCGTTATCGTTGTATCGACCCAGCCCTAAATGGGTAACACTATCTTTAATTAATCTAGTTAAAGTTATTTTGCACATATATATCGATAGACACGTATGTAATAACTTTCCCCTGTTTGCTTATCTTGATTATTGGCATCCTAAGAAGACGGGGCTGAAAACATGCGTATGCCACTTCCCACACAAAGGTTGTGATCTATAAAAAAAAACTTGATTGTGCGCACCTGTAAGTAGACTCTGACCCATGCGTACGCACATTCTGGAGATAATTAAGGGGAATTGGTGACACAGATGGTGAGGTAGTGAACTGAAATCAGATTGAAGAAAGTAAATGTGACAAGAACGATAATAAGTATTGATGCCACACACACATTTAATTTCACACCATATCACTCCATATCAACGTTAGATCCACGTTATCATGACGATGAAATCCAGCAGTGTTATTTGTGCTTGTACTGAGTGATAATTGTTTCATTTACATCTTGTAAAATCCAATCTTAAATCAATTTCCATTTTAAATATTTAATCAGCGCTATCAGCGCTATAGGGTTGGGTATCGCTTCATTTTTATCTCGCAGAGGCATAGGCGCGCCTGCACAAACGAGCGCTGTATTAAATAGTCCTTTAATACTGTTACAGAGCAGGCTTCCACTTCACCTCCTCTTCACCACTGTAGGACACTTTCACCAGAATATTAACCATCACAAACTCAATATCCCATCATTCCGCTTACCTGGGACTGATTACACAAACACCTGCAGCTCATCTACACAAACACCTGCAGCTCATCCACACTCACCCATATAAACCCCGTTCACTCTCTAGTTCATTGCGAAGTATTGCATTGCCCCGGCGTACAATTTCTGAGCGTTTTCCCTGTGTTTGCTGAACTGTTACTGACCTTGGATTGTTTACATTGACTTCTGATTCTTCTGCTGCCTACCTCGACTCGGACTGTTATATCGACCTCTGATTGTTCTGCTGCCTGTCTCGACCCGGATTGTTCATTGGACTGTGATTCCTGCCGCCTGCCTCGACACTTGCCTGTTATCTACTTCTGCTCTGAGATTATCTCCGTTGTTCTGTCTGCCCCTGTTTTACCCTGCCTGTTGATTATTCTAATAAAGCTGCAAATGGATTCTTCTGCGTCCTCCACATCATTACAAATACATTGTCTACATTAATAATATAATACAATTCAATATGTATATCCCACATTTCATGGTGCAGTTAATATTACTAGGCTATCGTTACAGTAAATCCATGGTAAATGATGGGAATTTGTAGACGGAAAAGCCTTCTGACTGTATCGTTGCGCACAGTGTTTCTCCTGTTTGTCAGCGCTGTTTCATCTGCCTTTAAACTGGTTTAAATCACTGAGACATTTGTGTTCCTCGCTGAATTCAAGCGCTTCTCACTGGATCTCGTGACCGAGACCGATCAGAGTAAACCCATCTGCTCTAGTGAGCTCGCGCTGCGGTTTGGACTTTGAGCAGAGCAGATAAATGGTCCGTGTGGCACGCGGTTCAAATGAGTTTCGTTCCGCTTTTGGCGCATAAACATTATCGAATATTTATCGACCTCTTGATATCGTTTTATCAAGAAAAATTATATCGCGATAATTATCGTTATCGTTTTATCGCCCAGCCCTACTATAAACTAATGCTCCCTACATATAATATGATTATCTGTTCCACAGGCAATGTTCAGCCCCACTCATATTCCAGATCCTGTCCAGTTTACAGCTCCAACACAGGTACACAGTGACCATCATCACCCTAACATTTAATCTATAATTTGGTTCTTAGCTGAAGTTCACTTTGAAGTTTGTCATCAGGAACACAATATATGAGCAGATGTATCTAACTAGCCTACTACTCAAAAATTACCTTACATACTGAAATCCACTGCTTCATCAATCCATTATTTAATCAAAATGTATATCCCTGTTTGTTCCCTACATTTACTATGTGTGTCTGTTTCACAGCAATGTACAGTTACTCCCAACAGCTATTGTTTTTACTGGATGTATTGTACACCTCAGCTGTGCTGTTGCTGTTGCTGTTTTCGTTGCTGTGCTGCTCAATAATGGAATAATAACCATAATTTAGGTCAAAATTGAAATCACAATTATTTATGTATTGTCATATACTCATACATGAGAAGAAGCTGCTTCTGTGAACTTTTGATTTTTGTTCAGCCCATCAGTAAAAATATCTTCCCAAAAAAAAAAAAACTGGTGGAAAGTTGCCTTTGTCCTTTAAGGCCCTTTCACACTGGACGCGATTTTGACGCACGAATCATTCGCGCGATGGTTTTATTTTTCGATCAGCTGTTTGTGTAATGAGTGCTTCCACACCGAACGCGAATGCGCAGCGGCGAAAAAACGACTTTTATTTTATTCGCTTCGATGTCGATTTTTTTTTTACTTTTGCGGCGACAGAATAGGCTTCAGCCAATCACATACTACAAGGACAACGATTTGAAAGACATTGTGTGGCATAGCATTGCCAACCAACTCGGTTATCTTGACTGTGAGTTTGTTGTGTGATAGTTTTAGTCATATAGTCCTGTGCTGTGTAGGCTAGCAGGCCAAACTTATCGTCAAAGATAGAGACAGAGACCGTGTTTACTTTGAACACGTAACAAAATGTAGTGAGACTATTTAGGGCTGCTTTTAGTATACTATACATTCTTTGTGTGATATCTACAGTTTCTAGTCGAATGATTTTTAACTTACTTACTTCGTGTGTTACATGTAATGTGTAGTTACATTACAAAACGCACTGTGTTTAGTTGAAGACGCACTGTGCACATAAAGTTGCTCCCCTTCAGACTCTCTGTTCTGTAAGAT